>JAQPPZ010005778.1:1200000-1650000 GCA_028583015.1 Wollemia nobilis | reverse complement strand
TCGGTAGAATACGAGAACAGATCGACATTCTATGCAAAATGTAAAAATCAAGGACATCTATGCAATCAATGCCCTAACCTGGCAATGAATAGAGAAAAGTAGTAGGGAATGCTAGACAGAGGAAATTTGAGGAGTTTCCTGGCAGAGGCGATTTCAATAAGGCAAACTATGTCTACCAAAAAAAATAAAAGAGAGGGTGCAGGGTCCCAACAAGACAAAGGAAAACAACAGGTTGTTGGCAACCAAAATACTCAGGTAAGTTCCAATCCTCTAGTTTCAAATAAATTTTCAATTCTATCCAATATGGGAGTAGGAGGATTATCGAAAGACATGGAAGCACAAAACCTTTAGGCTAATATTTATGACTCTCTAGAATCCCCATCCAAGTTAGGATCCTCAAAATCTAATGTTGAAATTACTGTAAGCCCCGTGGGCATCACAAAGCCTAATGCCCGATCTCTAGAATCCCAATCCAAGTCAGAATCCTTAAACCCCAATGCTGAAAATACTTCAACCCCTTTGGGCATCCCAAAGCCAAAACCTAATGCTGAAGAACTTAGGAAGAAAGTTGAGGCATTGGAAAATAAAAAATATCATCTCCTTAACATCATCACTAGGAGCCAAGTGAATCCTACTGAGGGGCCATCCCGTAGACCAAGGGAATACAAGAAAAAAGGAGAATATTGGATGTAGGGGTGGAGATATGTGAAACTCTTCAGACTGAGGAATATGACAGTCTGGTTCTGCAACAAATTTCCTCCCCCCAGTTTAGCCTAAACAAACTAGGAGCACTATGAAGTCTCCTCTAGATTTTGGCAGTGATAAAAGAAGAGGGAGAATATCAAATGCTGAGCATCAAAAAATTAAAACTGATAATAACATTGCCAATGGAAAATAGAGAACCTTGTTTCAACAGGTTATTTCGGGTTCTGAAGACAATAAATTAGGAAAACTCCCTCAAGGGATGGGGAGAGGAAGAAATACCAAAAAATCTAAATGAAGTTCCTCTCATGGAACGTGAGAGGCCTTAATGGCCTTCCCAAACACAAGGAAGTCAGTGTAATAAGAAATCAAGTGAATCCAACTATTATCATGTTGCAAGAAACAAAAACTGATGAGATTTAGTCAAAAAAATTAGAAAAAAAATCTAGAATCAAGGGGAGATGGTTTGCAAATTATCCAGAGGAGCGTCTGGAGGCCTTATGACTTTGTGGGATCCCTGGATAGTAGAAGACACCATTATTCAGAAAGATGAGAGGGTTCTTAGTATTTTATTTAAGGAAATAAACAACAACAGGTCGTGGATCCTTTCAAATATTTATGCCCCGAATTCAATTCAAGGGAGAGCTCTACTATGGGAGTACTTAGGAAATCTTAGGGAAATCTTCCATAATGTCCTTTGGATTCTAGTTGAGGATTTTAACACTCCTCTTTACCCTTCAGACAAAATGGGTGGAAATGGACCACTTATTAGGAGCATGGATGAGTTCAATGACTTTGTGAACTCCAACATGTTGATGGATGTAAAACTTAGAGGAGCGAATTATACCTGGAGCAATCGACGGATAGGGTGTTATCTCATTCAATAAAGGTTTAACAAGTTTTTTATATCAAAGGAGGCTACAACTCTGTTCGGTGATTCTACCCTGCAAGCCCTTCCTAAAATTGCCTCTGATCATAATCCCATTTTGTTGGAGATCCCTAACTCTCTTTCCTTCAAGAAACCTTTCAGATTTCAATCTATGTGGATCAAACATTCCAGTTTCAGAGATAACTTAATTCAATGGTGGCAGTAGCCTATCATGGGTAGTGCAACTTTTAAACTTGTTGGTAAATTAAAGTTTGTTAAGGAAAAGCTTCGAACTTGGAACAAAGAGGTCTTTGGGAACCTCTTTGAAAATAAAAAATAGGTTGTTGAAATTTTGAAGATAATTGATCAGAGGATTCAACATGGTGATGCTGATGAAACTACTAGGCAAGAGGAACATATAAAACTAGCAGAGTTTCATAACATTTTGGCCTGTGAGGAAATCTATTGGAGGCAAAAATCAAGGGCTATTTGGTTGAAATATGGAGATTCAAATTCTAAGTTTTTTCCACATCACCACACTTAGAAATAGAAGCAATAACAAGATAATTTTTTTTAAAAAAGCAGATGGTTCTATTACTCAGGACTTAACAGAAATAAAAAAGGAGGCAGTAACTTATTTCAATTCTATCCTTGGTTAGGAATCGCAGTGCAATGAGGAGGCCAAATATATTCTCTTGCAATCCATTCCTAGAATAATAAATGAGGATATAAACCTTAAGCTTCTAGCTCCATTTTCTGATGAGGAAATTAAGGAAGCCTTGTTTAGCATGGAGCCAGACAAAGCCCCGAGACCCGATGGCTTTCCCCCTCATTTCTATCAAGATTTTTGGGACATCGTAAGTGAGGATGTAATTTCTACTATCAGAGAATTCCAAGCAAGCAATCATATCCCAAAAGGTCTCAACTCTACTTTTATTTCTCTAATTCCTAAGAAGCAAACCCCTAAATCTATGGTTGACTTCAGGCCAATCAGTCTGTGCAATGTTTCTTACAAGATCCTAACTAAAGCCATTGCAAATAGAATGAGAGATGTTCTGCCCCACATCATAGATCCATGCCAAGGAAGCTCTATCTAGGGTAGGTCAATATTGGATGGAGTTATCATAGTTCATGAAGCTCTGCACTCTGCTCATAAGACTAACAAGTCTGTTTTTGCCCTCAAGCTTGATATGAACAAAGCATTTGATAGGCTAAATTGGGACTTTCTGATTGTTGTCCTCCTTAAGTTTGGTTTTCACCACCAATGGGTTAATTTGATCAAAGAATGCATTTCTAAAGCATGGTTCTCGATTCTGGTTAATGGAACAATTGCTAGTTACTTTCAAAGTCATAGAGGAATTCGACAGGGGGACCCTATCAACCCCATGTTATTCATCATTGTGGCAGAAGCTTTAGGTAGAACCATAAAAAATGCTTGTAGTTCAAGGCTAATATCAGGAATCAAGGCAACATCTCTCACTAGGGCTATTTCTCACCAACAATTCATCGATGATACCCTTCTATTGACTAAGGCATCGATGGTTGAGGCCAAAAGAATTAAATACATCCTACAACTCTACGAGGACGCTGCTGGTCAGAAAGTTAATTTCAGTAAAAGCAAGTTATATTTCTTGAACACCCCCATTCAGAGGCAAGGAAGGATTGCAAAAATTTTAGGGTGTGATATAGCAAACCTCCCCACTTCGTATCTTGGTCTCCCTCTTTTCATTGGTTCTCCGAGAGAGTCAATGTGGGACAGGGTTATTGAAAGAATTCAAAAAAAACTTGTTGGATGGAAAGGTCATCTTCTATCTCAAGCAAGAAAGTTGACCCTCACTAAGGCCTCTCTTCAGAGCATTCCAGTCTATTTCCTCTCCGTTTTCAAAGCCCCTGTGAAGGTTTTCCAAAAATTGAGAAACTCCAAAAAGAATTTTTATGGACTGGATCAGAGGAGAAAAAAAGGATACACCTTGTAGGATGGACCAAAGTGTGCAGACCCAGGGAAAATGGGGGCTTAGGTCTGAGGAGAATTGCTCATATGAATTTAGCTTTACTAGCTAAGCAGGCGTGGTGCCTCATTTCTGGTGAAGAAAATGAATGGACAACTATCATCAAATGAAAGTATCTTCAAAATATGGAATTTCTAAGTGACTCAGTTCCAATCAGAGGTTCTGCTTTTTGGAAAGCAATTCTCAATTGTAAGGAAATCATCAAAAAAGGTTTAAGATGGGTTTTAGGCAATGGTGAGAGGATAAATTGCTAGAATGACAGGTGGGCTAAGGATGAACCACTGACACAATATCCTAACTTAGCCCGAATCAGAGATATCATGAAAGAACTCATTGGCAGAAAAGTCTTCGATTATATGGTTGAGGACAGAGGCAGAATGAAGTGGAAACAAATAAGGATTCAGGGATTTCAAGTGGAATCAAATGATCTTTGTAACATTCTCGGGCAACAGTTTATCCCCATGAGACCCAAGGAAGATCAAGTGACCTGGGCTCCTACGAAAAATGGGCAGTTCACTGTTAAATCAGCTTACAAGCTTCTGCTTGATGATGAGGATTTTGTCCTCCAAAAGGACTTAGTTTGGATAAAAAATTTAATTCCAAAAATTGCAGTCTTTTCATGGCTGGTTATCCAAGGAAGAATTCTAACCATTGATAATATGATGCGTAAAGGTATTTGTATCACTAATCGTTGTTATCTATGTAGGGCTAATTGGGAGACCATTTATCACATTTTCCTTGAGTGCCCTTTTTCCTTGACTGTCCTAAGTGGGGTTTTTCAGGCCTTCAATATTTCTTGGGTTAAACCAACCATCGTACTTGATTTGTTCGTCCAGTGGCCTTGCCCCTTTTCAAGCCAAAGACTTAGATACATGTGGAAAATTTGTCTCAATCACTATCTTTGGCAGGTGTGGTTAGAAAGGAACCATAGAGTCTTTAATGAGTCTATCCATGATCATCAAACTATCATTGCCAGGATCCTATCCTTTGCCAATGAGAATGTGAACCTTATCCCTTTTGATAGCCGTAAACCTCATCTATAGGAGACCACGATTGCTCAATATTTAAGCTTAACCTTGTTAGATGAGTCTGTGCCTAGGGTAGTCAACCCTAGAGCCAATGTTAAGTGGTCCCCACCTCCTACGGGTTGGTTTAAGCTTAATTTTGATGGAGCGGCTAAGGACAATCCTGGCAGAGCAGGCACTGGTGGCATTGTGCGAGATCATAATGGGAATATGATGCTTGCATTTTCTAAATATTTGGGAACAAGGATGAACAATGAAGCTGAAGCTAGAGCTATGTGGAGAGGCCTTCAAATGACTCAAGACTTAGAAGGCAATTTGATCATAGAAGGAGACTCTATGCATGTTATAAATCTCCTCAATAATTGGAAAACACCTCCTTGGAGGATTAAAACAATTGTTGAAGAGGCTAGGATCCTTTTCTAGGGAAGACAGGACATAAAAGCCCAACATGTCTTTCGGGAAGCTAACAAAGTTGCTGATAAGCTGGCCAATTTGGGTGTCGATGGTGACAGACTTTTCAAATGGGAACACGGTGTCCCGAGCGAAGTAGAGGAGCTTATTCAACAAGAATGCCAAGAATGATAGTCAAATTTACCAACAGGGAAGGCACTGTAAGTTCGAAGGCTATGAGTATTCCCGTCTCTTTTTTGAAATGGACTCACAATAAAAATTATCCGAGTTGTCAGTCTTGGTGGATGTTGCTTGGAAATACCACAAAGACTAATGGGGATAGTCACATGTCAGATAACATGGCTCCTAGTCATCTTAGTAATTTGAGGTTGGTTGATAATCATAGGGCAGGAAAGAAACGACAATATAAGACTTCGAACCAGAGCCACGTGGACCACTAGATAGCCACCACCATAAATCTAGCCAGCAGGTTCACTTCTCCAAGGCTGATTGGCCAAGATGGGATGTGGTCCCAAAGCATGTCATATATGGAAGAAAGCAATTACCAAAGAATTATTAAGAGTAACTATCAATACAGAGCTTGTGGGAGTTTTTTTCAGTACTCTGCTATGTGTGTCTACAACTTTTTGTTTCTCCACTGTTTCAAGGAAGGGATCTATGTCTGTTTCTTTTTTTGTAATTATGATGCAGGTGTGTTTTCTCGGGGTATACCCAAAATGTTGTATGGGAAGTTTCTTTTTGATAATAGGCTATGTGCCTTACCGGATGTAATGGCTTTGGCGGCATGTAGATTTTACATATATAGGATCCTTAGTAAGGACATGTTCATCAACAACCCTGGGCTGATTTTTGTAAAAGGTTTTGGGTCAACCTGTAAAACCCGGTAGTAATGCTATAGTATCTTATCTACCAATATATATATATAACTCTTTGTTAAAAGCATAACATCTAGCAAGACCACTATTTTAAATTAGTTAAAAGCTTTTCCATCCATTCATATTCAATATTTTGACTTTTTGATTTTATATGAACAATTATTTTAACATCTAGCAAAACCACTATTTTAAATTAGTTAAAATATTTTCCATCCATTCATATTCAATATTTTGACTTTTTGATTTTATATGAACAATTATTTTTATTATAAAGTTTAAAATATCTATATTTTTTATCATATAAAAATTACGAAGAGGATCATGTAAAAATAGTCTTCTCAAATTCATATGGAATGTATTTGTATATATTAGAAATGAAGTGTATGAAGATGTAATTAAAAAGAGCTACACAGGGTTGTTATTTATTCAGTATGCATTCATCACATCATCAATTGGCATTAGACATGGAAAATTAAATATTATATGTTCTTGTCATTAGATGATGCATTATTTATAAAATTCATTTCTTTTTCTTGTCCTCAACTTTTAGTCACTTTTTTCCTCCTTTTAAAATTTATTTCAAAACCATTTTAAAATTTATTTCAAAACCAAATCCATGTAAAAACAAACAAGAACATATGATGCAATTTAAATTGAAAGTTATCAAACTTAAAAATCCTTTGAGACAAGACAACTATTACAATAGGAAGATTATCCAAGTGGAATTCCTTGTTGGTATTTATTGGTTCAACCACATAAATTAAAAAATATAAATTTAAAATGATCTTGATTAGTGTTTAGTTAGCTTTTACCTACTAGTAATTATTAACAACAAGAATATTGGAAAAGTGATTTGGTTCCATGAAGCTAGATTCAAGTAAGAGTCATTATGGAAAGGAAAGTACACCTCCATTCCATTGGTAAATCAACATATTAATAGATATCAAAAAATTAATAAATAATAACCACCACATTACATCTTAGACATATCACAAATGATAATTATACTCTTGATGTTTCACATTAAAGTTGATTATATCATAGTAACAAGAAACCTTAACCTTTTGGTAAATTTAAGGTTAATTAATCAATGTTGGAATTAACATTCCTTTCCTCTCTTATCTAAGTTAAAATTATATTAGTGCTATTTATTCTTAGGTTTAATACTAGATAAATATAGATTCTACATTGTAGATACCTCGAGCAAGATTTACACCAAATGACTTGAACAAAATTCAACATATGGAACCTTGTGAATATGCTTACAATTGTCATGAGGTATGCTATTCAAGTCTCTTGATGAACATAATATCCTTTTGAAATACATGTTACTTAAGATATCCATGGTTCTTACCCATATACATTGTCCTTTATTTTAATGTAGGTTTAATTATATTTTTTACTTGTCTCATTGACAAGTTGATGCATTTTGATATATTCAAGGGTAAAAAAAAGTTTCATCATAATGCCTAATAGAAATCACATGGCTCTTGCCTTGTGCATAATCATTTCACTACTAAAAGTGCTTCAACACAAACTTGATATAAACTTTTTTATTACCATGGTGGTGGTCACTTTGTATCCTATCTAAAAATCTAGTGAGCAAAACCTTCTCATTTGTTTCATGAACTCTATTAAAGGGAAAAATAATTTTCTAACTTCTAAATTTCACTAACTAACTATTATGAAAATGATTTAATTTTCACATCATTTAATCACCTCAACTCAATATGATGAAGCGTTATCAAGGAAATCATACCTTATATTACATGTCACATGTTGGAAATAAGAAATCCCTTTTGACTTCAAAAATTTACACGTTCTAAATCGAATCCATTTTTAATTTTAAGTTAGACATTAATCATATAAACTAAGAAAATTTCTCCTACCAAATTCAATGTTTGAAAGCATATTTTATGGTTTAATTTCAATGTTTGAAATTTAAAGACTATATTTCATATAATCTTAAATTTATATTTATAACATATTTTAAGGTGTAAAAGACATCTAGTCTATTTATAAAATATATATATATATAGATATCAACTTTAGCATCACCAAAATGATTTTGTACGATATATATATATGAACTTTAGCACCACCAAAAATAATTTTGTATAATATATCTACAATGAAAATTACAATAAAAATATAAATAAATGTTTCTTAAAAAATTGGTTGTTATCAAATTTACAATAACAATTACAATAAAAATATAAATAAATTTTGCTTAAACAATTGGTTGTCATCAAGTTTAGAGCTATTAAGAAGAATACCATAACCTAAAATAAAATATGAATATTTTAACAATATAAGCTTTTATCTTTTCACCTTTCCATAACTATTAAGAAGAAATCCCGTGAGTGAGTGTGGTCTATTGGCAAGGACGCCACTTGCATTATCGATGATGTGATTTGGATTCAATCCCCATGCCGGATTCAATCCCCATGATAAATGTGTATAATAAATGTGTATAAGAAGTATTACTTAAAAAAAAACTATTAAAAAGGAATAAAAAAAATTATAGTCAAATTGTAAAGTAATCTAATAATCTATGCTATTTATTATTAAAGACGTTTTATTATCAACTTTGTATATATGGTTTATTATTTGACAATTTTTTTTTTGGTAAGTAGTGTTTGTATTTACAGTGGGTTTTAACAAGGATCCCAAAACCTGATTACATAAGCAATGGGCCTAGGGCATCAATCTCTTGAAACTGAAAACCAAAACAGAAATCCCGCCCAGCGGTAACAGTAAGCATGAAACAATCCCTCTCAGCGGGAAACAAAAAAATAATAAAGAATGTAGTTTTGGAGATCCCGCCCAGCGAGGAGTAGCCAAAAACCACCATCGAGAATATCCCGCCCAATAGGAAGCAAAGAAAAACCGTTACAATAAAATCTCGCCTCGCGGGAAGTAGTAAAAACCATCACAAATAGTCCCGCATAGCGGGAAGCAACAGGGAAATTCTGCCATCCAGGAAACCAGCAGAAAAGAAAGGATCCCGCCTCATGGGAAAACTGGCAGATTTGGCGGATCTTGCCCTATGGAGAAACCATCCCGCCCACCGGGAAAACATTTCGTTCAGCGAGAGCCATCCTGCAGGAAGCCGACAGCCAGCACAGAGAGGATCCAGCCCATCAGGAAGCAACCAGAGAGCTGCACCATGAGGAACCCACCCTGGGAAAACAGAAGAGGATCCCGTCCCAGCAGCAGGGACCAAGAATCCCGTCCAAGCACAGAGGCAGCTTCAGGGAACTGGGACTGGGAATGGGAACAACCTAGACAGGGAAAAGCCCCCCAAGGCCAAACCAGATGCCTAGGATGTCCACCAAGGAGCAGAGCCAGCACGAAGAAGCCTCCACGTGGGAATAACAGCAGCCAGGATCCCGTAGAGGATTCACAAGCAAAAGGGGGAAAGAGGCCCCCCAGACCACCCCCAAAGCTGTGAGGACCTCAAGGGAGACCCCAGAAAGCTATCCAAACCCTAAACCGTCACCTCCACCGCATCGAGAAACACAGGGGACCAGATCCACGTGAATAACCTGCAAAAAACCCCAAGGGGAAGCCTGAGGGAAAAATGGAAGGGATCCCCAACCAAACAGGGATCCCTGGGAAGCACCAGTCCAAAAAAACAACCAAGGAAACCCTAGCCGATCGGGAGGGGCGCAGATAGTGGAGAAGGATCTCCCCTCAGGAGATCATCTACAAACAACCACTCCCCGGGAGGGATGACCTGGGTTGAGCCAGGGACTGGGCAGGAACCAGGAGCCATGGGAGGGGGAGCAGGGGAGGGACCAGAGCCCTCCCCTCTCTCTTCATTATTTGACAATTTTAATCAATATTATAAATTACTGTTTCATAGGTCTTCAATCCTTCTTTATATACTCTATATACTTCATATTTTGATATTTCAATTATAATAAAACATGACCAAAAAAATCTTTAAAACTAAACAAAAAATGTATATTCAATTACCTCCAACAAACTTTATATTCAATATAAAAATATTTTTATATTTTTAATTTTAACAAGGATTTTTTTTTTATATTACTTAAATAAATAAATAAATTTTTAATATCCCGTGAGTGTGGTTTACCGGCAATAACGTCACTTGTATTATCGATGATGTGACCTGGATTCAATCCCAATGGGAATGTGTATAAAAAGTATTACTAAAAAAGGAGGGTTTTGAAAGGGACCCCACAAACTTTTGCAGAGAATGAAGGGTTTTGAAAGGGACCCCACAACATTTTACAGAGAAAATTGCCACAAAGGCAATCAAAAGAGAAAACCACAAAACACAACAAAGAAAAGAGGTCCTCCAAAAAACATCAAGGAAAATAAGATGAAAACAATCAATGAGAGAACCAAGAGAGTTCTACAACATTAAATCAATTTCATGGGTAATATTACCAGATATTTGAGCAACCTCCTCAGCATAATCCAATGCCATTTTGACAGAACTCCAAACCGCACGTTGCTTAATTTTGATCAATTTTAAACTATGCAAAAGTGCACTTTTATTCACAGAAGCTTCCCCTGGGGAATTGTTGGAACAAAATCTGCCTTTGGTTAATTGTATTGCGCCTTAGACCTTGCCAACATTGAATAGACGGATCTAGCTTGGGAATATCCGTCTAATCTCCAGAGTAGGCTGGTTCCTTTTTGCTTTGTTTAGAGAAAAGAGAGCAGAAAGAAGGGAAATGCTTGTAAAGGGAAATATAGCCAAGGCTAGAAGCTTTTCTCATGGTGCAGTTTAGACAACAACCAGGATATGACGTCCGTATTATTATTACAAGTTTTCTTTAACACCTTCATATAGAAATCATAACTTTCTAAGTGTGATTTAGATATTTCATCTAACACATATAAGCATACTTAATCTTAACTCCAACAATATAATTCATACATGCACAGTTCAGATTTAGAACAGATACAATATAGAATTTAATAATGTAAATAGAAGTCGAGAACCAGATACATACACTTGCACACAAAAAGTTAGAAGCCAGAAGAAGAGTAACTTTATTTGCTTGCATCCAGAATGATGTACATCAATCTTGTAAACGTCTAAGAGCCGACCTCTTTTCAAAATGCGTCTACCACTATATATACCCAAAATGGGTATCTTTTACAACTAGTACATCTTGGATTCTCAAATCAATTACAAGCAATTAACTTTAGTTTCTAATAATAAGCAAAAGATCTTCTACAAATTGGATTCTAACAGATCTGACACTTCATTTACATCTGACACCCCGAGAGATCAAAAATTTGGTGTAAGGGCATGTTTTAGTTGCTAAGAATATATCTTGTCAGGAACAACTATCATGTCATGAAATCATGACGTCTTCAAGTATTCTACTCTATCTGCCTCCTGCTTACGCGAAAACAAAACATGTCATGAAATCATGACACTTTAGCCTCGTATGTCTTCTTCTCTCTTTCTCATGGCGAAAAACTGACATGTCATGAAATCATGACATTCTCTCTTCTTCTACCCCTTTTCTACTTTCTTAGCCACAAAAATGCAACATGTCACGAAATCACGACGTCTTTATCTTTTCAGCTCCTTTTGGTCTTTACTACCGTAAAAATGCAACATGTCACGAAATCGTGACATCTTCTTTGTCTTGGATTTGTCTTCTTGATTTATCGATGAAAAAGTAACATGTCATGAAATCATGACATTTTCATCTACTTGACTTCCTTGCACCATTTTGCCATGAAATTCGGACATGTCTCGAAATCGTGATATCATCTTTCCTTAGCTTATTTTCTCTTTCTATAGCCCTTCAAAAATAGACTGCATCGAGCCTCTCAAGATGGCACCCTGCTGCAAAATCTCGGCTGTCTCCTAGAGGTAGTATTTTTAGACTAACATTCTTGGCACCTTCTAGGGGATTTTTTGCTAGCAAAATATTAGAATCCAGGCCCTTCATCCATTGGGAAATGGAGTCAAAAATACAAAACAAGACATTTACAAAAAGCAAAGAGTAAGGAAAAATGCACTTCAGATGAGTAAGCATTACCTTGTCAAAAACTCTTGTTACAGCTTAAAGACTTATTACTAAAATACATAAAATACTTTTAGAAGGAAAATCTAAACATTTGTCTTAATTCTGGGCACTAGTCCCAGCTTCAGTTAGCTGCTTCTGACTGGTATGCTTTGATTGTCTAATTTTTTCCACTACAGCTACTACTCCCTGATAGGTTTGGCAAACATATTTCCAATCTTCATCATCCAGGTCCGAGGAATCAATGAATAGTTGGTAGATATACTGGAGCTCTTCCACTTTATCATAGGAAATCATTTTTTATCTTAATATCAATTCTTGCAAATAGGTTTTAACTTGTGTGAGCTTCTGCACCATCTTCATTACTTGTGTATCTTCTATGGGCTCACCCCAACTTTCTATCTCAGATTCATCTTCAACAAAAGACTTCAAGGATGAGGAGAGTGCACTTTCATTAAGAACTTTTGAGTTATCATCCCAGAGATATGGGAGTCCATTTCGGATAGCCAAATCCAAAGTTTTTAGTAACCCTTTTGCTTCGGTCTCTAGCTCCTGCAGGAGTTTATTCCCTTGGGTCACTAATTTAAACTTTCTAAAAAAGTTCTTGGCTGCAATCTTAGCTTGGGACCAAACTTCACTTCGTACCTTCACTGCTATATTCTCTGGCATTTTCTCAGATAATATCTGGATTTTAGTGGCAGCGTCTTCTCTTTTTTGCAAAAAATTAATTGCAGCTTTGAATTCTTCACCCACTACTTCAATGGTCTCCTTGACTTTGGCCAGGTATAACAATAAAGGTTGTGTTTTCAAGCCTAATACTAATAAATCTTGCAACAATTTTTTCCTCATATCTCTCACTTTTTCTTTTGAAAATCTAGATGGGGCATTCTACTGATCTGCTAATTGTTGTTGGAGTTCCTGAACCTGGAGACTCAATGCCTGAATCTGTGCATCTGCCTGTCCCAATTTCTCTTTGTATTTAGCTGCCTCATTGGCAACAACACTGAATTTATCTTCCCACTTTTTTACCTCCAACTTCAAAGCCTTTTCCATCTATTTTTGTTCTTGCAAAACTGATTCCAACTCTCTCCTCTTCTCATTTTCTTTCAAAAATTTCTCTAAGTAATGCCCCCCATGTAGATATATAGTGCCTAGATGTGCTTGAGCTTTTACCCATTCATCTTGCATAGGCAACCGAGTGATATTTTCATTAATTTCTTCTGCATGGTAATCCTCAGCAGTCATTTCACCTTTAGATTTCTTTGTTATTGGGGTTAACTTTACTTTCTTCCTTTGCATAGTAGCAGGATCTAGAGCAATAATTTCATGAACATTGGCAGGCATCTTTGGATCCTCAATGGAGTGGGAACTCCACCAGTCTAAAGCATTCTTACTAACTCTTCTCAAATTTTCTATCTTTGTCAGAGTCGGATGACTCTCATCAACTCGGGAGGATGTAGCCCCAACTGTTGGAATACTGATGTTGGGAAAGAAAGGGATGGGGACCAATGCAGTGTTGACGTCGAGTTGAGAATGGGAAGATGTTGCCTTTTCTGGGAAAGCAAATCATTTTTGAAAGGATAATTACGTCTTTCTTCATATCAAAAAAGGAGGGAGAGTAAAAATAGGAACAAGTAGAAGAAACATAAGAAGATAAGAAAAGAGACATACCTGGTCCCGTTTGAAGTTGTTGTTGATCTCTGTCTTCTTCTTCAATCTCATCATCTTTATCAGACAATTCTTCATCTCGAATTCCACCATCATCACGTATCTCAGTATTTTCATTTTGCTCACTTTCATCATCACTTTCATCAAGATTAATTATTTGTATATTTTGGGAAAATTCCCCATGCTGTCCTTTCTCAACTTCTGTAACTTCTTGCTTTACTAGCACTTCCTTTACAATATCTGGGTTCTGGCTTTCTTGAACCGAATTTGGTAAACTGCCTGTGTTTTCTATCTGAGAATTTTCTTGCTCAGCTTCCTGAGCATCAGTTTTATTACCTTCCTCATTTACTTTATCCTTTCCATTTTCAGCAGAGTCTTCAACTATATTTTCTTGAATATCTTGAACATTTTGTTCACTAACAGAAATTTGAGTAACATTCTTGCCTTTCTTGGCATCATCCAGGGCTTTTAATATTTTCATCTTCTCAGCTACAGGTTCTTCATCAGATTCTGAAACTGAGTCGGAGGGAGGAACAAACTTCACAACTTTAGAAGTATAATCCTTTTTACTGGAAGCATCAGCCCCAAGAGCCAGACGTTTTTCCCTTACCTCTACTTGTATAGGCTCAGTCATTCCTTGTCCCCCTCTTCCCAGGACTTTCCCTTCATACCCCATTTTAAGCATCATCTGAGCAGCTTTGCCATAGGTCTGTCCCTGTTCTTGGGTAAAAACTTCTTCTATTGACCGCTTCCTAGAAGTCCTGGGTTTTGTCTACACCAGGGGTAACTTTTGTTCAGCTACTATTTGTTTTTGCTTACCCTTATCAGTTTCCTATCTCTGTGGCACTTCAGGGCTGGTTCTGCTACTACCTCCAACACTAGGAGGTATTCTTACAGGAAAAACCCCTTCCCAAGATGCATGATGCAAATTATATTGAATATTAAATTCATTATCATTTTTCATCGGGTACCTTGAAGTAATCATATTTGTTTGTACCCTCATTAACCACCATTCACGAGTTTTTGCAATGGTCCAGTCATCACCTCTCTTCTGTATCTTGCTAATATTTTCATTGGTTAACTGATGCTTGCTATTATTCAGGGGATCATAATTCACTACTTGTTCATAAAAATCATGCCAAGGGGGAAGAGGTTCCATTCGCTCAATGTGCCATTCCAAAGCATCATCTTCGTTGTTATTTCTTTTTTCTTCTATATCTGGTCTAACCCTAGCATGATATTTTTTCATTTCCATTTTATTCAAAATAGCTTGTCTTTCAGCAAATCGATCCAAAGGATCATACTTCCACCTTTGTGGAATCTCAATCAGTCCCAACTCCCTTAAATATTGAGCAATCTGCTCGTTCTGACCCTTTTTTGTTACAATTATCCCTTCAAAAGTAAATGGCATATTACAGGTGCTAGTCTTCCCAATACCTGAGCCGAATTTTACATTTATTTGTTCAATTTGTCGAACATATTCTAAAGCAAACAATCTGTCCGTAACATAATGAGGGAGTAAAAATGGTTTCTGAGTGAAACCATACAATCTAATACAAACCCCTTGTGTGAGGATAAACCAATCACCTTCTTCAGCATATTTGGTTTGCAAAACCTTTTCTGCCTTAGGGGTTAGTCTTCTAATATTCCCATACATTATTTTCAGAGCAGGGCCTAAGAATTCTCTGTTGAAATCGTAAAATGATTCTATTTTATACAACACATTTGTCCATTCACAAATGGGTAAAACCCTGCCCTGCTCATCTTTATCTTTTACTGAGATAAAAGCCAAATATTTAGACATAAAAAAGAAGAATAACCATATCAAATACGATGAGAATCGAAAAGAGAACTGAGACCCTTTTTTCAGCGCCGACAACCCTTCATGAATTTCTGAACACAAAAACCCTAGCCAATCAAAAAATATAGGATTCACACCCTTGCTCATGATAGAAGTATCATAATTTTTGGGGTTAGATAAACATTCAACCAAGGCAATTTGCCATTTCTGAACCTTTTCATCGGTTTTGAGACCTGCTATCATAGTTGTAATAGAGTACAACTCTGGATTTTTGAAATTGGTGATATCAATAGGAGCTCAAGTGGGTTTTCCCCTGTAGGTAACTCTTTCAGCTGGGAAACCAGAAAATTCTTTATCTTTTCAGAAGGGCCAAAGTATTTAGCCTGATCTTCGGGGTCAAAGGCTTTTGGCTCAAACGCAGGGACATGACCCATGGTGAAAGCAGAAACAAAAGCATCTTTGCTTAAAGTAAATAAAACCTTCCCATTACAATCTCTTACATTCATCCCTTTTTCATCATAAAAATTAGCAATTGCCCTTACCAACTCGGGCAGGGGTGTACAGGAACATATACGTACCAGTATAGAAAAGAATGGAAGGCAAAAGTGGAAGGAGAAGATGTTGAGACTCCGGTAGCCACCCGGTCTGCTATGTTACTTCTGATTTTTCTAGGGTCCTTCCAGGTCACAATCGTATCACTTATCCGTGCATCCTTGTCAATAAATCTGTTACTTATCTCTTCTCCTTTTCTCACTACTAAAGTTGTTGGAGATGATGCAACCATTGTTTCTTGCTTCTTGCCTTTTCTAGGAGCCATGAAAAACTTACAAGCAACAAATCTTCTAAAATTTCTCTTTGAAAACTGCTTCGAAGTTTCCTTTTGTTGAGAAAAACTAAAAATTCTAAGTATCATAGTAGGGGTTTTCTCTCTTTCTTCTGAGGGAGCTGGAAAATAGCAAGTGACAGTATGAAACTTCACTGAAGTAAAAAATTAGCTTTTTCCTTCTCACGTTATTCAAAAAAATGCGTGATGAATTGCATTAATTATGGTTGGTGAAAGCGATTCTCTCGAGATTTCTTCGAAATTTGTTTCTGCCACCTTTCTTAGAATGTCTTTTCTTGAAATGCTAACCAACTAATTAATCGCGTGTAAAAAATAGCAATAAATTCTGGTGGACTCTGCACTACCTGACCGATCAATTACTTTCGCTCATTTATTCCTCAACACGTGGCTACCCAAGACATTCTCTAGGCGATCGATTTAGAAGCTTCTTGTATGGAGGAAAATACCACTTCTCGAGAGAATTATCTAATGATTTCATCCGCCATCCTTTTAGAACCATGCGTCAATTTTGAATTTGAAATTTCAAAATGACAAAAATGAACTTTTCTCTCCGCCTTCTACTATACTGTTGCACTGTGATTGGTTACAACAAAAACTTTTATTAAACCCAAAAAAATAAAAAATATTTACAATATTTATAACGCCCCTACTATACTGTACATATAACTCCAACTTTGTATTTTATTTGAAATATAACTTTAGGTGAAACGCGTTCACCGTGATAGGAAGAATCCAACCATACTGATATTTCAGTTGAAAAGAATTAAACTATTTTTCTGAAATGATTTCAAACGGTCCTTCCCAGAAAGCATCAAACTTGTCATGATTTCCTGGCTTAGCTTTCTTTACATTCCACTTCAAAACTTGGTCTCCAACCTTGAATTTTTTGAAAGTAGTCTTCTTATCAAACCACCCTATTGTATCAATCATGTGTTTCTGGTGGTGGTCGTAAGCCTATTCTCGGGACTCTTCTAATTGCAAAAGTTGCATCAATCGGGCATCCATTGGCTGACCTTCTTCTTCATCTATCTGATTTAGTAATTTTAATGTTGGTATCTCCATATGAATAGGCAAAACAACTTCTTTACCATAAACTAGAGCATAGGGGGATGTATTAATGGACTTCTTTATTGATATTCGATCAGCCCATAAAGCTTGGTTAAGTAATGAATGCCAGTTTCTCTTGTTATCTTCCAACGTTCTTTTCAAAATCTTGAGTATATTCTTGTTGGTAGACTCAGCTAAACCATTACCTTGTGGATAATAGTTAGAAGATGTTTTCAAATATATTCCATACCTACTGGCGAACTCAATCATTTTGGCTCTAGTAAAAGAAGATCCATTATCTGTGATCAATGAGTCGGGTATGCCGAACCTAGTAATTAGACTTTCTACAAACTCTATCATGACTTCTGAGTCAGCTTTCTTTGTAGGAACTGCCTCTGCCCATTTTGTGAAGTAATCTATGGTGGTGAGTATATATTTGTGGCCTGCTGATGAGTTTGGTTCGATTATTCCCACAAAATCTAACCCCCATTGCTGGAAAGGTTCTTCGACTTGTATAGACTTCAAAGGCATAGGAGCATTTCTGTTCCTTCCTACATACCTCTGACACTGTTCACATTTCTGAGTCACTTTATATGTATCCAAAAAAATAGAAGGCCAATAACAACCAGCTCTAAGAATCTTCAAAGTTGTTGCTCTACCTGAATAATGTCCACCCGAGAGGCCTCCATGGAATTCTTCTAATACTTTCTGTTTCTTATCATCACCTATACATTTCAGTAGTATACCATCAATATTTATTCTGTACAACCCTTCCGTTCGAAGAGTATACTTCAATGCTTGTGTTCTAAACCTCCTTCTTTGGGAAGCATTCAGATTTTTAGGACATATCCCAGTCTGAAAATACTTCACCAAATCATCAATCCAATCGGTATTTTCTCTAACTTGGTTTTGTTCAGTATTCACCATTATCCTTTGAATTTCAACGTTCCCAGTTGTTGCTTGTTTGGCCAACTCTTGGCATAGAGCTCTACCTCTGACTATCTTGGTCGGATGTATCTCCACATCATATTCTTGTATGCGGGTTACCCATCCCGCTCTTTTTTCACCAAGTTCTCCTTGTATTATGAAGTTTCTAACTTCAGGATGAATCACATAAACAATGGTGCGGCTTTGAGATAGAAAATGCTTGAATTTATTCAATGATTTCATGATAGCATAAACCTGCTTCTCGATAAAACTATATCTCTCCTCATGCTTGTGCATGGTAGAACTTAAGAATGCTATGGGTCTTTCTTCTTTATCTGCTCCCTTCTGAGTAAGAACTGCAACATAGTTGTCTTGCTCTCCAACAACATATAAAATAAAACCTCGGGAGTAGTCAGGGTTAACTAAAATGGGAGCTCGAGCTATAGCCTCCAAGATTTTCCTAAAGGCATCTTTCCTTGGTTCTGTCCATTTAAAAGGTGCATCCTTTTTCAACAATTCAGTCATTGGTTTAACAGTTTGAGCAAAATCAACGATGAATTTTCGAACAAAGTTTATTTGTCCAAAGAAATATTGCAAACCTTTCTTATTTATTGGTAGTGAAAGTTCCAAAAGTGCCTTTACTCTATCAGGATCAATAGACAACCCAACTTTAGAAATAACATGGCCAAGCAATATACCTTCCTCTACAACAAATATAGATTTCTTTGGGTTCAAAGATATCCCAAATTCTCTGCATTTTTCAAATATTTGTTGTAGATGAGTGGCATGATCTCGCTTATCATGGGAAAATACTGTCATGTCATCTAGATAAATGACAATGATCTTATTTGTGAGTTCACCAAATGCTACGTCCATAGCTCTTTGGAACGTGGCTCCAACATTTGATAACCCAAAGGGCATTCTTTGATAGGCAAACGTTCCCCACTTGGTTGTGAACGCAGTCTTATATTGATCTTCATTTTTTACCTAGACCTGGTTATAGCCAGAAAAACCATCTAGTAGAGAAAACCTCTCTGCTCCTGCCACTGTATGAAGGATTGGGTCAATCTGAGGCAAAGGATAATGATCCTTTAGTGAAGCTCTATTCAAATTTTAGAAATCTACACACAACCTGATTTCTCCATTCTTTTTCCTAATTGAAACCAGGTTTGCCACCTAGGTAGAATGTTTAATGGGATACACTATTTTAGCCTGTAAGAGTTTCAATAATTCTTGCTTCATCAAGGCTTCAATTTTAGGATTCACAAGCCTCTGTCTTTGCCTGAAGGGTTTAGCTCCTTCTTCCAATTCGATGGTATGTTGGATCACCTCTTTTCTATACACTTTCAAATCACTATACGTCCAGGCTATAATATCTGGATAGCTCTTACACAACTCTTTGATTTGACTCAACTCTTCTACTGTACAATTGGTACCTACCTTGATCATTTTTCTCGGCTCTAATTCCACCTCCTTATACCGTCACTTGTCAATTTTAATTCTTCGACCAGTGGCTCTGTCATTGTTGTCAAAGAGACTCTCAAGGGTGATCAGTCCCTTGGGAATATGATTATTTTTTAATTGAATCAGGCTCTCTTCCTCTTCATCTTGTAATGCTCTATCATTAGAGCAATTCATCTCATGGATTAGAAAATCCAATATCTATTCATCATTCTCAAATACTTGCCAAAAAATATCTTTGTCAGGCACAGAAGGCCTGTATATCAGTCTCACTATTTTGGACTTCTGGATGACATTACTGACTGGACAAAAATTTGATCCTATCGATGCCAACAGGTCTGCATGAGTGTTAGTTTCTCTTGAGATTGATTTTATGTTTAGAGCTTCAAAATTTTCCAAGAGATCTAACACTTTATTTTTGTAAGCTCTTAGATAATGTTGCTTACAAATACATTTTCCAGTGACTTGCTTCACAATAAGCTCTGAATCTCCATAAATCAGCAATTGTTTTGCACCTAATTTTTTGGCCTTTTTGAGTCCCAAACACAATGCTTCATACTCAACCACGTTGTTAGTGCAACTCCATGTCAATCTGTATGAGAAAACTTTTTCTTGTCCTGTAGGAGAAATTAAAACTATCCCGACACCTGCTCCATTTTTGCATCTGGACCCATCAAAGTAAAGTTTCCAAAGCTGGCTGGTGGAAACATTCTTTTTAGGGACAAAAATAGGTAGCTTTTTTGGTTTCTCAATAGAATAGCTCCCTATCTCTGTTTCTATCATGGCATTGAAATTTTTTAAGGAAAACTGATCTTCAGACTGAAGTTCTTCCAGGGTTTCCTCCATCAAATCTACGTCTCCTATATCTTCGGTCATCATATTCATAGTACTGGTTTCTTCCAGTCTTGCTACGTGAAAAGTGGATGGCTTCTCATTAAAAATCTTGATCTTCTTACCTTTGAAAGGTATTTCTAAATGAGAATAATCTAAAGATAAATAACCTCCCATTTTTTTCGTAAATTCTCTGGATAGGCACATACCAAAGTATGGTTCCAAATCTACAATTACCACTTCCTGTATAACGACTATTTGGGGCATCCTATGGAGTTGTATGGGGATATCCTTGATCACTCCTATAGATTTTACTGGAGTACCATCTAACTGCAACACTCCTGGATGACTTCTGGTATACTCCATTCCCATGATGTCACATACTGCTTTAGGCATAACTGTAGTAGTTGCTCCTGAGTCGATCATACAATTATGTACTATCCATCCTTCCATCTATAGAGACAAATAGAACGGAGGTGGTCTATTTTTTCCTGTAGCAGAAGTAACATTAGCTTGTATAGAATTTGAAAAGGAAGGCACTTTGCTCTTATGATTCATCAACTTTAAAGATTCTTGAAGAAGATCGATTTGTCCTGGGAACTGCAAAGCATCATACATGCTAGCTTTTGAGGGAGTCTTTTTCATCTCCTCAATGATATTGAATGAGGGTGTCTCGACAATTTTCTCCTTTTCTCTAGTAGATGGATCATATTTATTCCTATAACCCTGAGTTGCTTCTGTTCTTTACCTTTTGGTCAATGAAGGGAATCTGAGTTTCTCTTTCACTTGATCTTGAGTTTCACTCTCCTTTCTAGGAGGAGACTCTCTCCTTGGTGCTGGGATAGAACTCTGAGGAGGGTTAGAGTATTTCTTTTCACTCGACTGATCCTTCTGAGGAGTAGCTCTAGGAGCTAGAGGAAAATTTAATGGCTGAAGTTCCTTCGGATCAACTTGTAGAGGTTTCCTTCCTGACCTTGTCAAGACAATGACATGTTCTACAGATGGTATTGCCAGATTATGATCTACTTCTCTGATCATGTTTACGTGCCCCTTCATTATTTCTTTTGCTTTTTCATTAATTAGACTCTGCACATGATGCTGGTGAAACATACATGAATCTTCTCCATGAGGATCGTTACATGTGGAACACCAATAGTCTGAGTTAGAAGGCTCTCCATTATCTCCTGTTTCATTAGCATAGACTACATTTTTTCTTTCCTGCCCTTTATTACTTGTCGAAGCTCCATATTTAGTTAGTTGAGGAAATCTCCTCGGCTGGAAATGTCGCTCGACTTCTCTCTTTTTCATAGATGACATATCATTTGATAAAGTTTTCATCGTATCTAATATGGTCGTCATCTGATTATCTTGGGGGACTTCTCGGAGAGGAATAGCAGGCAATGCAGGAAGGGTAGGAATAGGAGGTAATGCTGGCAGATTCTGGGGTAACTGAATGACTGGAGTCATTGGTACTGTAGGATTCGGAGCAGGTGCTTGGGGAAATTCTGGAAAGATAGGCAATGGGGCCTTTGGAGGATATTTCCCAGTGGCAATAAGATCAACTTCTCCCTTAGCTGCTTCTAAATAAATAGCAAGGAAAGTTAAAACACGTGATTGTCATATAATCATGCTAAGGTCTGAATCAAAAGCTCTCAAATAATAACATATTGCTTGCTCTATAGTAGGTTTTAAACCAGCAGGCACTCTATCCTAGGTGCGTGTGAACCTAATGTTAAAATCTGCAATCTCTTCTTGTGGATGTCTCCTGACGATTGTGAATTGATTGAGTAATGAGAATGGATCTGCATGTACATTGAATTCATCAACCAGACGACCAACAAGTATTGCCCAAGAAGTAATAGATCCAGGAGGGAGTGCTCTATACCAATGGAGCATTTTTCCTTTTAAGGATATGACCAGTAACCTGACCATCACATCCTCTTGGGTGATGTTATAAACTACTGCCAATGATGAAACATCTAGGCAATGTTCATCTATTATTTTACCTATCCCATCATATGATGGCAAAGCTTTCAGAGCTACCTGGGGAACCTGATTCTGGGCTGCCAAGTTTAGCGGGCCAGTTTGGTTCCATACAAGATGAGCTGGGATGGGAGGAGCAACCATGATAGCTACTATATTTATTGTTACTATGGAGCTATTTGAGGACACTCCAATAGTTGGTACGATGGAACTTGTACTAGTACCAGGTGGATTAGATCTTGCAGCTAGCACAGGATGTGCTTTCAAGCTACCAAGGTGTAACTCGAAGAACTCGATGGGTTCTTCAGATTTTCTTGCTTGGGATCTGGTTATCATATGCATAGGCACTCATGAGCTTATAACCAGATATTTTTAGACAAGGTATTACTTGGGTCTAAATCCTCTGAACGGAGTCGCTAGGTGGTTTTTTGCTTCAGATTTAAAATAGAAAGGCTTTTAAAGAAAAACACCAAAACTTATAGAATACTATGGGATTTTAGGTCCCACTAGGCATGCCAAAAACTGTTGGAACAAAATCTGCCTTTGGTTAATTGTATTGCACCTTAGACCTTGCCAACATTGAATAGACGGATCTAGCTTGGGAATATCCATCTAATCTCCAGAGTAGGCTGGTTCCTTTTTGCTTTGTTTAGAGAAAAGAGAGCAAAAAGAAGGGAAATGCTTGTAAAGGGAAATATAGCCAAGGCTAGAAGCTTTTCTCATGGTGCAGTTTAGACAACAACTAGGATATAACGTCCGTATTACTGTTACAAGTTTTCTTTAACACCTTCATATAGAAATCATAACTTTCTAAGTGTGATTTAGATATTTCATCTAACACATATAAACATACTTAATATTAACTCCAACAATATAATTCATACATGCATAGTTCAGATTTAGAACAGATACAATATAGAATTTAATAATGTAAATAGAAGTCAAGAACCGAGATACATACACTTGCACACAGAAAGTTAGAAGCCAGAAGAAGAGTAACTTTATTTGCTTGCATCCAGAATGATGTACATCAATCTTGTAAACGTCTAAGAGCCGACCTCTTTTCAAAATGCGTCTACCACTATATATACCCAAAATGGGTATCTTTTACAACTAGTACATCTTGGATTCTCAAATCAATTACAAGCAATTAACTTTAGTTTCTAATAATAAGCAAAAGATCTTCTGCAAATTGGATTCTAATAGATCTGACACTTCATTTACATTTGACACCCCAAGAGATCAAAAATTTGGTGTAAGGGCATGTTTTAGTTGCTAAGAATATATCTTGTCAGGAACAACTATCATGTCACGAAATCACGACGTCTTCAAGTGTTCTACTCTATCCGCCTCCTGCTTAAGCGAAAACAAAACATGTCATGAAATCGTGACACTTTAGCCTCGTATGTCTTCTTCTCTCTTTCTCATGGCAAAAAACTGACATGTCACGAAATCGCGACATTCTCTCTTCTTCTACCCCTTTTCTACTTTCTTAGCCATGAAAATGCAACATGTCGACGAGCCTGAACGGAGTCTTATATCTTTTGCAGCTCCTTTTGGTCTTTGGCTGCCGCGAAAATGCAACATGTCACAAAATCGCGACATCTTCTTTGTCTTGGATTTGTCTTCTTGATTTATCGGCGAAAAAGTAACACGTCACGAAATCGTGACATTTTCATCTACTTGACTTCCTTGCACCATTTTGCCATGAAATTTGGACATGTCTCGAAATCGTGATATCATCTTTCCTTAGCTTATTTTCTCTTTCTATAGCCCTTCAAAAATAGACTGCATCGAGCCTCTCAAGATGGCACCCTACTGCAAAATCTCGGTTGTCTCCTAGAGGTAGTCTTTTTAGACTAACAGGAATAGACATCAACCACACTTTTATCCTTAACAAAATCTCTGGGAAGAACTTCCACATCTTCCTTGAGGTATAAGGGAGATGACTTCACTACGTCCCTATTTTTACCACTCAACCACAATGACTTACAGGTGCCACTGCCTTCCACCACGTTGATAGAAGAAGGACCCCCATAATTGGAGTAGCAACTAAAAAATCATGGAATTCTAAGCAATATTAGAAGTAGAGCTCTTAACCACAGATCCCATAACGCCTTTAGTAGAAACGTGAACCTTGTGGGAGATCTTTGAGCGAAAACCCATAGAAAAGGAATAAATATCCTTAGAGTCTTCACTCAAACTCTCCGAAGCCACCAAATATTGATCAAGCACAGGGATTGGAAGAGCATCCAAAGACTTTAGAATATCCTCCACCTCAACCCCTTTCTCAACCATAGCTTGTTCAAAAACTAACAGGGCAGTCCCTAGTGAAGAGGAAATTGACCATGCCCACCTTGAACTGCCAACATCGACTTCCTCAGAATTAAACAAAAACAAGGGGATATTCATCCACATTTGTCTCCTCAAATGATTCAAAAACATAGTGTGAAAACTATGTATGACATCATACGTATAATACAACGTAAAAAAGTCCATAACAACCTTAATCACCCTGTCCCACAACAAAGATAAAGCCTTGGCACTGTACCCATTTTGAATTATGGGTAAAAATTCATCTCCTTCTAGGAAGAAGCTAATTTCTTTCAATAATGAATGCTTATCTTGGTTGTGATACGTGCCATCCAACACCAGGCCCGTAGTGTGGTTGATCAACTCCACAGAAACCTCAAAGGACCAGGACCTGACTCTTACCCATCCCTCCTTCCACATAGCAGCCATCCATTTGGAAAGAACCGAGTTATGTCCATGATATTTCTAGACACAATCCAGTAAGCTCTCATTATTTAGAATTGATTTAACCTCTTCATTAGCAATCAGAGCATCAAGCTCCACCCTAGATTTAACTTACTTTGACTTGGGCCCATAAAATTTAGCCTTTGCCATATTCAAATAGGGCACATAATCCCTATTCCTTAAAAATACACTCTTCCACACCAAGAATTAAAATAAATAGACACTCGAGCAAACTGTAAAACATATGAGGCCCCATAATAGGCTCGAGCAAAATAGACATTCACCTCCATCATAGGCAAAATGGAAATCCCCAATTCAAATACAAAAGTCCGCAGAACCAGTCTCATGAACACCGAGAATAACCAAAGAGCCAAAAATTCTCCACCCATGCTTCGAAAAGAAGAGAACACACCAAGGAAAACACAAAAGAGCAACAACGAGAAGAAGCACCAAAAACCAAAACATGAACATGGGCATCCTTCTAATCCAAACAACAAATGGGAAAAGGCTACCTTTTACATGCCAATACAAATAAATCCTTCCCACACTGCCAACTGGCCAGAGGACAAAATATCTACAGGAAAGTGTAAGAGAATCAAAAGCACACGTCACAAGAGATGACACCAAGGCAATAATCAAGAAAGGGACCAATATACGCAGGCACAAAGGTAGACTCCAGTAATGATTACCCCAATACCAATCCCAAGATAGGGAATTAACAATAGCTCGGATACTCACCTTGCATCGAATCGAGTGGAGCAACCACCAAAACTCAATTAAAAAATGAGGAGACATGATAGAAAAGGTCCATAATCGATCCGTATAACAATGCCAATACCTAAAAATAAGAACAATCAAGGAGAAATGACACCACATAATGAGGATAGGACTTTTGGCAGAAGGCACACTCCAACGAAAGCTAAAGAAGCTTCAGGACACATCTGGACGCCAACAATAAAGGGGGAGAAGAAATTAAAAATTCAAAATTTGAAAGGAAAATATCTCCACGAAGCCCAAGAAGTAAATGCCAACTACCACCCTGCACTTCGACCAACTAATGTAGCTGCACCATATCCCAACCCACCAAAGCAAGTGAAGGCAAACCTCCTGATAGAAATTAATGAAAATTATTATTAACACAATGAATAATCTCTAGAGGGATGTCCCTCTATCAAATAGAAGATCCTAGATGATATGATCCCATATTCGACATCAAGTTCGCCATTGAATTACCTTCTATAAAAATGTGCATAGTCAAAACTTCATCTAGGGATCGAATAATTCCAATGGCTTCATCGATCAAGTTGGCCACCCTCCAACTTACATGGTAAGACCCTTTTAGCATGTTTATAACATTTAAATAATCACCCTCGATAATAAATTTTTGAATTCCCAAATCTCTAATCAAAGACAAAACTAAAAATGTTGCCCTTGCTTCGACAAACTGGGATGAGTGGACACCAAGATTTTTTGCAAAGGCAAGAACCAGATTACCGTCGTTATCACAAATGACCCCCCCAAAACCAGCTACCCTGGGTTACCTTTAGAGGCCCCATCGAAATTCAATTTACACCATCCAATAGGGGGAGGGATCCAACGAAAAAAACTCCTGGGATCAGGAACTGGTGAGGGGCGATCAACATGCCCAAAACCAAGACTCTGCTCAATTAACACTTCATTGGGAATCTGAGCCTCCGAAAATTCAGACTCCTTTAAGGCACTCAAGACATTCTCCACTATTCTCCATGGAATATGAGAGCTCAAATGAAAGGTCAAAGACTATTTATCTTTAAAAAATACGAGCATTCCTCTCCTTCCACACACCCCACATCACATGAGGTAAAGGAAATTTCCAAAAAAACTTAAGTCTGGGCGATGAAAAGTGAGAAGCCCACTGCAATACACCATAAATTAATGAATTAGGAAAAACCCATCTCACTCCAATCCTACAGAGAATGAACATCATAATTTATTGAAAGCCCATAATTAATAAGTAAGTGCGAAGATGATTTCCATGCTTCTTTACACAAATAACACATGTTAACCAGACACATGCCTCTTTTATGAATATTTTTAACAGTAAGAATCTTGTTCTGCATAGCCAGCCAAAAAAAAATATTGACTTTGGGGGTTAATTTCTTTAACCAATTAAGTCCATGAGGATAAAAACCATCCCATTCCACACAAAGGAGCTCATAAGCCGATTTTACTGAATATAATTCTGCACTATCAGCTTTCCAAATCAAACGATCCTCCACATTCTCTTGCCACACCATGTAAAGACGAAGCTCCTCCATAAGCAAGTTCCAAAGTTGGAGATCCATGGCATTCCTCACCACAGGTGAAGGATTGGTCTAGACAATTCTACCTCCACGATCTTCAGTAAAATCAACCACTTTCAAAAGCCCAACAAGCCTAGACCCTTGAATTAAGTCTCTAAAACAAATGTCCTCAATCAGAGGATGATCTCTCAACCAAGCGTCTTCCCAAAAATTCACATTCCTCCCATTACCAACAATCCATATATAGTTAAGATTGATAAACTCTCAAGATTTTACAAGACTGTTTCAAAAATTCGACCCGCTAGAAGGGAGGAAGTCAGAAATGAAAGAGTCAAAATTATACTTGAAAGAATCAAAATTATACTTAGCCTTCAAAATTTGGCACCCCAAACAATCAACATTAGAGGCTACCTTCCAACCGAGCTTTGCCACAAAAGCCTTGTTCATCCTAGCAACACACTTTAGATTTAAAACACCATATTTCTTCCTTCTACAAAGTTGCTCCCAAGAGACCAAATGAAATTTACCTTTAAGCTTAGGATCGGCCCATAGAAAATCCTTACCAATGCTATCCAAATTTTCTGCCACTTTAATAGAAATGTGGATCAAGGATAGAAAGTAGATAGGGATGCTCTACAAAGTACTTTGAACCAGCACCACCTTCCCCGCTTGGCTCAGAAGATACCCCTTCCAGGACGCTAATTTTTGATGAATTATTTCAACCACCAGAGTCCATAGAGCATCTTTGGCATGTCCAATAAAAAGAGGAAGACCAAGATAGGAATATGGAAGAGAGGTAATCCAAAAATTCAAAATGTCAACAATCCTTCTTTGCCTCACTTCTGGAGTATTGATAAAAAATAAATTACTCTTCAAAAAACTGATCTGCTGGCCAGCCACCCTTTCATAACAATCTAAAAGAGATTTGACTTCCCTAGCGATGACCACCAAAGCAACACAAGAATTCAAAGTGTCATCAACAAATTATTGATGGAAAATCGGGTTACAAGGAAGCATCAGACGCATCCCAAAATAATTACGCCATCGAGAAATAGACCTTCCAATAGCCTTAGCCATAAGAATAAAAAGAAAGGGAGACAAAAAATCACCTTTATGGAGACCACGGTAGGACTAAAAAAACCCTGCAGGAGAGCCATTGATGAGTACAGAAAACCATGCCGATGAAATGCACACCTTTACTAGCTTAATACAACCTTCACAAAAGCCAAATTTCCACAAAAAACTAAAAGGAAAGGTCCAATTTACCCGATCATACGCCTTATTAACATATAACTTTAGAAAGAACCCTTCTCTACCACGTTTAAAAATAGAATTCATCAATTCATGAATAACTATAGCTCCATATAGAATCGACCTTCTAGAAACAAAGCCACTCTACATCGAGTCAATCAGCAATGGCAGAAGTGGTTTAAGCCTATTCACAATAGTCTTAGTTAAAATCTTATAAATAGTATTACATAAGATAATAGGCTTGAAATCACTGAAGGACATAGCTAAATATTTCTTGGGGATGAGGGCCAGGAAAGTAGAATTCACTACTTTCAAGATAAACAAAGAACATTGCACATCCCTTAAAGTTGAGCAAACATCTTCCCCACAAATATACCAAAACATCTGAAAGAACACAAGAGGGAAACCATCTGGCCCCAGAGCCTTAAGAGGACCCATAAATTTGACAACCGTATAAATTTCCTCATCCGATAAAGGAGCCATAAGTCTCCTATTCCAATATACAGAAACAGTCGTCGAAATAGCATCTAACATTTCACCTTCAGCAAGAAGATCGTGATCAGACACTGAGCAAAGCAGAAAGCTAAAAATATCAATAGCTTCCTCTCAAACTTCCATCACACCAGAAGTAACCCCTTCACTAGACTTCTCAATCTCTCTAATTCTATTATGGCCTCTCCTCCGTAAAGTAGAAGCATGAAAGAATCGAGAGTTATGATCACCTTATTTCAACCACAACTCTCTAGATTTTTGTTTCCAAAACAACTTGTCTTCTAATTTCTTATTATGATAATCCACCAAAAGGGATCTTTCTTCATGTAGTAGAGCATCATAACTTTCTTGGGATTCCATAACCGCTTCAATCTCCTTCAACTGCTTCAAACCTAAAAGGTCGAGGAAGAAATGGGGTGCCATTAGGGAATTCCAACCACAAGGGGTTATGGTCAAAATCAATCTTGGGTAAATAAGACAAAGAAGCATCCCCAAAAATATTGAACCTAGAGGTAGATATAAAAATCCTATCCAATCTGCTCAAAATCAGACTATTACCAGATATCCTATTACTCCAAGTAAACTTCACCCCCTTTAAATCCAAATCCTAAAGCTCAGCAAAATTGATGAACTTAGAAAAATCTTGCAGACTCCTATCATCTACTAGATTACCGCCACACTTCTCAGAAGGATATAAGGGAGAATTAAAATATATAGCTACCACCCATGGCTCATTTCTAAAGGTATGCCTCATTTCAAGTAGTAGAAGCCAAAACTTGCGTCTATCATTATATGAATCTAGAGCATAAATATTAGATAAAATCCATCTCCTATTTGTGATTTTACACTTAAAAAAATATTAATCACTCGACTAGAGGAAGAAATAACATGGCTATCCAATCTCAAAGGGTTCCAAAAAGAGAGTAGGCCACCAGAAGAACCAGAGTCTTCACTAGCCATGAAACCCGAATCCTTCCAAATCAACTTATGCACATAATCCCAAGAGGAGGCTTCTAATTTAGACTCCTAAATACACAAAATATCAGGAGATATTTCCCTCCTGAATGAAGCTAACAACCGTTGCTTAGAGGAGCTATTGATCCCTCTAACATTCCATGAATAAATTTTCATTGAAATTAAAAAAAAGAGTTTCTTTCCCGCCTCCCAGTTGGAGAGGATTTGAAACCTTTGAGTTTCAATTGCTTTTCTCCATTCCCATACTTCACAACTAGGAGGGCCTGACCACCATTAGCCACTGCATCATCCATAGATTTATTCCTACCTATTTTACTTGGAGGTCTACCAGGTTTCCTGGACATCTTGCGATGACTTCTCGTCTTTGGGCCAGGCGACCCTTTCTCCAAGAAGAGCAATGGAGAAGCAATCAGACTCTTAGAGCTGCACTCAGGGAAAGCACCAAGCTCCTTCGGAGGAGACTTCCTAACATTCCAAGGAGTAGAAAGCTCTTTCATGGGAGAAGCAATATATGCCACCCGAGGAGACAATGACTCCATATCCTAAATTACATGGGAATCCTCTCCCCCACCAATTCCAAACATTCAAAGAAATTAAACAGAGGTAAATCAATAGCTTGGCTTATTGGGTACGAATGTAGAACAACCTCCAAATTATTAAGAGGTTCAGGACTCAGATAACCCTTCCTAGCCTGAGCCATCTCCTTCAGATAGAAATCAAATGCCACACTAGCACTCTTCAATTGAGAAGGAGAATACAAAATCTCCTTTCCTTTTGAAATCCCCTAGGACTTCTTATGCCAAACCTTCTGCTTCTTGAAAGGGGTCCTCTTAGGAAGAGAATCCATATTAGCACCCCTTTTCGGGTCCTAATGGATTGGTTGGTTAACCAACTTCTTTTGAGGGCAAAAGTTATGATGGTGGCCCCCCAACCCACAAGACCGACAAGCCTGGGGCTTGTTCTCATAAACCACTATCTGAACCCAACTACCGAGGTGAGAAACAAGTTCCACTGAGCTCGGAAGATTCTTCTCAATATACACCATAATGCACATTCTAACAAATTGATGTCGAGTTGCAGATAGATAAACCTTATCAAATGAAACAAAGTCCCCAATAGAGCTCGCCACTGCCCTAAAAACACTTTCATGCCATAAATACATTGGAAACTTACGCATGCGAACCCAAAAATATATTCTATTATTAATTTTTAAACCCTATAATATATTCTATTATTTTGATGTTGCAGAATTGCACATTACACCTACTACCATGATAATTTTTCAATTTAAAAGATGAGAACCCTTTATTTTTGAACCCCAATATTATTAAAAATTATTTATTTATTCCTTCCCTTTCACATGCCTGTTTGCAAAAGCTAATATAGCCTTTTAAGTTCATAGCAGTCGTTTAGTTAAATGAGTGCATTTTAAATATATTTATTAGAGCATATGCATGGAAGGCTTTTGTAGTAGTTGGGTGGAGGTAGTTTCGTTTCAATAGTAGGCATGAACAATAATTACCTCAGACAACACCTCTAGTTGTTTTACGACAAGATTTTATTTCTTTAGTCACCAATTTTCTCATTCAAGATGGTACCGCATCGATCTCTTTACGATGACAATATTTAAGTTGACGGATAACAATTATAGTCGGTAGACAACAAGTTTCTTCAACCCAACAGTGATGGTTCCAAATTGTGATAGCAACAAGCTAGGCAATGGTCTTCTAACGGCGTCAGCAAGCTTGTGTCAGTGAGATTTGAATTCAGACGATAGAGTGATGGATGATGGTAAAGTCTTATATTTAAGACGGTATTTTATAAGAGCATGGGCATGACAATAATAGTTCTGGTGGTATCTCTTTTTTTAGTGCATCTTTGCCTAAGACAGTGATGACTGACGATAACATTGGCTTCCATTGGCGATGCTTCAGACAACCATGGTCAAGGTGATTAATTACAATTCAATATTTAGACGACGATGGACTCTTTGATTTGATGATGCGATGCTAGATGATCCCCTACTACGATAGCTTTGCTAGACTCCTTTCACGATGGTGCTATTTTAAATTGTATTTGGCACAACAATTTTTGGATCGAAGGCATCTACAAAATGAATTTCTTCATGTGGGTACTGGCAGGACGACTTTTCTTAGATGGAGAGTTGATGTTGGCAACTAGAAATATGACATTGATCATGATGGAAATATTGTAGGCAACATGAAGGCATTCCTTATGACGGTAATGTCTTACAGTGTTGTCTTTGTAAAATATGAGATGGTGGCTCCCTCAAGTCGATGTTGTCTCGCAACAGTAATTATTTGTGAAATATGCAGTGCACGCAGAATAAATTAAAGGCGGAAGGGAAGCTGCCAACGAGTGCAATATAAATATCTTTGGAAAAATCTGGTGAAATACGAATTCCGTGAGTTAAAATTCTAGGAACGATTTTCGATGCAAGGGGTGACGAATTTTTAAAACTGGCCTGGAGCGGAGCGGAATTTAACAAAGCAAATGACGAGCGGATTTTAACAAAGATTTTATGAGCAAAAATTAGCAAAGGATGGGAAATGCAAAATCACTCAAATCTAATTTCGCGATAGAAAATCAAAAGTGCTCGAGCGAAATATTACACTGAATTTGCTCAGTAGAATTTTACACATCCCTGAGCCGAATTTTACAAGAGATTTCTCCAACGGATTTTAACAGAGGTTGTCAAAATTTAACAAGGAAAGTGTATCCCAGAATTTAACTTATCCAACCCTAAAAAGCATGAATCCCGCATAATAAAAATAGAAGATATTCAGAGGAATGAGAATGCTAGCGGAATAAAATAAAGAGAACAAAACATAACTTTGCAAAGTTGATTTACTCAACATTTAAATATCATGCGAAAATAAAAATACGTAGAAAGTATTATATATTGCTCAAAATGGAAATACATCCACATACATCTGCAACTTAGAAATATTGCAGGTTACACCAACTGGAAAGTTTCTGAAGACTACATCTTCAACTTTCGACTCTCTTTCGCACTTCTGGCATTCACCTTCTTCATCCGTGTTTTCTCCAACTCTCATCTAAAATGATACCAACTACATCATATTTATAGCTGGGGATTGGGGGAAAGGCTCACCAACATTCTGACATGCATTAAATTCAAAAGTATGGTGTCTATCCAATCGTTGAATAACTGCAACTACCGGTAATAACTTCGAATACTTTAAAATACGATGATCAGATCTGGAAGATAAGATCTATCAGAGATCTATCATGTGAAATCTGATTTAATTTCTAACATCCTCCTTTAAATCAGATTTCACAAAAACTTTGACACCGAGCATTTCCCTCAGCTTTTTAAAGTCTTCCTCCTTCAAAGGTTTTGTGAAAATATCTGCAACCTGGTCTTTGGACCTGCAAAACAATAACTCAATTTCATTAGATTTTACCAGTTCTCTGATGAAGTGGTATCGGATGTCAATATGCTTGGTCCTGCCATGAAACACTGGATCCTTTGATAGTGCTATGGCAGAATTGTTGTCACAAAATATTGTTGTTGCCCCTTCTGGTGGATGATTTAGCTCACCTAAAATTCTTCTAAGCCAAACTGCCTGGCATGCGACTGAAGTGGCGGCAACATACTCTGCCTCAGCAGTTGATAATGCAACAATTGGTTGCTTCTTTGATGACCATGAAATTGCACCCGATCCAAGATGGAATGCATAACCGGAAGTGCTCTTCCTATCATCTATATTGCCAGCCCAATCGCTATCTGTGTAGCCAACAAGCTCAAGCTGGTCTTTTCTTGCATAATAAATTCCATGGTTTCTGGTCCCATTGACATACCGTAGAATTCTTTTGCCTGCCTGCAAGTGAGTGTTCTTTGGTGCCTCCATAAATCTGCTAATCAAACTCACTGCAAACATTAAATCTGGTCTGGTTGCTATCAAATACATGAGACTTCCAACTAATCTTTTGTAGAAAGTTGGATCAATATTGCTACCGCAATCATTCTTGCTCAATTTTAGGCCTGTTGCAACTAGCGTGATCACTGGTTTGTTGTCCTCCATTTTAAACCTCTTCAAGACATATTTTGCATACTTGCCTTGAGAGATGAAGATACCATCCGTAGATTGGGTAACTTCAATGCCAAGAAAATATTTCATCAGGCCTAAGTCCATCATCTCAAACTCCTTCTTCATGGCATTTCTAAACTGCTCAAATAGCATATTGCTATTGCCAGTATAAATCAGATCATCTACATACAAGCAGACTATTATCATCTCCCCCTCTTCATTTATCTTCATGTAGAGAGTGTGCTCATATGGGCATTTGATGAACCCATTCTCCTAAAAATATGCATCAATGCGGCTATACCAAGCCCTGGGTGCTTGCTTCAACCCATACAAGGCTTTCTTCAATTTTAGGACCTTGCCTTCTTGCCCTTCCAGCTCATAGTCGGGTGGCTGGTCTATGTAGACCTCTTCTTCCAACACTCCATTGAGGAAGGTAGACTTGACATCCATCTGGTAAACATTCCACCCTTTTTGGGCTACCAATCCTAGAATCATTCTGACTATGTCAAGTCTCACTACAGGTGCATATACCTCATGATAGTCAATCCCTAACTTCTGCTTGTAGCCTTTTGCAACCAATCTAGCTTTATGCCTTTCAACTTCACCTTGGGCATTAAACTTAGTTTTATATACCCATTTTACTCCAATGGTCTTCTTACTTACTAGAAGATCCATTAATTCCTAGGTCTAATTTTTCTCTATGGCTTCTATCTCATCATCCATAGCTTTCACCCATTTTCTATTCTGAATTACTTCTTCAAATGAAATTGGATCACACTCAGAAAATAAAGCAAAATCAGAATGTTCTTCTTCTTCAATTTCATTTCTAGTTACCTCATATATATCTTGCAAGCTCCTTATCTTTGATGGTGTCTTCAAGTTGGAGATCCTTCTTGCAAGTGGAGGTGATTGTGATGATGAGGTAGTGCTATTGTTGGCACCAATATTACTACTTGAAGCTACAGGTGGATGCACTCTATCTTCTTCCAAGTCCTCAGACTCAATAATTGTTGGCTCTTGTTGACTAGTCTTGGATTTCTAGTTCCAAGCTTCATCTTCTATGAACTTCACATCTCGACTTATAATCAACTTCTTTGTGATAGGGTTATACAACCTATAAGCCTTTGATTCTTCACTATAACCAGTGAAGATGCATTTTTCTACCTTATCATCCAACTTCTTTCTCTTCTCATCTAGAATATGTGCATATGCTATGCACCCAAAAACTCTTAAATGAGCAACACTAGGCTTCTGGTTGCTCCATGCTTCTTGAGGAATCTTGTCCTTCACACTCTTCGTGGGACACCTATTTAGTAGATAAACTGCACAAGCTACAACTTCTACCTAGAACTCATGTGGTAATCCCTTTGCCTTCAACATACTCCTTGCCATCTCCATTATTGTTATGTTCTTCCTCTCTGCAACACCATTCTATTGTGGTGTGTATCTAGCTATGAACTACCTTCTAATTCCATTTGCTTTGTAAAAATTATGGAATTCATTGGAGATGTATTCACCTCCTCCATTTGTTCTGAGAGTCTTCACATAATAGCCACTTTGTTTTTCAACCAAAGCTTTGAACTCCTTGAATTTACCAAAAGCTTCTAACTTTTGTTTGATGGGATATACCCATGTCCTCCGATTGAAATCATCTATGAAAGTCAGGAAGTATTTGTTGTTGGTAAATGAGCTAGTTTGCATAGGGTCATAAATATCTGAATGCACCAACTCCAATGGTTGTGAAGCTCTCCATGATTGTCCTATAGGGAATGCATCCCTATGTTGCTTGCCTACTAGACAACCTTCACATGCTTGATTGGGTTGCTCTATGAGAGGTAATCCCTTCACCATCTATTTCTTGTGCAACAGGTTCAGGCCACTGAAACTCAAGTGACCATATCTGAGATGCCACAACCATGTAGCATCTTTCACAACTGCACTAAATGAAAGCAATAGTTCATTTTGAATCTGTAGGGGAAACATCTTGTTCTTTGTCATGGACACATTTTCTATGAGCCCATTCTCTTTGTCTCTAATGATATAGGCTCCATTTTTAAATTGCATAGTGTACCCCTTCTGCACAAGCTATCCAATACTTAACAAATTATGTTTCAACCTAGGCACATAATACACATCAGGGATGTGCCTTCTTTCACCTTGCTTGGTATGGATTATAATCTTCCCTTTTCCCATGATAGGTACCTTGTTGTTGTTTCCCATATTCACCTTAGATTTGATGGTTTCATCTAATTGTGAGAATATTTCTCTGTTCCCAGACATGTGGTTACTACACCCACTATCAAGATACCAAGTATTCTTCTGGCTCTCTTCATCAGTACTGCAAGTTAACATCATAGACCCACATACATCTCTACTTTCTGCATTTTCATTTTCATTTGTATAGTGGGCTTGCTGCTTATTTTCCTTGGCCAACTTCTTTCTACACTCATTACTATAATGACCAAATTTCTTGTAGTAATAACATTGGATCTTTGATTTATCATACCTCTGATTTGATCCTCCTTGTTGATTTCTATCATTACCTCTTCCTCCTACTTGATGGAAGTTGCAGTTGGTCTCTCCTTCATTGGAGTTTGACCTTCCTCCTCTCTTATGGCCTCTTCCATGCTTACCTCTATTATTCTATCCTCTTCCTCCTTGAGAACTTGAGGTGGCTTGGTGGGATTCTTCTCTTCTACTATTGTCTCAAAATGAGACCTGCATCTTAAATGCTTGCTCTAATGAGGACTGAGATGATCGACTCAACCTCTGCTCATGTGTTTGTAGAGAACCCATGAGCTCATCTACTAAGAGGGTTGTTAAATCCCTCGATTCTTCAATCGCTATCACCACTGAGTCAAACCTTGCTGGTAGGCTCCTCAGTATTTTCTCCACTATTCTCTAGTTCTCAACATTCTCACCATTCAACCTCATCTGGTTGATGATACCCATAGTGTGGGTAAAGAAGTCACTCATGGACTCTGATTCACTCATCTACAAATTTTCAAACTCCCTTCTCAGCATCTACAACCTCACCAACTTCACTTTATTGGTGCCCTGGAAGGAGCTGGCTAAAATTTCCCATGCCTCCTTTGATTTGGTTGCTATTGCAATTCTCGAGAAGATAGTCTCCTCAACTACCTGCATTATGTAAAATAATACCTTCTGGTCCTTCTTCCGATTCTCCTTCAATAGATCTAACTCCACTTGGGAGAGAGCACTCAATGTTGCTGCATCTACGGGTTCTGGGTAACCATTCTCCACCAGGTCCCATAGCTCCTGAGACCCAAACAATATCTTCATCTGGATGCTCCAGTAATCATAATTCTTGCCATTGAATCGTGGGATCTACAACTGCAAAGAATTACCTTCGAAATCCATTGCTTCTTCAACCTTCCACTAATGGCACTAGCTCTGATACCAATTTGAAATATGCAGTGCATGCAGAATAAATTCGAGGTGGAAGGGAAGTTACCAATAAGCGTGATATAAATCTCTTTGGAAGAATCCAACGGAATACAAATCTCATGAGTTAAAACTTCGGGAACACTTTTTGATTCAAGGAGTGGGTGGATTTTTAAAACTAGCCTGGAGTGGAGCAGAATTTAACAAAGGTTTCATTGGTGGAAATTAACAAAGGATGGGAAATGAGAAATATGCTCAAACCTAATTCCATGATAGAAAATCAAAAGTGCTCGAGCAAAATTTTTCCATGAGCAAAATTTAACAAAGGAAATGGCGAGAAAAATTTAACAAAGGAAATGGTGAGCAAAATACTACACTGAATTTTCTCAACAAAATTTTACACAACATCCCCGAGCAAAATTTTACAAGAGATTTCTCTAGTGGATTTGAACAAACAAAAGGTTGTTGGGATTTAACAAGGAAAGTGTATCTTGGAATTTAACTTATCTAACCCTAAAAAGCATGAATTCACTTAGAGAAAATAAAAGATATTCAGTGGAATGAGAATGCAAGTGGAATTTAATAAAGAGAGCAAAACATAACTTTGAAAAGTTGATTTACTTAACATTTAAATATCATGTAGAAATAAAAATACATAGAAAGTACTATATATTGCTCAAAATGGAAATACGTCCACATAAATCTGCAACTTAGAAATATTGTAGGTTACACCAATTAGAAAGTTTTTGAAGACTACAGCTTCAACTTTCGACACTACTCTTTTGCACTTATATTATTAACCTTCTTTGTCCATGTTTTTCAACTCTCATATAAAAGATAACAACTACACATATATATAGCTGGGTATTGGGGGGAAAGACTCACTATAATTTTGACATGCATTAAAAATAAAAGCATGGTGTCTATCAAATATTCAAACAACTACAACTATCGGTAATAACTTCGGGTATTTTAAAAATATGATGATCAAATTTGGAAGATATAATCTATAAGATATCTGGCAGGTGAAATCTAATTTAATTTCTAACAATTTGTACTGTGATGCCTTCAATTGGTAGTGACACAAGACGGGAAAACATAGATGGTTCTCCTTCGATGGTGGTTCACATTCTAACCTTCAAATTTAAAATATGTTTCCCTCCCTTGCAACAAAAACAACTTGCCATATCTAAGTAATAACAACATTCACACTCATTCAGTTCATTCATAGAAGGAAAAAAATTTATTTATTTATTTAATATTTACTCTTATGCCATTTCATATTACAATTCATGCACTCAGACATAAATTGTCTGTCTAATGCCTTTTCTCATATGTCTCTTATGTTGCCAACCATTTTTTTGCTCCCCTCATTCTCCCTCTTTTCCTCACATATTTCTTATGCAGGTCTCTTATGCTACAAACCATTTTTTGCTCTCCTCGCTCTCCCATTTTAAATACGTAAGAAACAATTACCTTTCAACTTCCGTGAGATGGGTTCATAACGATAACCTGATTATTGGTGTTCTAGCTTTCCACATAGATGCTCCTGCATCAAAGGTATTGAAAAAGAGTAAACATTGGATTCAACATACACTCTTGTTCTAGGGGTTATTTCTCTGCAAATCCTCACGATCCTTAAAATTCCAAGGATCCCTGATGATGTCGATATATGTGACAGGTACTCCAAGAACATGATCTGGATTTTAATTGTCATATGGAGTCTTTGTGTGCATGTTCATGGGTTTTTTGTTACCTGAAGTAGCTCTTCCTATCTCTCTTCCAGATTGCTTTTTACATGTACTTCCTCCAATCTTGTCTAGAATATGATGAGGTGTTTTAGGATCATAAACTTGTTTATGAGGGCAATCATGTTTATATAGAAGTCTAGAATGGGACTATATTTGTAGCAATGGTAAATTTTCTTTTCTTATTATGTTGTGTTGCTCTCATTAATATTGTTGGATTAATCCATATTGTTTGATAATATTTTTTCTTTGTACATGTCAACATACTCCACCATGTTGTAGCATTAACACTCAGTACTCATATTTATGCTTAGTAGCTATAGTTACCTGGTAATTAGATAAAAAATAATCAAAATTAATGCATGTATGATAGCTAGATGGTCTCCTTGTTCATTCCCTATTTTGACGTTTTTGTACATGTATTGATCATATTTTTGGAGAGAAAACAAAGCCTATTACCTGATGAGAAAAGGGGACAAAATAATACCATTATAATGTTGCTACAGTACCCTATTTTTGGTCCAAAGTTTTAACACAAAATATACATCTACATTGTTTGTGCAATCTATGATTTGATTATGAATTCTGAGTTTTGTTTAATCTGCCATTTTGCATGTAGCTAGTTTGTGTTTATTTGTAGGGTAGGAGACTGGTTGTTACTTCAAAGTGGTATCAAAGCTATTATAGAAAATTATTTGTTGACACCATAATTCTCATGATCTTTACCTCGAGTTGAAGTCATAGCATGAAGAGTCGAGAGAAAATCGCTATTTAAAGGTGTCATCTTTCTTTTTTTCTTTTTATAGTGGACTCTAATGGATTTGTTTACACTTGGGGTTATGGAGGGCATAAAAATCTTGGCTATAGGGAGCAAAATGATGAGTGGGCTCCACGTGTAGTGGAAATATTTTAAAGAACTAACATATTGCTTCCTAATGATGTGGTATCAATTGGTTCTATTCATTCTACATGCACGATAGTTATAAAATTGTAAACACAAGAACTAGAAGATATCATACAACTATTGTGATAGAGGATGAAATTTTATTTGCATTTGGCTAGAATAAGTATGGGTAGTTAGGTACAGGATCCATAAGAAATGACATAGAAATTTGACTCATACAAATTAATGAATTTGCGTTCATGTGTTTTTTAGTCATACAAAAGAATGAATTTGAGTTCATGAGTTTTTTACACGTACAATGGTTATTATCAATTAGATGAGAATGAATGGAGAAAATATTGAAAACAAAACAATAGTGAAAAAGGTATTAAGAAGCCTACTTGCAAGGTTTGACTCAGTTGTCATTGCTATTGAAGAATCAAAGGATTTAACAAACCTATCAATGGATGAATTAATAGGCTCTTTGTAAACACATGAACAAAAGTTGAACCAGGTAACTCAATATTTTTTGGAGCATGCATTCAAAATAAATATAAGAATAAAAATAGGAAAATACTAGCAGATAGCTTCAAGCTCTCAAAAAGAAAGAGGACATGACAATAGAGGCAGAGGTGGTAGAAGCTATGAAAGAGGAGGAAGAACAAATTACTCTAACAAAAGAGAAAGCAACTACAAATTTTATGAAGCAAAAGGAAGAGACAACAATATATATCAATAAGGAGACACACATAAAAGGTATGACAAATAAAAAATTCAATGCCATTGTTACAAAAAATCTAGGAATTATAGTTATGAATGTAGAAAGAAAATGGCTAGAGAAAACAAACAAGAAGCAAACTACACAAATGAAAATGAAGAAACAAAAGATGCATGTGGCTCTTTGTTGATAACTTACAATGTTGATAAAGAAAGTTAAAAGAATGTTTGGTATCTCAATAGTGGCTATAGAAACCATATGTTTAGAAACAAAAAAAATGTTTTCAAAATTAGATGAAACTATCAAATCTAAGGTAAAGATGAGAAATAACAATAAAGTTCATGTTATTGGCAAAGACAACATTCTAATTCACACAAAACAAGGAGAAAGAAAACATATTTATGATGTTTATTATGTATCTAAGCTAAAAAATAATTTATTGAGCATTGGATAGCTTGTGCAAAAGGGTCACAAAGTGTATTTTGAAGATGGAGCATGCATCGTTAGAGATGGTGAAAATAAACTCATAGCAAATGTGAGTATGACAAAGAAGAGGTATTAAAGTGAAACGAAATTCCAACATAGGAATATGCCCCTGGAAATAAACAGCTTGTAATGGGAACAACATCACATGAATCAGTTAGAAAGCAAGAAGGCCAACTACTCCCCACACACATGTCGCAACTTGATGTTAAAAAGGGTGAGGAATCCTATATAAATGGTGTTGGCAATTTTGGGTACCTTGGGTACATTGCCTTTGCTCAAAGTTTAGATGTTGTCATTGATGTCAAGAAGTTCTTGAAGCAATTTGATTTGTTGTCAAAGCATGTGTTTTGATGAAGGTTTCAGTTTGAACAGTGAGTTTCCAAGAAGATCAGAGTAGCCCAGTTGCAAAAGATCAAGAAAAAGACAAGTAAGAAAAAGTATGCAGGCGGCTGGAAAAACTATCGCGATTTCGCGACATGTTTGAGGAGAGAGAAAGTGCTGGCAAAACTGTCATGATTTCATGACATGTTTGAGGAGAGAGAAAGTTTTGGCAAAACTGTCACGATTTCGTGACATGCTGGAAGGCAGAGACGAAGCAGGCAAAACTGTCACGATTTCGCGACATGTTGGCAGAGAAGAAGAGCAAGATGGAAAGTGTCACGATTTCGCGACATGTCGCATTTTCACGACTCGAAAAGTGCAGGAAGGCAGAGAAGGAAAAGTGTCACGATTTCGTGACATTCTGCAAAGAAGGCTGTATGGACGAGAAAGTGTCACGATTTCGTGACATGTTGCAGAAGAGAAAGTCCGCAGTGTGAACTGTCACGATTTCACGACAAGATTGAAGAGAGAGAAAGTGATTCAGGAACTGTCACGATTTCGTGACATGATGCAAAGTTCCAAGTAAGGGTTGTCGCATTTTTGTGACATGCTGCAGAGGTCGAGTTGAGGACTGTCGTGATTTCGCGACATGCTGCAGAAGCTTGAAATGGGAACTGTCACGATTTTGTGACATGCAGCAAAGGGAAGAGCCTGAAAGGAGAAGCGTCACGATTTCGCGACAAGCTGCAAAAGAAAGCGTACGAAAGCCAAAAGTGTCACGATTTCATGATAGGCAGTAGAGAAAGCGTATGGAAGCCAAAAGCGTCATGATTTCGTGACAGGTTGCAAGAAAAATGTACGGATGCAGAAAGTGTCACGATTTCACGACAGGTAGAAGTGAAGAAGCTAGCGGATGAAGATGTAGCGATTTCACGATAGGATGAAAGAAAAGCGTACGGATGGAGAAAGCGTCACGATTTCATGACAAAAACTGGAAGAAGGTCTTATGTAGGAGAAGTGTCATGATTTCACGACAGAAGCAGAGAGGAAGGCTATGAAGACAAAAGCGTCATGATTTCGTGACATGTTCCAGTTTTACGGGTGTAAGGCAGAAAGAAGCTCAAGGCAGCGAAAGCGTCACGATTTCGTGACAGAAGTGAAGATGACGTCAGAAGAGGCAAAAGTGTCATAAAAAGAAAAAGAAGGGGGATTTGACAAAGTTGGAGATGACGGAAGCAAATGTGTCACGATTTCACGACAAAAGCAGAGGAGAAGGCAATGAAGACTAAAGTGTCATGATTTCATGACAGGAGTGAAGATGACGTCAGCAAAAGACAGAAGTGTCACGATTTCGTGACAAGAACGTAGTCTTTGCAGACAAAGGCAAAAAGTGTCACGATTTCACGACAGCAGGCAAAAGAAGGTGTACGACAGGCAAAGGTGTCACGATATCGTGACATGTTGAAGTTTCACGCTAGAAGCTACAGGAGAGTTGTAGAGGCAGTGAAGCCGACAGAGTTAAATCTGGGCCGACGCAGCGTAGGGTTTTGCAGCCGACGTAGTTTAAGGATTACAGCCGACTAAGTTTGAGAGTTTTTGATCATGGATTTTTGCTATAAAAGGAGGGCTATTTTGAGATTGAGGTATCGAATGTGTGTATCAAAATTGCGCAAGTTAAGTCCACGGTGCGCAAAGAGCAGTCGTGTCGAATCGATCGAAGTGTGCGAAGACTGTGCTGCTGTGAATGTGCAAAGGAGCAGAAGTTGTTGGTGTTGCGACATTTGCAGACAGAGCGCATTTCAAGAAGATCGATTGTCGAGAGTTAAGTGTTGCTGTGTTTGCGCAGTCTATGCAAAAGTTGGTTTCGATCAAGTGCGGCTGTAGCAGAGCAGAGAGAACTATTGGACAACATTGAGCAAGAGTTTTGTTGAAGCTTGTGGAGCAGTTAGAGCAGGTTCTTCTGAGAACTTGTAAAGCAGATCTAAGACAAGTCTTAGTGAAGACTTGGGAGAAGATCAAGCAAGCTGTTTTGTAAGCTTGTGAACCATTTTTCTTTAACCAGTTTTGAGGACCAGATTGAGGACAGAGATTGATGCAGAAGAGGACAGATTTGTGCCAGACCGAAGGACTGTGTTTGGTGCAGATCAGAGAAAGAGAAAGAGGACATTTGTGCTAGACCGAAGGACTGCGTTTAGTGCAAATTCGAGGACCAGCTTTGAGGTGATAGAGTTGAGGACAGAGATCTCCAGCCAGAGCAGGGAAGACAGGTGTCTTCTATGGATAGAGTTCCACTTGCTAAGGGCAGAGGAGGTAGAGGTCTTCTAGAGGATCACCACTAAAGAGCAGAGCTAGGGGAAGGTGTCTCCTTTGGGTTGGTGCCCATAAACTTTGTAATCGGGAAAAGTTTCCCAGAATTTGAGGTGATAAAATTTAGTGAGAAATTTTATCCGTGGAGTAGCCCGCATTGGGTGAACCACGTAAATTGCTGTGTCTCTTTGTGGATGGTGTGTTGTGCATTGTTTTAATTGTTGCTTTTAATTCTGCTATCTCTATACTGCATAATATTGAATTGAAAGTTGTTTTGAAAGAAAAAAATTAAAAGTGGTCTTATACTGTTCACCCCCCCTCTCAGTATAAGCTTGTGTTCTTCAATTGGTATCAGAGCCGGTTCCTTCGGAAAGGTTTAACAGCTTGAAGGAAAAGCTTGCAAAGAACACAATGGACTACTCAAGTGGCAATGCAGCACCTATTCTTGATGGATCAAATTTTGGTCTGTGGAGTGCAAGAATGAAAGTCTATCTAATGGCACTTGGTAATGAGGTATGGGAAGTAATTGAAGATGGGTACACTATTCTTGAAAATGGTCCTTATACTAAAGAAGACAGGCTCCTACATCACAACAACTCAAAAGCCATGAATGCAATCTTGAAGGGTTTACAGAAGGCTGATCTTACCAAAGTGATTCACTGCAAGACAACTAGTGAAATGTGGAAACAGTTGCAAGTAGTTCATACAGGTGATGCAAATGTCCGAAAGGCCAAATTGAGACATTTTAAAGGTATGTTTGAACAACTCAAGATGAATGATGATGAAAATATTAGTGACTACATGCTTCGTATGGATGAGATTGTGAACTCCATGAAAGACTTAGGTCTTGAACTTGCTGAAAATGATGTGTGTGATAAGATTTTAAGGTCTCTTCCTAATAGATTTAGTGAAAAGATTTCTGCCATTGAGGAAGCTAAAGATTTAGATAAATTGAAGAAGGATGAGCTCCATAGTATACTTGCAGCATTTGAGCTGAGAACTCAAGTGAAAGTTGATGTTAAGAAAGAGGCAGCCTTCAAAACTACCAAGAAATCAAAGGGCAAGCAGATTCAAGAGAGTGATGAGTCTTCTAGTGATGAAGAGGCATATTACAGCAAGAAAGGCAAGTTTTCCAGAAAGCACAAAAGCAAGAAAAATATAAGATGTTTCAACTATGGGAAGTTTGGTCATTATGCTACAGAATGTATTGTTTCCAAGAATGAAAGTGATGAAGATATACAGGATGTTAAGAGCAAGGATTCTGAAAAGCACAGGTATTACAGAAAGAACAAAGATGAGCACAACAATCAAGGAAAGAGGTATTCACACAAGAACAAGAAGAGCTTCTACCTAGACAAAGCAAGTAAGTGTTCTAGCAGTGATAGTGAAAGTTCTTCTAGTGATAATGAAAATGAGATGTTCATTTCAGAAAAGGAGGAAGAACCGAAACATAAATTCATTATCATGAAATGTTTTAGATGTGGAAATTTTGGGCACCTTGAGGATGATTGCACAAATAATGAATTGGTTGCTAGTATGTATGAGGATGCTTCAAAAAATGATAAAGAAGATGCATGTATGGTTTTTGAAAAGGGTAGCACCTCTAGTGATAAGAAATCTGAAAAAGGCCTTGATAATTCAAAATGCAATCAAATAGAGGATCTTGAATGTGAACTTACTAATGCTCTTAGTGTTTTGAAAAAGGAAAGAAAGAAGAATGTTAGACTCAAGGAAAAATTAGATGAATGTTGTATGGAAAGAGATGAACTTATAGAGAACCTTGAAGTCTCTATGGCTAAGACACAAGAACTCAAGTCTGAGTTAGAATCTAAGGTGCTTGAGTATAGTGAATTAGAACAGAAAATGGCTTCTTTGGAAGTGGAAACTAAAGAATACAAGGATAAGTTGTACAGGTTTCAAGATAGCTCCAAAAGGGTTAAATCTCTCATCAAAGGTCAAAGAAAACCAACAGATAAAATAGGTCTCGGTTTTGTTGAGCCGCACAAGAAACAAGTTGGGGAATCTAGCAAGAGATTTCAAAAGGAAGAGAGTTCTGATGTAGAAAGTACTTCAGATCAAGAGTCCATGGGTGATAGATGCGCAGAAATAGAAAACAGAATTCTGAATGCGAAGAAGAAGTTTACCAGACCGAGAAGGTCATTTACAGGAAAGTTTAATGGCAGATGTTTTGCGTGTCACAGGTTTGGCCACATGGCTTCGCATTGCATGACTCAAATAAGGAAGATAAATGACAGTTTCAGAGGCCGTAACTTATTTCAAGGGTATTGCTACTCTTGTAATCAGTTCGGGCATAAGGCAATGTTCTGCAAAACTAACAACAGGAACACGGTTACTCATAACAGACGGATTCAAAGAAGAGGTATGCCGAACAGAAATAACTTTGTTACGTGTTATAAGTGCAACAATGAAGGTCACACAGCTAGACAGTGTAGAGCTGATTTTCCAAGGTACAGGAACAAAAAAAGTGATATGAACAGGTCCAAGGATCAAGGTATGAATAAGAATAGGAATGATAAAAGAAACAGGAACAGTAGTATAAACAGGTCCGAGGATCAGAACAGTGACAGGAACAGAAATACAGACAAAGAATTCAAGAGAAGGCCCGGCAAGGAAATTGTAGACACTGATGATGATGAGTGTCTAATGGGAGTTTTACTCCCACCCTTGTTTTAATCACCTCATCAGGAGGTGGGGGAGGGACTAAGCTAAGAGGCTCATTCTTAGTCCCTAGCCCCAAAGGTGACCCTTTGCCATTGATGACAAAGGGGGAGAGATTTGAGTAAGGGGGAGAGTTATGAGTAAGGGGGAGAGCTTCAATGTGAAGAGGAAAGCTTCAAGTCAGGGGGAGTAAAACTTCATAGGAGATTCTCAGCTGTTAGCACAGTTGGTTTCAGTTTTAGCTCCTGAGACGTGTTTTTAGTAAAGGGTTGCCATCAATGACAAAGGGGGAGATTGTTGGCAATTTTGGGTACCTTGGGTACATTGCCTTTGCTCAAAGTTTAGATGTTGTCATTGATGTCAAGAAGTTCTTGAAGCAATTTGATTTATTGTCAAAGCATGTGTTTTGATGAAGGTTTCAGTTTGAACAGTGAGTTTCCAAGAAGATCAGAGTAGCCCAGTTGCAAAAGATCAAGAAAAAGACAAGTAAGAAAAAGTATGCAGGCGATTGGAAAAACTGTCGCGATTTCGCGACATGTTTGAGGAGAGAGAAAGTGCTAGCAAAACTGTCATGATTTCGTGACATGTTTGAGGAGAGAGAAAGTTTTGGAAAAACTGTCACGATTTCGCGACATGCTGGAAGGCAGAGACGAAGCAGGCAAAACTGTCACGATTTCGCGACATGTTGGCAGAGAAGAAGAGCAAGATGGAAAGTGTCACGATTTCGCGACATGTCGCATTTTCATGACTCGAAAAGTGCAGGAAGGCAGAGAAGGAAAAGTGTCACGATTTCACGACATGTTGTAGAAGAGAAAGTCCGTAGTGTGAACTGTCACGATTTCGCGACAAGATTGAAGAGAGAGAAAGTGATTCAGGAACTGTCATGATTTCATGACATGATGCAAAGTTCCAAGTAAGGGCTATCGCATTTTCATGACATGCTGCAGAGGTCGAGTTGAGGACTGTCACGATTTTGTGACATGCTGCAGAAGCTTGAAATGGGAACTATCATGATTTTGTGACATGCAGCAAAGGGAAGAGCCTGAAAGGAGAAGCGTCGCGATTTCGTGACAAGCTGCAAAAGAAAGCGTACGGAAGCCAGAAGTGTCACGATTTCGTGACAGGCAGTAGAGAAAGCGTACGGAAGCCAAAAGCGTCATGATTTCGTGATAGGTTGCAGGAAAAATGTACGGATGCAGAAAGTGTCATGATTTTGTGACAGGCAGAAGTGAAGAAGCTAGCGGATGAAGATGTAGCGATTTCATGACAGGATGAAAGAAAAGCGTACGGATGGAGAAAGCGTCATGATTTCACGATAGAAACTGGAAGAAGGTCTTCTGTAGGAGAAGTGTCATGATTTCATGATAGAAGCAGAGAGGAAGGCTATGAAGACAAAAGCGTCACGATTTCGTGACATGTTCCAGTTTCGCGGGTGTAAGGCAGAAAGAAGCTCAAGGCAGCGAAAGCGTCACGATTTCGTGACAGAAGTGAAGATGACGTCAGCAAGAGGCAAAAGTGTCATGATTTCATGAAGAGAAGAAGGCTTTGAAGATGAAGGGTATGACAATGGAGATGAGAAGAAAGTGTCATGATTTCATGACAAAAGTAGAGGAGAAGGCAATGAAGACTAAAGTGTCATGATTTTGTGACAGGAGTGAAGATGACGTCAGCAAAAGATAGAAGTGTCACGATTTCGTGACAAGAACGTAGTCTTTGCAGACAAAGGCAAAAAGTGTCACGATTTCGCGACAACAGGCAAAAGAAGGTGTACGATAGGCAAAGGTGTCACGATATCGTGACATGTTGAAGTTTCATGCCAGAAGCTATAGGAGAGTTGTAGAGGCAGTGAAGCCGACAGAGTTAAATCTAGGCCGATGCAGCGTAGGGTTTTGCAACCGATGTAGTTTAAGGATTACAGTCGACTAAGTTTGAGAGTTTTTGATCATGGATTTTTGCTATAAAAGGAGGGCTGTTTCGAGATTGAGGTATCGAATGTGTGTATCAAAATTGTGCAAGTTAAGTCCACGATGCACAAAGAGCAGTCATGTCGAATCGATCGAAGTGTGCGAAGACTGTGCTGCTGTGAATGTGCAAAGGAGCAAAAGCTATTGGTGTTGCGACATTTGCAGACAGAGCGCATTTCAAGAAGATCGATTGTCGAGAGTTAAGTGCTGCTGTGTTTGCGCAGTCTATGCAAAAGTTGGTTTCGATCAAGTGCGGCTGTAGCAGAGCAGAGAGAACTGTTGGACAACATTGAGCAAGAGTTTTGTTGAAGCTTGTGGAGCAGTTAGAGCAGGTTCTTCTGAGAACTTGTAAAGCAGATCTAAGACAAGTCTTAGTGAAGACTTGGGAGAAGATCAAGCAAGCTATTTTGTAAGCTTGTGAACCATTTTTCTTTAACCAATTTTGAGGACCAGATTGAGGACAGAGATTGATGCAGAAGAGGACAGATTTGTGCCAGACTGAAGGACTGTGTTTGGTGCAGATCAGAGAAAGAGAAAGAGGACAGTTGTGCTAGACCGAAGGACTGCGTTTAGTGCAAATTCGAGGACCAGCTTTGAGGTGATAGAGTTGAGGACAGAGATCTCCAGCCAGAGCAGGGAAGACAGGTGTCTTCTGTGGATAGAGTTCCACTTGCTAAGGGTAGAGGAGGTAGAGGTCTTCTAGAGGATCACCACTAAAGAGCAGAGCTAGGGGAAGGTGTCTCCTTTGGGTTGGTGCCCATAAACTTTGTAATCGGGAAAAGTTTCCCAGAATTTGAGGTGATAAAATTTAGTGAGAAATTTTATCCGTGGAGTAGCCCGCATTGGGTGAACCACGTAAATTGTTGTGTCTCTTTGTGGATGGTGTGTTGTGCATTGTTTTAATTGCTGCTTTTAATTCTGCTATCTCTATACTGCATAATATTGAATTGAAAGCTGTTTTGAAAGAAAAAAATTAAAAGTGGTCTTATACTGTTCACCCCCCTCTCAGTATAAGCTTGTGTTCTTCAAATGGGACAAAATGTTTCTTTTAAAAATTTATAATAAAATGTTGTTGTATGTTATAAAAAATACTTCATTTGAATTTCAAAAGCCTAAACTTGTTGTATAAGAAACAAATGATAAAATGATTGTCACTAATAGACCAAAACAATGATGTTGTTTTAATATTTATATCAACAAATAGATATAGATATTTTATCCTTAGACATCTAATGGCTGTTCATTAAACATAGTTTTATCAGATGGCAGACACATTTTCAAGCGAAACTTTTAAAATGGAGAAGGTATCTTTAGTCTCGTAGATGTAGTGCGTGAAAATTCGAGGAGAGCAGGAGAGCACCAACAAATAAAGACAACAGTAACAAAGAAGAATTGAGAAAAGTCTGTTCTGTGAAACTTCGCGCGTCGTGGAGTTAGGTATCTCGCTAGTGTCAGTATTGGGGATATTGTATCTCGCAAGATGCCCGTCATTCTATCCACTCTAAACATCCATCTCCGCTTTTATTGGGAAAAAATAGAAGAGCAGGTAGTCAACTCATGGATTGTGGTTCCCACTTCCAAACCTCAAATGGGGATGGTCCAATGTCAAGCGGTATTTTGAGATCGAGGACTTTTGGATAAGTCATTTGCCCAAGTTAAAATATAATTTCATGTTCCACATAGAAATAGGTGGAAGCTCTCTCAAAATATTGAGAACAAAGTTATGCAGATGTGCAAGATTGCAATCGCATAGGTTACTTGTAGTTCTTGTTTGGTTGCAGATGTTGCTCGTTCTCCTTAGGTTATGTTGTTGTTTATGTCTGACAGTTGCTCTCCAACATATGCTTAAGCTTCTCCTGCGTTCAGCAAGTGAATATATTTCCAACTTGTATAGGTCGGTGGGTCTTCTTGAAGTTCTATTGGGAACAGATTGTCAGTATGATAAATATTTAAGAGCACCGGTGAAGATAGAAGGGGAAAACTGTGTTGGACTGTGGATAGGCAACCGAAAATCTAATGAGCAACTAAAAGGGCAGATGAAAGAGGGAGAAACGAAGGGAAAAGGATGTAGTGAATTGGTTAGTTTACTCAAAGGCAGATCTTCGCCAGGTTTCACTGGACAGAGATGCGTGAAGCCTCAAGGTTGTGTCTTCTTCAGATTGGATGTGGAAAAAGAGGTGGATGTCTGCAAGCGTTCTCACAAAATGATGACAGTCTCAATAATTACCGTCATCATTGAACTCTCTTCCTATGTCCATGCTAATAGTATAGTGGATCAAGCTGTTAAAGCTTGCTGTCAGGCATGGGATATTATGAACTGAAGGAATTTAGGGTTGCCGCGAGTCTCTCAGTTCCTGAGCGACACTTGAAATCGCACTGTTCAGTGAGCGACTGCGGGAATCGCTCTACAAAGGAGCGATTCTTAGGATCGCACGCTCACTCGAGCGAGGCCGAGAATCGCTCGTTCAGGGTGCGAGAATGAAAGGAGAATAAGACAAAACAAATATAAGTCAGGATGCCTTTAATTAATTGATGAAGTGTAATTCTAGATCAATGCCGGAAGTAGCGACAATGGAGTCGCTTTGACAAAGGAGCCAGAGCGGAAATGTTTTAATTGTTCAGGAGATCGCTCACTAATCGCATGAGACCGGCAGTCGCTCGACAAACACAGCGATTATGGGAATCGCTAAAGAGGGGAGCGAGAATGGTCTTCGCTCACCAAACCAAGCGATCCTGGGAATCGCTAAAAGGAAAAAACGACAAGTTGCTTGCCGTGGCGACAAAGAGAAGGCTTAAATTCGTTGTTTAAATGGAGTGAGAGAGGTTTAAGAGGGTTTAAAACTTGTAAGTTTCCCACAATGACTTATCACTAAAACATGCAAATATGTATTTTAATAAAAGGAAACACCCCAAGATTACAATATGAGCTCCACTGAGGGATTATAGACATCTGCACAAAATGCAGGATAAACAGAAAAAATAAAGAAGAACTCGAATCTACTATTCGATTTTGTCACAGTTCTGCTACTACACTACTGCTGTTCAAATCTGACGGTGCTTCTTCTCCTCACCTCAAAATGGCAAATTACATTTGTATTTATAGCTGGAAACAGAAGATAAAGACGGGAAACAACTCAACTACCTGCACGCCTGACATAACTGCAATGGCGGTACGGACTGAATGACGTCAAATCAAAACAATGGTTGTGGGGAGCGGACTCTGGTAGATCTTTCTCTTTATCGCTATGCCAAGCGTGCGATTCCTGTAATCGCTCCTTTCCTGAGCGACTCTCAAGATCGTTGCAGGAAGCGAGCGATTCCAAGAATCGCTCGTCTCTGGAGCGACCTTCGACAGGAGGTGAAGTTAGGTTTATTTTTCTAACACCCTCCTTTAAACCTGATTTCACAACGACTTTGACACCCAACCTTTCACGCAGTCTGCTGAAGTCCTCCTCCTTCAAAGGCTTTGTGAATATGTTAGCTACCTACTCCTTGGACCTGTAAAATAGTAGCTAAACTTCGCCCAACTTCACCAGCTCTCTGATGAAGTGATATCAGATGTCAATGTGCTTCGTCCGACCATGAAACCCTGGATCCTTCGATAGTGCTATGGCAGAATTATTATCACAAAATACGATTGTTGCACCTTTCGATGGATGGTTCAGTTCATCCAAAACCCTCCGTAGCCTTACTGCCTGGCATGCAGCTGACGTGGCGACGACATACTCGACCTCAACAGTAGACAATGCAACAACTGGTTGCTTCTTGGATGATCATGAAACTGCTCTTGATCCGAGATGAAAAACATACCCAAAAGTGCTCTTACGATCATCAGTGCTACCAACCCAATCGCTATCTGTAAAACCCATCGATTCCAGCTAGTCTTTTTTGGAATAGAATATTCTATGGTTCCTCGTTCCGTTGACATAGCATAAGATTCATTTGCCTGCTTGCCAATGCATGTCCTTCGAAGTCTCCATAAATCTACTGATCAAGCTAACTCCAAACATTAGATCTGGCCGAGTTGCAATCAAATATATAAGACTGCCAACTAGCCTCTTAAATAGAATTGGATCAACATTCCTGCTGGAATCCAACTTGCTCAGCTTCAGACTTGTGGCAACAGGTGTGATGGCAGGTTTGTTGTCCTCCATATTGAATCGCTTCAGGACATCCTTCACATACTTGCCCTGAGAAATGAAGATGCCATCTCCTGATTGGTCAACTTTGATGTCGAGAAAGTACTTCATCAGCCCTAAGTCTGTCATCTCGAACTCCTTCTTCATGGCTGTTCTTAACTAGTCAAACTGTATATCACTATTGCTAGTATAAATCAGATTGTCCACATACAGACAGATAATTATCATCTCCCCTACTTCATTTATCTTCAGGTATAGGGTGTGCTCATATGGGCATTTAACAAACCCATTCTCCTAAAAATAGCCATCAATCCGACTATACCATGCCCTAGGTGCATTCTTCAACCCATACAAGACCTTCTTCAGTCTCAAAACCTTACCTTCATGTCCTTGCAATTCATAACCTTGTGGCTGGTCTATGTAGACCTCCTCTTCCAACACATTGTTGAGGAAGGCTGACTTGATGTCCATCTAGTAAACACTCTAGCCCTTATGAGCTACCAGTACCAGGATCATCCTAACTGTGTCAAGTCGGGCTACAGGCGCATACACCTTATGGTAGTCAATCCCTGACTTCTGCTTGTAGCCTTTCACCAACAATTTGACCTTATGTCTGTCAAATTCTCCTTGGGCATTGAACTTCGTTTTGTAAACCCATTTGACCCCAATGGTCTTCTTTCTTGCTGGGAGATTCATCAACTGCCATGTTTCATTCTTCTCTATGGTGTCTATCTCCTCATCCATCGCCTTCACCCATTTTTGATTCTGACTTACCTCTTCAAACGAAATTGGATCACACTCAGAAAATAAAGCAAATTCAGAATGTTCTTCATCTTCTTGATTTCGGGTTACCTCGTAGATGTCTTGCAAGCTCCTCATCTTCACGAGTGTCCTCAAATTGGAAATCCTGCTTGCAAGTGGAGGTGACTGGAATGGTGAGGCTGTGCTGCTGCTGGAACCACTACTGCTGCTTGAGGCTACAAGTGGCTGCATACAGGTTTCATCCAAGTCAATAGATTCAATAACAGCTGGCCCTGACTGGCTAGTCTTTGACTTCCAGTTCTAGGCTGCATCCTTGAGGAACTTCACATCTTGGCTGATGACAACCTTCTTCACCATAGGATTATACAGTCTATACGTCTTTGCTTGCTCACTGTATCCTGTGAAGATACACTTCTCCTTCTTGTCATCCCTCTTCTCTTCTGGAACATGTGCATATGCAATGCACCCAAAAACTCACAAATGAGCCACACTCGACTTCTGGTTGTTCCATGCTTCCTCAAGAATCTTGTCCTTCACACTCTTGGTGGGACATCTGTTCAGCAGATAGACTACACAGATTACAGCTTTTGCCCAAAATTCATGTGGTAATCCTTTCGCCTTCAGCATGCTCCATGCCATCTTCATAATGGTTTTGTTCTTCCTCTCAGCTACGTCATTTTGCTGCGATGTGTATCTGGCAGTAAGTTGCTTCCAAATTCCATGTTACTTGCAGAAATTTTGGCATTCATTGGAGATGTATTCACCTCCACCATCTGTCCTGAGAGTCTTCACAAAATATCTACTCTGTTTCTCAACCAGAGCCTTGAACTCCTTGAATTTAGCGAATGCTTCTAACTTCTTGATGGGATAAACCCATGTCTTTCGACTGAAGTCATCAATGAAGGTTAGGAAGTATTTATTTCCAAAAAATGTGTTGGTCTGCATCGGACCGCAAATATCTGAGTGCACCAACTCCAATGGCTATGAGACTCTCCAAAATTGCCCTGAAGGGAACAAATCCCTGTGTTGTTTGCCGACTAAGAAACCCTCACAGACTTGATTTGGTTGCTCAATGAGGGGTAAACCCTTCACCATCTATTTCTTGTGCAGCAAGTTCAGGCCAGTGAATCTCAGGTGACCAAATCTAAGATGCTACAGCCAGGTAGCATCTTTCACCACTGCACTAAGAGATATAAGAGACTCGTTGGTTGAAAATGCCCATGCTAATAGTATGGTGGATCAAGCTGTTAAAGCCTTCTATCAGGCATGGGAATATTATGGACTTGATTGAAAATTTTGGTAGTGAAGTTACTACGACACAAAATATTGCAGAGCTAAAGTCACAATCAAAGACGTCAAAAATGATCTGCTACCAATTGTTAGGAGCGCATAACCCAATCTCTCATATAAAAAGCTGCTTAAGCATATAATTATCTCACAATTTTTTTTAGTTTAAATATAAAATATTTTACAATCATATACTTAATTTAAATACAATTGCATCTAATAACTTTTATGGCATCTAATGTCATACAATATAATACACAAATACTTTGCTACCATATAACTGCAAATACAACTGCATCTAATAACTTTTATGGCATCTAATTTCATACAATAAAATACACAAATACTTTGCTACCTGCAGTCCATACAGTCTAATAGTATGCTACCATATAACTGCAGTCCACACAATCCAATCCACCATCTAACTACAGTGTATACATTCTAGCCTAATCTAATAGTCGATGATAGATATTTTAAATAATAAATCAATTAATGGATACATCAATATATAATAATACTAACCATAAATTATTATATATATATATATATATAAAATATCAATTCTCTTAGCTTTTCTTGTTTTCTCCAACTCTATGCTTTTCCTATTAAACATTAACTTTTCGAACTTGTTCAATTCATATAGTTGGCTTGGCAACGATATTCTGTTGAGTAGATCTAATGACAAGTCCATCGAAGCTACCAAAGTAGCCATTGAAAATATTGTCGAGAAAGACAAACAAATAGCCAACGAATACAGAAGAAGATAATTGAACGAAGTAACAACTTCTATAAGTTATGGAAAATCTGCTTGATTAATTCCTTCAACCAAAGTGATGTCAAAGAAATTCTTGAAAAATCCTGCACTCTATTGGAGGATGTGATAGGTAGAAACACAATTAAGCCACTATGACAGTGGAGGAATGCAAGAAATGGGCAGCTGTTTTCAAAGAAAATATTTGGAAGGCTGCACGGCGGCTTGGGAAAGAAAAGGGTGTAATGGAAGAAGTGGGATGGAAGTTAAAGTGGACTGTCGAGGAAGATACTGTTCAATCTGATTCTAAGAGTTTTATTGAAACAAAAGAAATTCATGTGCTTCAAAAGTCTCCAAATTTTCATTCCCAAGCATGTTTCATCACGATTAAGTGAAAGCTGATTAAGTGGAAAGGCTTTCATTGGTTCAATGCCTAACGAAGTATTCTCGTTTATCGTCGTTCCTTCATCTCTAACTATTTAACTTCTCTCAACCTACCATGAGATATAACTATTATAAAATAATGATACTATAATAATTAAATTATTATAAATAATGTAATATGTCATAAAAGCTCTAGGGTTTTCTTCTGATATGATTTTTGTGATGGTTTTCCTACTATTTTAACTGAGTATCCTCATCTTCTTGATATTGCTCAGCATTTTTTGGCTGCTGGTTGGTCTAGAGTGATGGATTTTAAAGTTGTTAAGAGAATTGGTCAGATGGAAATGTTCCAATGGAGGGATTCTAGTGAATGGCCTGTTGGAGGCTCTATGGAGAATAGAGAGGAGTTGGTGCACATTCTGGCTTCTAGAGAATGCTCTTCTTCACAAGATGATGATGTGTTGGCTTGGGGTCAGGATAGTAGAGGGATTTTCTTGGTTGCCTCCGGATACCATGAATTGGATTGCCAATGTTATGGTACTGAGGATGTTCCATGGTGGAAGCAAGTGTGGAATAAATTTGCATGGCCTAAGTGCAATTTTTACTTGTGGGTTGCCACTCGTAATTGACGTCTCACATGGATAACCTTCAGAAGAGAGGTATTCATGGTCCTTCCTTTTGTTTCCTATGTGAGAATAGTGATGAATCTGTTGGTCATTTGCTTCTTCAATGTGGCTTTACGTGCCAACTATGGTATTTGTGGTGGGGTCTGTGGAAACAGTCTTGTGTTCATTCTTCTTCTCTTTTGGATTTCTGGAGGAATTTTAGAAGGCCTCCGACTAAGGTCTTCTTTTTACAGGTTGCTTGGCATATTGGTCCCTTGTGCATTTTCTAGAAAATATGGCTTGAAAGGAATCGAAGAATTTTTCAAGGGAGACAATTATCTGCTTATCAAGTCTAGCAGAGAATTTTGAGAATGCTCCAAGAAACTGTGTCTACCAAATGTCAGATTAGTATTCTTGTGGACATAGTGGAGGTCTAGATTATGCATGGTTTGGGTTTGATGGTGTTTGGTCCACGTGCTACTATTTATTTTAGCATGAGGGGATTCAATAACAGAGTGCAGAGAGAGGGTAGATGACACCCACCTCCTAGGGAGGTTCTTAAGATTAATACTGATGGGTCTTCAAGAGGTAATCCTAGAAATGTTGGTATTGGTGGAGTGGGACATGATTGCAGTGGTGCAGTATGTTTCTTTTTCTCATGTTTTAAAGGAAGACATACCAATAATTATATGGAAGCCCTTGCTATTATTTATGCATTGGAACAAGGATATGGTTTGGGTTGGCGTAGGATAATTTGTGAATCAGATTCTAAAATTCTCATTAATTTTTTGAATACTTGTAATCTTACCAATGTTAATTTGAGGCTAGATGGAGTGGTTAGGTAGATTCTCTGATTTCGTTGTCATTTGGAGTTCATTGCTCTTACTCATATTCCAAGGAAGTGGAATTGTGTTGTTGATTATTTGGCTAAATGGACCTCTAAATTTCAAGTAGGTTGGGATGTTAGGAAGTGGTATCAACTTCCTTCAGTGTGCTCTCAATATATTACTAGTTTGCTGAAAGACAATATGCCTGAAAGAGACAATTTTTTTGTAATTTTATTTTTTGGGTCTTGTATGCCTTTTGAATTCAATAAAATTTTTACCCCTTTTTATAAAAAAAAATAAGTATTTAACATTTCCCTTTATTTTGTTATTTTTTTATAGCAAATATTTAAAGGTGTACTAAAAATATATCTTTTACAAAAATGGCTATCCTCTTGATTTTTATTTCTTAGGGTAGTAAAATGAAATTGTGGTTTAGATCTAGCTTTAGCATAAGCTGTAGCTCTAGGCTCTAGATTTGGGATCTAGATGTGGTTATGGCTCTTGCACTCGCTCTGGTTCTAGAACTTTGTAAAATTCCTCATTTGAATAAATCCTTACAACAAGAGATCAAAACACTTTAGGATGTATATTGGATGTATATTTACCCCTTATTGACACTTTGTCTTATCTTTGCTCTCTTTTGAGGATAAAACTTTCTCTTATAAAATCTATTCAACATTTCTTTCACTCTATCCAATTATATCATATTCATTCATCCATAATCAATATATATTTTGTTAGCAATTTTATCTTTATGTGAAAAATATTTGTGAGAGTAATTATTACATCCACAAATCTTACAAGGATGTAGATTCTGACACATGGCTATCACATATCTAGGTCATCCAGAATGACTGCAACAATTTATTCTAGAAGTTTCATTCTTTGCTAGGTTAATATTTTAAGTTCTATTTTTGAATTTAATTATTTTTTTAAACTTTTAAACAATTGGTTATATGTCACATTTGTTAGGTAATGGAGCCAAATTGATAAGAAAGGAATTAATTGCCAAGGAGTATTGTTGATGGGCAATGATCAAAAATAGGCCCTTGAACAAGGTTCCAAGGGGTAACATTAAATATTTAATTAACATTAAATATTTAATTACCATTAAATATTGTTGATGAAGAAATTTTTTATTAAAAATTTATGGCTTGCAATTTAACTGTATTTTCTTGGTGAAAAACACTTGTCATAAGAACGTGATAAGTGAATGGGTGGTTATTAGCCCATGTTTTTGGCTCATTGTATTTCGACACCACTATGTGGTTTCGGGTAGAGGAAAAACCACGCATCTCTATATATTTTGTACTGTAAATACTGTCTCTATGGTAGAATACTCTTTTCTGGTTAGTAGGAAGAGAGGGAAGGAGACATTGTACAAGAGGAGAATATTGTTGTATTATTAATAATACAAAGGACTAATTGTTTCTCTATGGACGTAGGGTACACTGCTCAAACCACGTATATCTTGTGTCTCTTACATTTGTGTGTTTGCTTATTTTTTATTACATTGCTTAACTAGGGTTTGAACTATTTTTTATTTGCTACAATTATTATTTGTTTTTCTACATAGGCTGTGTATTTTTTGTACATGGAGAATTCCTAACAACTGGCATCAGAGCTGTCTTGTTGGGAAAGGACACTCACAAGAGAGTTTTTTGTTCGAGTGGGAGAAATGGGAGAAAGTTCAAAGTTTAAACTGGAGAAGTTTATTAGATAAAATTTTGGTATGTGGAAAATCAAAGTGGAGGATTATCTGTATCAGAAGGATGATCTGTACTTGGCTCTGAAAGGAAAGACTGATGGTAAACCTAGGACGATGGATGATGATGAATGTGATATAATAGACAAGAGGGCACTAGGGGTGATCTAGTTGAGCCTAGCTAATTCTATTGCATATAACATCAGGAAGGAAAAGACCACCAAAGGAGCCATGGATACACTAAGTTGTATGAAAAACCCTCAACTTCAAATAATTTTTCTTGATTAGAAAGCTTTTTACTATGAAGTTGCAAGAGGGTGGATCTATCCAAGAACACCTTAACAAGTTTTATGCTGTTATGGGTTCTTTAAAATTTGTAGGGCTTGATTTTGATGATGAGGTTATGGCTTTAGGGTTTCTTTGTTCACTACCAGACTCATGGGGTAGCATTGTATTGATAGTGAGTAATTCTATGCCTGGATCTAGAAATATGGTGTTTGATGATGTGATTAGCACAATCCTCAATGAGGATATGAGGAGAAAATCCTTAGGGGAGGCTTCATCATCTGGAGTAGCACTATCTACAGAAAGTAGAGGCAAAAACAAAGAAAGAGGAAACGACCAAGCTAGAGGAAAAAGCTAGAACAAAGGAAAATCAAAGGGTAGATCTAAAAGTAGAGACAAAAGCAAGATTGATTGCTGGTATTATGGGAAGAGTGGACACTTCAAGAGGGAGTGCAAAGATAGAAATAAGAATGAGGACAGTAGTGGAAATGATGCTCAAGAGGTAAACATTACAAGTGTAATTTATTAGGAAGCCTTGATTCTTGCAGCAAAATGCATGAGTGAGTATTGGGTTATGGAATTTGGAGCTTCTTATCATGTCACTTCTCATAGGGAGTACTTTTTTTATTATACTCTATGTCATTATGGAGATATTTTATTGGGTAATAAATGTCCATGTGAGATTGTGGGTATTGGCACGATGAATGTAAAGTTGCCAAATGGAAATATTTGGGTGCTTAAAAATGTTAGGCACATTCCTGATCTGAAAAGGAACCTAATTTCAGCCAGTGCACTTGATTTGGAGGGATGCAACACTACTTTCAAAAATCGGCAATGGAGAGTGATAAAGGGTTCAATGGTGATTGCAAAAGGTGAGTTGACTGGAACTTTGTATTTATTGCAGAAATCATCTTATTGTACATTGAACTATGCTTTCTAGGATGATGCGAAAGCATGAAATTTGCAGTTGGGTCATATGAGTGAGAAAGGGATGAAAATACTTCACTCCAGAAACCTATTGCCAAAACTCAATGAGGTTGATTTGGGTTTCTATGAAGGTTGTGTATATGGAAAACAAAAAAGGGTAAGATTTCTGAAGGTTGGTCCAGAAAGTAAGAGAAATTAGAGTTAGTTCACTGAGATGTGTGGGGTCCCTCATCGATACTTTCTCTTGAGGGCTACTCTTATTATGTTATCTTCATTGATGATTCTAGCAAGCAGACATGGATCTTCACAATCAAGCATAAATTTGATGTTTTCAATTTTTTTTAAAGTGGAGAGCATTAGTTGAGATTGAGGCAGGTAAGAAAGTTAAATGCCTTAAATTTGACAATGGTGGTGAATATTGCAACAAGGAGTTTGAGGACTATTGTGCAAAGGAAGGAATTAGGAGAGTCAAGACTACTCCTAGGACACCACAGGAGAATGGAGTCTTAGAGAGGATGACCAAAACTATAATGGAGCTTGCTAGAGCCATGAGATTGCATGCAGGGTTGCCATTGTTCTGTTGGGATAGTGCAGTTGATATAATAGTTTATTTGATAAATAGAGGACCTTGTACTACATTGGATGGAGGCATTCTAGAGGAGACTTGGAGAGGTAAACCTGTAAACTAATTTTTTCTTGAAGTATTTGGTTGTGAGGCTTTTGCCCACATAGATAAAGAAAATAGGAGTAAGTTTGATGCAAAGTCTAGAAAGTGCTATTTTCTTGGTTATGGTGTGGATGAGATGGAATATAAGCTATGGGATAATGTTGGATGAAAAGTTATCAAGAGTAGATATGTGATTTTCAATGAGGATGGGCTATACAAGGATAGGCACATACATGTTGAAGAGGATGCACCTGAGTTTGTTGACTTGGATGCAATTCCAGAGCATGGTGTAAAAAGACATCCTCTTGTTCAAATTGATGAACATGGTTCTCATGTTGAAGAGATGGTGACAAAATGAATGAGCAAGTTGAGAATGAAACACCTCAAACACCCCCACCACCACTAATACCGAAAGGTTGGAGATCTACTTGGGTAAGAAGAACACCAAATAAGTATTCTCCTTCTTTGCATTACATTCTATACACTAATGCAGGTGAGCCCGAATGCCTTCATGAGGCTTTGCAATTGGAAACTAGGAGCAAGTGGGAGCATGCTATGAAGGATGAGATGGACTCATTGACTCAAAATCAAATTTGGGATTTGGTTGAGCTTCCCAAGGGCAAAAGGACATTGCATTGCAAATTGGTGTATAGAGTGAAGGAAAAAGTTGATGGCAACAAGAGGTACAAAGCAAGACTTGTTGTGAAAGGATTTGCACAGAGAAAAGGTATTGACTATGATGATATTTTCTCACCTGTAGTAAAAATGACTTCAATTCAGACTATTTTGAGTATAGTTGTAGTAGAATATCTTCATCTTGAGCAGTTAGATGTGAAGACAACATTCCTTCATGGGGATTTTGAGGAGGATATCTACATGCACCAATCGGAGGGGTTTGAGGTCAAAGGTAAGAAGAGTATTGTGTGTAAACTAAAAAAGAGCTTGTACTGTTTGAAGTAAGCTCCAAGGCAATGGTATCTCAAGTTTGACAGTTTCATGATTGAGCATGATTTTACCAGGATCTAGAGTGACCATTGTGTTTATTTATTGGCTATAGGAAATGGTAACTTACTTATTATCTTATTGTATGTTGATGATATGCTTGTGGCAGGATCCAATATGCAAGATATTAAGAAATTGAAAAGGGAGTTGGCAAGTAAATTTGCCATGAGGATTTGGGGGAGGCCAAACAAATCCTTGGCATGAGAATCACTAGAGAAATGAAGGAGAAAACACTGAAGTTGTCTCAGGAGGATTATGTAGAAAAGGTGCTTAAGAGGTTCAATATGCATGATGCAAAAATTGTAGCCCAACCTCTTGCAAAGCACTTTAAGCTCTCAAAGAAGTTATGTCCCAAGAAAAATGAGGAAGAGTACATGAGGAAGGTACCCTATGCTTTAAAAGTTGGGAGCTTGATGTATGCTATGGTGTGTACAAGATCGAACATTGCCCAAGCAATGGGAGTTGTGAGCCGGTATATGAGTAATCCAGGTAAATCTCACTAGAAAGCAATGAAATGGATACTCAGGTATTTGCAAGGGACTTCAAAATTCTATTTGAATTTTGGAGGTTCCAAAGTTGAGTTACAGGGCTATGTGGATTCAGATATGGTAGGTGATTTGGATGGTGGGAGGAGCACTACTGGGTATGTATTCATAGTTTGAGGTACAACATTGAGTTGGATATCCAAGCTACAATGTGTTGTAGCTCTTTCTATTATGGAGGCTAAGTATGTGGCCGTCACGGAAGGTGCTAAAGAGTTCATATGGCTTTAGAGTTTGATTGAGGAGCTGGTTCAGGAGCAAGGATATGGGACACTTTGGAGTGATAGCCAAAGTGCCATTCATTTAGTGAAGAAATTTGCTTTTCACTCATGGATAAAGCACATTCAGTTGAGGTATCACTTCATTCGATCATCAATAGAGGATGGTTTGGTAAAGTTGGGTAAGATTCACACTTCCCAAAATTTTGCTGATATGCTTACAAAATTTTAACAATGGAGAAGTTGAGATTTTGCTCTACTTTGGTTGGCCTTAAGGAGTAAGGTCATGTTATGAGAAACTTTCAGTCCTAGGGTGCAGGGATGTTGCATCAATCTTGTCTCCAAGTGGGAGATTTTTAGGTAATGGAGCCAAATTGATAAGAAAGAAATAAATTCCAAGGAGTATTGTTGATGGGAAATGATCAACAATAGGCCCTTGAACGGGGTTCCAAGGTACAACATTAAATATTTAATTAACATTAAATATTTAATTACGATTAAATATTGTTGATGAAGAAATTTTTTATTGAAAATTTATGGTTGGTAATTTAATTGTATTTTCTTGGTGAAAAACACTTGTCATAAGAACATGATAAGTGTATGGGTGGTTATCAGCCCATGTTTTTGGCTCATTGTATTTCGACACCACTACGTGATTTTGAGTAGAGGAAAGACCATGAATCTCTATATATTTTGTACTATAAAGACTACCTCTATGGCGGAATGCTCTTTTCTGGTCAGGAGGAAGAGAGGGGAGGAGACATTGTACAAGAGGAGAAGATTGTTGTATTGTTAATAATACAAAGGATTGATTGTTTCTCCGTGGATTTAGGGTACACTGCTCGAACCATGTATATCTTGTGTCTCTTACATTTGTGTGATTGCTTATTGTTTATTACACTTCTTAATTAGGTTTTGAACTATTTTTCCATCGTCGCTATTATTATTTGTTTTTCCACATAGGATATGTATTTTTTGTACATGGTAAATTCCTAACAACATTTAGTTTGTAAGGTGTTATAATGTTTATCATGCCTATAACATTTTAGAGGAAAAAATTATACTCTGACTTTACTCTAACTACACTTTATAAGTGGATGTCATTACTGAATCACACCAATGAACAGGCAAAGACACTATTGACTATATCATATGCTTATATTTGCTTTTGATTCACAAATGAGAATTTCTAATTAATTCCTAAAGGAAGTTAACATAAAATGAAAGACAAGTTTGTAATTGATTATGTGCTCTACTTAGCAACCTTAAGGTATATCTTATATGTACTCTATACTTCATTTATAATTTTACCTTAGATGTATTCTATAGTAGCACTTTGCATATCCATTGCATCCATGCATCCATATAATATTATTTTTAGTTGTATAGTAACTATAATACCATTTCCCCATAATCTATGGTTTACTAGTTAAAGAAGATTGACATGAAATCCTTAATACATAGGGCTTGTCAAAAAAATTATAGGATTTTATTAAAGGTAGTAGTAGATTTATTAGAGTGTGAGGTGTATTTGAAAGATTAAGGAAATACACTTTAGTCTTCTTTTCCTTCTTTTTGCAATATTTTTTTACATGCAAACAATTTTCCACTATACTTGTATACATATTTGAGATATATGGTAATTTAATTTATTTTAAAGTATTCTAAAAAAATAAATAAGATTTTTTCCAGATTTAAAAATCCATTGTGTATTTTTAATGATATTTATAAATACTAAGCCTATGTATAATGCAACCTATATCATGAATAAAGTAGGATGAAATATTGTTTATATTGTATTGCTATATTTATATTTTAAATTTAATAAAAAGTATATTTATTACATTATTTTTACATTTAAATAATTTTAAATATTTTAATATAAAAATAAAATGCTACATGTAATACTTTCTTTTCTATTTTCATTTTAATATAAAATAATATTATATTACCTTTTCATGATTCTATAGACATATAAAAAAATATCATATGTTGTATAGTTTTTAAAGAAAAATTTACAATGATTTATTGATGGTTTTCACAAGTCACCCTTTTTTATTTTTCTTTTTATTTTTTAAACATGGTGGAACCGGTAGTCATCGGGTAGCCTGTCTAGTTTTTATGGTCATCACAGTATTCTGTACTGTCCGCTTCGGATGCCGCCACACAGATCTTTGCACAATCCGCCCACAACCCATTTTTGAAATGACATGCAATATAAAATAATACTTTCCGTGCTTCCTTTATTTTATTTGTAGTTAGAATAAAATGTAAATAGTATTTTAATTAATGTTTTTATAACTATAAAATTATATATAAAATTTTTATTTAATAAATATAAAAGAATACATTTTCTAATAATAAAAATAAAAATATGTGAGTGTTATAGGGGAAGTGTCTCCCATTTTTCATGTTTCTTACTACGGAAAGACGATATTGAGGATGTTTTTTCGTTCCCTTCCTGGGAGATGACTGGAAAACGTCTCCGGATGGCTAAGGCCTATGGCCTCCCATCCCCGAGATGTCCCCTATTTTAGGATATCTCTGGACGACTAGGTCCCATTGGGGATACTTGATCCGTCTCTAGGGATGGTTGGGCGTCCCCAATAGCATCCAACCAGCCCTCACATTAAACAAAATCATGAGGTAAATATTGAAAAAAAATGAATCCAAAATATAAGTTGCCACATTGACCAAATTTTATGCACAAAGTTTAAAATTTGACAAAAAAATTCTCTGCTCTTGAATATATTTGCCTTAGTTTGGCAATGAAATAAAATTCAAGACAAACAAATAGTCAATGGACCAAACAGTTAAGGACAGTTTCCCTTGGTAATTTCTTTCCATTGCACTCATCTCCCATGCTCGAATGAAATGGATTTTCTCAGCCTTGGACTCTAAATATGAGTTCTCTATGGTCTGCATTTCTACTGAGACTGAGAAGATAGATTTCTCAACGTTTCTGAGTGTTTCCTATAATACTATGTCAGATGGTCATGAAATGCATGATAGTAAGGTTCAGCTTAGCATGCTGCAACAAAGAAATAACAGGGACCAGTACTATTTTGACAGGGTGAAGGGCGGTCAGTTGTGGCCAACGCTATTAAAGCAAAACTATATAATTTATTTTAGACGAATATCCTCATCTAAGTATATAAAGTTAACTATATACTTTAAATATAGTGTTCATGAAGAGACCCATAATATTGAACTCATATACTTTATATATTATTTTTCTATTATATGGAGCTGAACAATTTTACATTTAAAATTATATTTGTATATAATTTTAATTATTGATGATTATATACATATTTTAAGAATATCAAAATTTTTATATGAATATAATTTATATGTTTTTAAGAACATACATGGTTTTTATGTTTTTAGTATTACTATTTTTTATTTTTGTTGTTTCTAAAATTTATAAATTATTGTAAATTTCTAAATTTTTTTATAGTATTATAAGGTCGTCCTCCCAGCGGTCCCCGAGCCCATCCCTAGGCTGGTCTCGTATTTTTTTATGTTTTAGAAATTTTTAATACAAATAAAAAATAAGTAAATATTGTATTTTCTAAACTTTTACGATCTTCTTAGAAAGGTTGGATCGCTGGTTTAAAAAATAATTTTAAATTTAACGAAGGAGGAAGACTTTTTAAGACTTTTCATTGATATAACAATGTAACATGTTTATAATGCCTTCGATTATATGCCTTTTATTTTCATGCAAGTAACTAAATTTTCGCATAGAAACAATATATATATATATATATATATATATATATATATATTTTTTTTTTTTAGTAAATATAGAAATATCATTTAATTATACGGGTTGTTAATAACTTAGATAAATAAGCACCTTGATAATTTTATTTATTTTGTTTTACATGAGTGTATATCTAATTTAATTTAATAATAACTTGTCTATTTAGAAAAACAACAACAATAGTTTCCTATTATGCTTATGAGTCTTTACATACCACGTAGAATTATTAATTTTAGGTAATGAATACTTTTAAATATTTAAATATAATGCATAAAGCATAAATGTTTTATGTATTTTTGGTGTATCATTATAAATTGGATTAGTATTTTTAATATTTATCATTAATTATTTCATATAAAACCATATTTAAAGTATAATCACCTTATCCATATACAATTACACTTTTAAATGATATTTTCTTCCACAAAAGAAATGTTCCGTGGTAGCCTATCTAACATCACCATGAAGTGATTTGCAATAAAAAAATACAAAGTCCATCTCGAAGGTGTTATAGAGGGATTTCATATTGACTATCAATATCCATTCTAGAATGAATTAAATATTGGGGCTTCTCACTGTCATTACTTTAAAAAATATATGCCCTCGTATCTAAAAATCATAAGCTTCAATAACATCCCAATTTTTCGGTTGGAGGTTTGCATGAAATTGTCCATAGATGCATACCTAAAGAGAATTGGGATTATTAATAGATATTATGTATTCTATACCTCTATTGAAATCGACTAACATTTTTTATAGTTTTGTAGACATGCTCAAGAAATTTAAAACTTTCTAACTACATGATTTTTTTAGATTTTTTTAAACTAATCTCATTATCAAGTTTGCTCTATTTGGTATACATAGTGATGCTCTATACATAGTGATGCGAGAGCATCCAATTGACAAGAGCCAACTAAGAAAAAACAAAAACAGTTGGATATTTTTTTATGATGCAGGAGCATCCAACTAGCAAGAGCTAACCAAGCAAAACAAAAACAATTGGAGTTTTTAGCATGCAGTTGGTATGCCACGCCTAAATAAATATAAGGATAAACATAAAGATAAGGATAAGGATGAGGATGAAAATAAAAACTGCAAGTGGGGTTATGGTTTGTGCACATGGTTTTGGGCACATAGTTTGTGCACATGGTTGGCTATAAAAGAAAAGAGGAAGGGACATAAATTTTCATCTTCCAGCATTGGAAGGTCATCGAAAAAGGACCAGACAAGGCTGCATGGAGGTGATAAAGGATAAAAAAAATAAGAGAAGTGGAGCCGATAAGGATCTGGGAGTACCAGATAAGGTTGCATGGAGGCGGTAGAGGATTAACTAGAGAAAAGAAGTGGAGTCGGCAAGGATCTAGTATGATCGGGAGATTAGTACTCTGAGGAGTGCTTGTATATGTGTGGTAATTATGATTGCCATGGAATAAGAACTTTGTGGTAACTGTGGCCACTATTGTAATGTGTTGTTGTGGATATTTTAAAAAACTATAAAAAATAAAAAACAATGTTTTGTGTTTATTATTTTTTTACTGTGTACTCTCATCATGTAGATCAGATTTATGTTATTATTTTTGTGCATGTTGGCATGAAGATATCCGAGTAGCTAGGAGAGGTTGTTATTTAATTGACCCCCTCTCCACCACTGCATCATTTTGGTACTTGAGCTAAAAGATCATTGGGGTCATGTATGAATAATGATTATCAAAAAAATCCTATTATAGGAGCTCTGTGAGCAAGAGCTCAATATTTTTGTTAATGGGAAAGAGCAAACTAAGAAAAGCAAAAATAGTTGGAGTTTTTAGCATTTAGTTGGTAGCCAAGATCGGATAAGGATAAGGATAAACATAAAGATAAGGATGAAAAGAAAAACCACAAGCGGGGTTGTGGTTTGTGCACATAGTTTGTACACATGATTTACTATAAAAGAAAAAATAAAGGGACATAAATTTTTATCTTCCAGCATTGGAAGGTCACCAAAAAAGGACCAGAAAAGGCTTCTTGGAGGTGGTAGAGGATTGATAAGATAAGAGAAGTGGAGTCAGTAAGGATTTGGGAGTACCATACAAGGCTGCATGGAGGCAATAGAGGACTGACTAGAGAAGTGGAGTCGATAAGGATCTGGTATGATCGGGAGACTAGTACTTTGAGGAGTGCTTTTAAATGTGTGGTAATTATGACCGCCATGAAATTACATTGGAAGAGCAATTAAGAAGTTTGTGGTAACTGTAGTCACTATTGTAAAAAAACAATGTTCTGTGTTTATTATTTTTTTACTGTGTACTCTGATCATGCAGATAATATTTATGTTATTATTTTTGTGTATGTTTTTTTTTTGAATTTACATGGTGGAATGGGTAGCTACCATGAATCCAGGAAGGCTATCCAGCTTTTTATGGCCGCCACAGTATTCTACGTTGTCCGCCCTAGAAGCCGCCACACAGATCTTCGCACAGTCCGCCCCTATAACCACCATGCCACAATCATTTTTAACCTTTTACGCCGCTGAAAGCACCAGGAAAGGGACAAGCGTTCAATCCGATGAGGCTCGAGATTTGAACCTTGGACCTCCGCCCCCTTATGGGGTTTGGATGAACCAATTGGTCTACACCTCGGACCTTATTTTTGTGTATGTTGGCATGTAGATGTCTGAGTAGTTAGGAGAGGTTTTTGTTTAATTGACCCTCTCTCCACCATTGCATCACATACTTTGAATATCCATAGCTCTATATAGAATCTTTGTAAATTTTATTCATTGTATCTAAAGATCATTTTGAAAGAAGTCACTCTAATGATAACTCATTTAGACTACATCATCATATTGAGTTGGTGTTCAAACTTATTATGCAAGTTGGTGAGATGCATAGCCATGGTCATGATATGATAGAAAAAGTGATCAAGATTAGAAAATTCTTGACCTTCTCTAATAAGCTTCAATGAACCAAGGTAGACAATTTATCATCCTAAACTAGTAGGTATAAGATATTTCTACTAAAATTAGTAGCATAGAAACCAATTCTGTATCACCTAATGGAATTACTGAATAACCTAAATGGATATATTATAGATGTGATTAATAAAATAAAAAACATGTGATCTATTGTTGACTTCTATCTACTTTGTTGTTAGGATTATTCTTTCATGTTGGTTGTTATTAAATATGTCTTTATATATAACTTGAATAGTAAGTGTCTATAGTACATGCTACTATTACTTTTCTAAGATGATCATGAGTATGTTTGGTGGTGTGTACTCCTACCTATTTTGTTTCATCTTTGCATGGGTATTTTTGATGGTTTATTGTTCCAATACATTTGTATCTATTTTAGTTTTTATTTGTAATGTATAATATATATAAAAACATTTAAAAAAAATTGTTATATATATATATATAGTGTATGGGTTTGATTCTACTAAAATACTATATATAATTATAATTGTAAGTGTGAGAGAAGCTCAAAATTTATACAACTACCTTTCTGATCTTGTTTTATGTAGTTATATACTATATTTAATAATGTATTTATGACGAGACTAGTGATATGCTTATAATGAAACTTTAATATTCTATATTCCAACCTAATATTAACCCCTTTAACTCAATTAAAAATTTTATCCCAAAATTGTTTTCCCTCTTTCACTAGATCTTGGAAGCTTTCTCTATTTGGTTTTTCTTAGATGGATCAATGCCCCAAAAATTTGTAGACTCATCCTTCTCAAGCACATTTGGAAGTGTAGATGCAAAAAGGTGTTAACTGGATCTGTTCCTCCATGGGATATAGTTTTGGCAGACTTGACCTTTGATATTTTGTTACATGTGGGACACATTCATTCCCAAGTCTATAGACCTTCCAACACGCCTCAAAATGTTATTGACAAACTTCATCAAATTTTTCATATGATTCAAGATCTTCAGAAGGTCCAACAAGAAACTAAGAAGAAAACGGTTAACAATAATAAGCAGGTTCATGGTTTGATTAATTATTTTTCTTCTCTGAAGACTTCAAAAGATATCATGGAAAACATACCTCGAATTTCTTCATATAAAAAACTCTCCCACAGATGAATGCTAATATCTAGTGTATTGTAGCAAGATATAACTATAGTCTTTTTGTTGATATTGGCTTCTATTCTTATGCATATTCAATTATGGATGCTTTACTCTTGATCCACCTCATTTTATTTTTTAACAAGAGGACAATACTAATACCAAAATATTGTAATATTCCCATTAATGATATAATATAACCTAACTTTTTCTTAAAAAAATTAAAATTTAAACTTTTATATTTACTACTTTTCCATTCATTTTTTAACATAATAATAATAATAATAATAAATGTTTACACCGTGTACATGTACTCTCTATTTTTTTGTATAATGTAGATAATGTTTATACCCTCTACTAAAATCCAAGTAGAAGTTGGTTGTATTTAACCTATTAAATCTTATGTTGTAGTAGTATATACATTATTCATTTTAATTTTAATTACTTTTTTAGTTTATTCTCAATTTCATTTATTGTAAGGAATATAGACTATTACATATGAATAAATATCTTTAACTTTTTTCAAATATTATAGGACAACTATTTTTATACACTCAAACTTAGTATAAAACATTTACATTTAATTGTATTTTTTATATCAACCTATATTTTACATATATTTTTATTAATCATATAAAATTAAAATTAAAATTTTAATACAGTACTCATCTTATTTTAAAAAATCCAAATCAAAATACTATTGTCATATTCATCGTAGCACTAAGTTTTGACATTGATTCTAATCCTGAGATTGTAACTCGGTTCACGCTTCTTATTTACTATTGTTTTAAAATGTGTTGGACTCAAATACCCACTAAGCACAATTAATTTGCTTAATTGTTTGCACGATTGCTCAATCATTTGATACATTATACCTAATAGATGTAACTAGACTCTCCTTTATTTTTAAATTTTTTTTGGTTGGAGTAAAATAAAGTATAATAAATAATATATTTAAAAGAAATAAAAAAATAAATCACCGGGTAATTAATTCTTATGTGATTCTTTAATGCAGCAGCGGAAGCTTCGCACAAAACGGAAGGTTCGTTGAATTTTTCAGCGAGGAAGCAGCTTAGCAAAGAAGTGGCTACTTCGGACAATAAAACAGCGAAGTGGAAATTTGATAAAGTTGAAAGCTTCGCAAGTTTTAGGCAGATGGAGGGTGCTTCGCAATAAATACGAGCGAAGTGGCAGCTTCGTCCAAGAAGGTTGCGAAGCACAAGTTCACGACAATTTGGCAGCTTCGGGCGAAGTGGCTCCAAAATCCCACTTCGGGGAAATAAAGTGCCGAAGTGCTTCTTCGACACAACAAACAAATAAACAAATTTGCCCTCAGGATGGAAAGAGTGTTTTACCACTTCGGGGCAAAACCTCCCTGAAGTTCGTCTTCAGATAAACAATACTTCGAGGCAGAGAACAAAAACAAAGGGACCCAAAGTTGCAAGACAAATATTTTATATATTGAAATATAACCAGATTTACAAGGCTTCTTTCAATGAAGCGGTTACAAACTTCTGCAAGTTAAAATTGCAGGATAAACACAAGATGGGGTTTCCAGGAGGCTGCTGCTCCCTACTCTGGCTATCTACTGTTCTGCTGCTCTGTGCTCGAAACCCTAGCTGCTACGGCTGCTTTGCGCTCGCAATTCCTCTCTACAGCTCTGCATTTTCCTTCAATACTAAATGACATATGGTCCGGTATTTATAGACGAAGAAAGAAGACAAGAGGCGAGAATAATTCACCAACCGACTGACAAAAATTAAATGCCGAAGAGGGTTTTCCACAAAATGCCGAACAACCCCACCTACTCGCATGTGTGATGTCAGGCGCTTGTTTCCCATGCCTGGACACTGCTTCGCAAATCTGATGGGCGAACTACCGGATTTATGTTGCTTCACAGCGAAGCATCTTCAGGGGGCATAATTTTGCTGCTTCGCAGCGAAGCACCTTCAAGAGGCATGTTTTTACTGCTTCACGACGAAGCGTTTGCGGATGGCGTGAAAGTTGGTTTAATAATCCCAACACCCTCCTTTAAACCAGATTTCACAAATTCTTTGACACCTAACTTTTCCCGCAACTTGGCAAAGCCCTCCTCCTTCAAAGGTTTTGTGAAGATTTCAGCTAGCTGCTCCTTGGACCTGCAAAACTGCAACTGTACTTCATCGAGTTTCACCAGCTCTCTGATGAAATGATACCGGATATCTATGTGCTTCATCCGGCCGTGGAAGACTGGGTCCTTCGAGAGGGCGATGGAAGAGTTATTGTCACAAAAAATTGTTGTTGCTGCTTTCGATGGATGATGTAGTTCACTCAGAACTCTTCTCAGCCAGACTGCTTGGCAAGCGGCTGAGGTGGCAGCAACATACTCTGCCTCTATTGTAGATAAAGCAACAATTGGCTACTTCTTTGATGACTAAGAAATAGCACCGGAGCCAAAATGGAAGGCATATCCAGAAGTGCTCTTCTGGTCATCTATGCTACCAGCCCAATCGCTACCAATGTAGCCAATCAGTTCAAGTTGGTCTTGTCTAGCATAGTGGAGTTTGTGGTTTCTTGTGCCATTGACATACCACTGAATTCTCTTGCCTACTTGCCAGTGAGTGTCTTTGGGTGACTCCATAAACCTACTGATTAAATTCACGACAAATATTAAATCTGGCCTAGTTGCGGTCAAGTACATCAGGCTTCCAACTAACCTTTTATAGAGAGTTGGATCAACGCTTCTGCTGTTGTCAGTCTTGCTCAACTTCAAGCCAATGGCAACCGGGGTGATGGCATGTTTGCTATCCTCCATCTTGAAACGCTTGAGGATATCCTTAGCATACTTGCCTTGAGAAATGAAGATGCCATCTACTGATTGGTCAACTTCAATGCTAAGAAATAATTTCATCAGCCCCATGTCGTCATTTCAAACTTGGTCTTCATGGCTGTTTTGAACTCCTTAAATAGGCTGCTGCTATTGCTAGAATATATCAGATCGTCCACGTACATGCAGACAATTATCATCTCCTCTGCTTCATTTATTTACAGGTATAGGGTGTGTTCGTATGGGCATTTAATGAACCCATTATCCTTAAAGTAGTCATCAATTCGGTTGTACCATGCTCGGGGTGCTTGCTTCAACCCATATAGGGCCTTCTTTAGCTTCAGAACCTTGCCTTCTTGCCCTTGTATTTCATAACCGGGTGGCTGGTCTATGTAGACCTCTTCTTCCAAAAATCCATTCAGGAAGGTAGACTTGATATCCATCTAATAAATGCTCCATCCCTTTTGAGCTGCCAGTGCCAAAATCATTCTGATTGTGTCAAGTCGGGCTACAGGTGCATACACCTCATGATAGTCAACTCTTGACTTCTGCTTGTAGCCTTTCGCCACCAATTTGGCTTTATGTCTGTCAACTTCTCCTTGGGCATTAAACTTTGTTTTATACACCCACTTGACCCCAATGGTCTTCTTTCCTGCTGGAATATCTGTCAGCTGCCATGTCTCATTCTTCTTAATGGCTGCTATCTCCTCATCCATTGCATTTACCCATTTGTGATTCTGACTTGCCTCTTCAAACTCCACTGGATCACATTCTGTAAAGAAGGAAAAATTAGAATATTCTTCATCTGTCAATTTTGGGTTACCTCATAAATGTCTTGCAAGCTTCGAGTCTTCGCAGGTGTCCTCAAGTTTGGAATTTTGCTTACAAGTGGAGGTGACCAGGATGATGAGGCTGTGCTGCTGTTGGCACCACTGTTGCTGCTTGAAGATGTAGGTGGTTGCACACTATCTTCCCCAAGTTTACAGGTTCAATAATTGCTAGTTCAGGCTGACCAGTATTTGACTTCTAGTTCCAGGCTTCATCCTCCAAGAACGTCACATCACGGTTGATGACAAGTTTCTTTGTCAATGGATTGTACAACCTGTATGCCTTTGCTTGTTTGCTGTACCCTGTGAAAATGCATTTTTTAGCTTTATCATCCAGATTCTGCATTTTCTCATCTGGAACATGTGCATATGCTATGCACCCAAAAACTCGCAAATGAGCCACACTTGGCTTCAGATTGCTCTAGGCTTCCTCTAGAATTTTGTCCTTCACACTCTTGGTGGGACATTGATTCAGCAAATAAACTGCACATGACACAGCTTCTGTCCAGAACTCATGTGGCAAAATTTTTGCCTTTAGCATGCTCTGTGCCATCTCCATGATAGTTCTATTCTTCCTATCAGCTACACCATTATGTTGTGGTGTGTATCTGGCAGTCAACTACTTCTGAATTCCATGCTGCTTGCAGAAGTTGTAGAATTCATTGGAGATGTATTCTTCTCCTCCATCAGTTCTGAGAGTCTTAACTTGATAGCCATCTATTTTTCTACCAGAGCCTTGAACTCCTTAAAATTCACAAATGCTTCTGACTTTAGCTTGATGGGATAAATCCAGGTCTTCTGGCTAAAGTCATCAATGAAAGTCAGAAAATATTTGTTGCCGGCATATGAGCTGGTCTTATTCCATTTTTCCTCTTATTCCCATTTTATTTTGTAAATTGAGCCAGTTTGACTTACTGATTAACACTATCTGCACGTCTTGCCTCCCAAAGTTCTTCTCCTTCATTACACTCGCTACGCGTTCCCGTAACCTCTCCGACTACCTTCTCTTCTCCATCTCTTCTTTCCCCAATCTAGAAGATGGTTCCTCTTTTTTCGCATGAAAACTGGTGTTTGTTTTAAAATCCATCTATTCTAAATATGCCAAGTGGAATCCACTTCTTCCACGTCCAACAACTATTCCAATAATAATAATCTCCAAAAATGCCGACAATTCCCTAATTACCCCATTCAAATAATGCAAAGCAATATTTCCTTAATAGTCATATTATTATTATAATATTTTAATATGTCATTGTTTAAATTACTTTATTTACCTTGTCTTAATAAAACAATAAATATTATTTGTTTTCAATACACTCATATGTTGATGTTTATACATTTAGTTATATATATAAATATATTAACTTTAAATAAATTTCTCAGAAACACACATTTACCTTTCAAACCTAGAACAATATTAGTCATATCTTTATTCCATGTTTATCCCATTAATTGAAAACTATGGCTCCCATGCATTTAAGCATTTTTATTGCCAACAAGATATCACAAATTCACAAATTAACAAACATCAAACACTTTTACAAATGCGACTACATGATATGCGTTCTACATGGACCATTGGTGAATGCATTGCCTATAGGGTTCTTTACTCCTATCAACTGGCGAATACACCACTGCTCATCATTTCTCTTGACTTACCTTACACAGGAAATAGGTTTTTGAAAGGTTGTTAATATAGTTGATGCTTTTACCCGTGTCCTTGTTGCATCGAACAGGAACGGGCATGCAAGCCTGTTGGCTACAGCAACCGAGAACATTTCGTCTCCACGCGCAGACTTCTAAGCTCTTCTATTCCACTACGTAAAATATATTTAATTAAGTTGATGCGGCCCGGGGTAAAACTTATGAAAAAAATTAATCGACCTTTTAATTCATCCCTGCTTAGTACGTACCCTTTGTTAGAAATATTGTTTAATCCAAATCCTGTACTCTGTCATCACCGTTGGAATGTCCCGTCTGACAGAGGAAGTATGGGCGAAGTTGAGGGAGCAGGTGAAGACCGTATGCCTCCAGGTTGGCCTCGAGAGTCACGCCAAGCCAGCACCGACCCCCTACAGCTATAAATGCCGGCCCCTGAGCACGTATTAGGTATTCTGGGCAGCAGCCCCAGTTTCCCTGCACACCAGCTGTGCAGGCGATCCGGCGGCAAGCCTTGCCGCTGTTGCACGCACAGAAAGGGTTCGGGGGTTCTTGCTTCTCCTTAGCGCAGAGCCGTCCCTGGCAGTTTAGCAGACCCTTCTTTGTCACGGTGCAGATCTGTTTGTTTGCCCAGCAGTCCGCACTACAGTTGGGTTCAGGCGACAATGTCCGCAGTTGTAATCGCTCCCCTATTTAATAATACAAACCCTAGTTTATTCTGCCTGTGTTTGTCAGCCTGTAACAGGGCCTGTCAATAGATCCTCAGATTTTTTCCGCATTTAATTTGTTTGGGTTAAGTTTATGTTTCTAACATGGTATCAGAGCGAGGAGACAATGACAGCAGGCGAGGTCGGGAGATGCTGCATGGAGAGCAGCCATGGAAATGCTGATGGAGGGCAGCAAGGGTTTGGTGAAGTCGGCAGCAAGTTCATCGACGAGAGTGATTCGGGCGTTAAAGACCACCTGGTTCGAGGTTTGAACTGCGCAGGACGTAGGGCCAGCTCCAAGCATTGAGAGGGGCCAGCTCCAAGCTTCGGAGCGAAGTGCAGACTGCGCTAGGAGAAAGGGCGAAGTCTGTCAACAGCACCGAGTGCAGTCGATTGTCGCGGCCGAAGTCCGATCAGCAAACAGCGAAGTGCGTTCAGAGTCCAACGCGAGCTTCGCTTGCACACTCCGTCAGTTATTTGCCGAAGTCCGACAGTTCGGACTGCGCAGGGCGCACGGTAGCCAATGAATGTTTTAATTTCCACTCGTCGTCAGTCGTCGATGGACGGACTGCGCCGGGAGCAGGATGATAATCGGACATCACCGCGCGAAGTCTGTCGCCGTGTGAAGTTCGTCGCCGAAGTCTATCGGCTCGCGAAGTTCGTCGCCGCGCGAAGTCTGTTGCCGCACGAAGTTCGCCGTCGAAGTTTGTCGCCGCGCGAAGTTCGTCGCCGTGCGAAGTCTGTCGCCGAGCGAAGTCTGTCGTCGTGCGAAGTCTGTCACCGCGTGAAGTTCGTCGCCGCGCGAAGTCTATCGCCATGCGAAGTTCGTTGCCGCGCGAAGTCTGTCGTCGTGCGAAGTCTGTCGCCGCGTGAAGTTCGTCGCCGCGCGAAGTCTGTCATCGCGCGAAGTGTCACCGCACGAAGTTTGTTCGCCGGGTGAAGTTCGTCAGTCGCTGCGCAGTGCGGACTGTGCACGGAGAATTGCCGAAGTCCGACTTCGGGGGCGCAGTGCGTAGGTTGAAATATTTTCGAAGTTTTTTGTGTGTTAGAGGAATTTGGATTAAGGGAGGCTGTTAGAAATATTGTTTAATCCAAATCCCGTACTCTGTCATCGCCGCTGGAATGTCCCGTCTGACAGAGGAAGTATGGGCGAAGTTGAGGGAGCAGGTGAAGACCGTATGCCTCCAGGCTGTCCTCGGGAGTCATGCCAAGCCAGCACCGACCCCTTGCAGCTATAAATGCCGGCCCCTGAGCACGTATTAGGTATTTCGGGCAGCAGCCCCAGTTTCCTTGCACACCAGCTGTGCAGGCGATCCGACGGCAAGCCTTGCCGCTGTTGCACGCACAGAAAGGGTTCGGGGGTTCTTGCTGCTCCTTAGCGCAGAGCCGTCCCTGGCAGTTTAGCAGACCCTTCTCTGTCGCGGTGCAGATCTGTTTGTTTGCCCAGCAGTCCGCACTGCAGTTGAGTTCAAGCGGCAATGTCCGCAGTTGTAATCGCTCCCCTGTTTAATAATACAAACCCTAGTTTATTCCGCCTGTGTTTGTCAGCCTGTAACAGGGCCTGTCAATAGATCCTCAGATTTTTTCCGCATTTAATTTGTTTGGGTTAAGTTTATGTTTCTAACATGGTATGAGGGCCTGCTTAGTACGTACCCTTTTGTTCTATAACAGGTGCAGCTGCAACATATTTTCGGTTTTTTCCCAAAATAAAGACTAAATATGACTATGGCGTCCTGATTTTTCTCCTGACCTTCAGCATGATAACGATCTCCGGCTATCGGGTTGACAACATATTCCGCATGGCTTACGAACGCCTTTCCACTATTGCAATTGGATGCGGGGTATCTCTCGTGATAAGTTTGTGTATTTGTCCCATCTGGGCCGGAGAAGATCTTCATCGGTCCATTATCAAAAGAATTGAAGGTTTGGCGGACTCCCTTGAAGGTAAAATCATTCACCGCTCAAATGTCTCAATTTGACAACTCATCAGCTACATTAATTTGTGTTTATACTCTCTGCTTGATCTTGCCGATGGATGCAGGGTGCATGGCGGAGTATTTGAAGGGATCGGAATACTGTGGGATTAACGACGGTGAATCAGCCAATAATTTACAAGGCACAATTTGCAAAGGTTACAGAGACGTCTTGGATTCTAAAGTCAGCGACGAATCACTGGTATGTCTCAATTACAAGCATAGAAAAATTTCAAATGTATGCATGCACTGATAGTTCTGTAACGTATTGGTTTATTGAACTTTTGCAGGCCAATTTTGCTAGTTGGGAGCCCAGACATGACAAGTTTGGATTCGGGCATCCATGGAAACAATACGTTAAAGTAGGAGGCATGCTACGCCACATGGCTTACTGTGTTGTCGCCTTGCATGGATGTCTTCAGACACAACAGCAGGTGAGATCTCAATTGTTGTTCAGCGAGACTGGCCCCTTAATTAATCTCTAAATAGACAACATTCTAATATATTAGCCCATGTTTTAAAACTGTGCAGACATCGCACTCGAATCGAGTGGTATTGAAGAAGAGAAGCACATATAAGGTCGAGATGGAGATAGCAAAAATACTGCACGAGGTAGCCGATAGCATAGACTGCATGAGGCAATGCTCGCCTTCACAGTTACTGATGGATAGTTTACGTGTTGCAATTGAGGATCTAAATACCTCATTCCATCTTCAACCCAAAATATGGCATCTCATTCCACCGTTGTACAATTCAGAAGAAAACGATATCCGTAGGGAGGAATCTTCTGATCATTCTGTAAATCCAACCCAACAATCCCCCAAAACAGAAGGCGACCTACCAGGTGAACATCACATGCCCATAGAAACAACATTCAAAGATAATGATAATGTTCACATTTCACATGATGGAAAGAGTAAGAACGAGTCCAACTCAGAATTGTTCTCTACCACAACCAAAACGCAGTTCCCACTACCTAGCAGAGAAGGAGAGTGTCACGTTATACTATCTATTGAAACTCTAAACCCTATGAACAAAATAAAACATAAGGTAGAAGTTTTTGACGTAGTACCTTTAGCCACCTTGGCTTCACTTCTAATAGAGATAGTAGCCAGGCTAGAACATTTGATAGAGGCTGTCCATGACCTGGAAGAGCTTGCGGGATACAAAACATCTTTTTAGAAGGTGCGATTAATATGGTTAGATTTTTTTGGAATCAGTAATTCCATGTGGGATATGACTGCATCGAATATAACCGTGGATGGAAATCTTATTTCACATAAAATCAACAAAACTCACTCTTCATCCATGCAACTACCTAGCTCTATTAGTTTGGCACTGTGGCTGATTCACGCCCATGTATTTAATCAAAAGGAGAAGTGCACTTTACTTAATATTAATGGAAAACCCAAATCTTGGCTTATGAAGTGCATTTTTTTTGAATGGATCTTATTGACAAATATGTTTAAATCTGTTTTGTTTAACAAATTTTCTTAACAAACAAATCATAATCAAAACCATTAACATTGAATGACCAGTGATCATAGTTGGGAAAATTTTAACTGGGATAAATTTTACATTTTATTTATAAATATTTGATAGGTAATATGAGAAAACTTAATAAAAGAGAGGAAATTATATAAGTAAAAAATTAATTTATAATTAAATATTTAAAAAAAATATATAATTATAATTTTTGTTAATAAAAGTCAACTAAGTATATTATATAAAATCAAAATTCTAAAACATAAATTGTTTTTTTATTTGGTTTTTGTTTTTCTTTCCCTTCTCTTGAGCTAGATGATTTAGCTTTCAATAAATAGCTGAATTGTAGGTTTCTTAGGTATGGTATCATTCCATTAAATATCTTCCAATACTCTTTAATGTCTCAAGCTTCTAATACTCTTTAATGTCTCAAGCTTCTACCTCTAACGCTTTGATGTATTATACAAAAAAAAACTCAATATTAAGAGGACTTTTAGCAATCCAATATTACAGAGGATCTAGCTCATCCAAGTCACCTCATAGGAATCATTCACCTCCACTTGTTTTGTGAATAGCCATATATTTTATTATACAAAAACAAGGTCATTGAGGTGTTCTTTGATCAATCTATTACACTTCTTATTGTGTATGGTCTCATATAGAGACAAATTATGCTCACATTGAGAAGTGTTATAAGACTAATTTAAGATGTAAATTTTCATCCTCCTTACATTAGGTGTTTTACGACAAGAAACAGTGTTTAAAAGTTTATTTTTTCTACCCCAATGCAAGGTTGACTTTGATTATTTAAATAATAAGGATGAAAATAGACTTCCATGAGTATCCTTAAATGTTTTTAGCTTGACAAGGATGAGGTGATGTTTGGTACTATCATCTATCTTTAATTTTATGTAAGTATGAAACCCCTTGGAACTCTTCATTAGCATTTAGATTGTCAATGTAAAAGAATTTGGGGTTTAAGAAACACCTCATTAAATAAATAGGTCCTTGGAGTAATCTTGTCTATATTTTATCAATGATATGTTGAATGAGTTATTACTTGCATTGATTACCACTATAATAGTATTAGATTTTATCTTTTACTCTATCCACCACCTCATTTTTTTTTTTTATAATTTACAAGGTAAAGAACCCTTACCAAGGGTTTTGTCACATAATAAAAAGTAATAAGTGTAATTTAATTAATATATAATTAAAAAATTATAAATCATGATTTATAATTAGAAAAACACTAAAAAAATTAATACAATTTAAATATAAATAACCAATTACCTTGAGAATTTTTGATGTAGGAGCATCGCATTCTAACCCTTTTCCTCTTAAATTATTAATGGTCATATTTTCTTTTGGTTAATTTTTTTTTTTTGTAACCATTCCCCTACAATGGCCTTCTCTCTGCAGTGATCATATTGTAACTGTCATATTGTGACAACCATATTGTAATGGTCATATTATAATGGTGAACTAAGTAATGGTGATCATATTATAATGTTCTTCTTTAGAACTAAGTCATGTTATGGTGAATGATGATCTTTGTGCATTGATAGTCCTTTCCAAGGTCCTTGAATTTTCCTCAGACTTGTGTAGCTTATCCTTAGAGCCTTTTACTTCCATCCTTAGTGAAACTATCTCATGCTCTAATATTTCACACTCTAGATATTTTATCTTTAATTTTTCAACCATACCTTCATCAATTTTCCTTGTCTCTTCAACTTGAATTTTGAAGTTGGTGAGTTCCTGTAAAAACCTTGCTTTTGCTTTTTCATCTTCTTGAGCTTGGACTCTTAATCCTAAGTTCTCCATTTTTAATTCTTCAAGAGTAACCATAAGCCTTTCACATTCTATCTCTTTTACCTTTGACTGTTCAACCATACCTTTTTCAACTCTTCTTACCTTTTCAACCTTATCTCTCAAGTCAGATATATCCTTTAGAATATTTATCTTACATTTCTCATCTTCTTGTAGTTGAGCCTTTAATTATGAATTTTCTCTTTTCAATTCAACAAGTTCCTTAAGAGTGGCTTCCTCATTTTCTTTATCTAAATATTCATCTTCTTTAATTTCTTCTATTGTCCAAAGTGGATTGTCCAAAGTGGAGTTTCTTCTTGATACCTGCTTCGATTATTCTTGTTATCCTTTTCTAACTCATTCTTTAGAACTTCAACTCTAAGAGAATCATCTTCATCTTCACTACTATCAAACACATTGTCTACCCTACAAACCTGTAGATTACTGCTACATGGCTTGTTTGCTTAGTGCATGTCTTTCTGGGAGCAAAAGGTTTTAAATATTAGCACAATAGGTGATCTCTGTCTCTCGGTGGCTGTGATCAGCCCATTGCAAACTGTTATCCACTGCACATGGGATCTCTCTAAAAACAAAATTCATTGCATAGTCAAAATTAAAAAATTCTTAATGCGCAACAATGTTGTTCACATCGTCTGATTAGCACAAAAATTGGTGGAAAAACTTCAACGTTGCAGGATACGTCTGCATCTACGTGTTGTGCTTCCACTGTACTACCAGAATAATCTATCACTGGATCAAACATACCAATGGTGAGTTATGTATTGAAATATTGTAAATCATGATAAAAAACAAAAACTGCATGCACCGTGTTGGATTCCAATCAATGGTGATCCTGCAAGCGATCTGTATCAAAAAAGAAACGTTACCCAATATTGTAGAGTGTGTATCCCCTGCAATGTCTCTCAAAGATTATGATTGGATTTGATGAATCCAAACATTTAGTGTGACCCTCCACTATTAAAGTTTTAAAAAAACTTTCAATATTTTAGTCCCACATCTAGGACATTGAGACTATCTTCAACGTTTATAAGCAAACAACCATAGTAAAATTAATGTCCACCTTTGGGTAGACTCTCCTACATGAGCCACCCATCTATGCATTCCACATGTAGGGAAATTTTACCACAAATTTCATGCTATCGACTGAGTGCAGTTTGTCCAATGCCATCCTTATTAGCCTAATTCGATCTACCTACGTGTCCAGTCTTCGTCAATCTGGTATTGTGGGTCATCGAGTCATTGCAATTTGATCACAATGTATAGATATACCATGTAGGTAAGTCTAGTATGCATCACAGTCTACGTTTGCATAGTTTTCGATCACCACATTAGACCTGTTTGGTCTGCATCACCTACAGTCCAGGTTTGTCAGATCATGTGATTGCGTCACATCCTATCTGTTTGTGTTAACTGTGTTAGACCTATTTGGTCTGCATTGCCTACAGTCTAGGTTCATAAAATCATTTGATCGCATCATGTCCTATCTGGTTGTGTTAACTAGTGGTCCATGTTCTGGCTTGTGATGTCAGATCTCCTTCACCCAAGAGTCTGGTCCTAGTATCCCAATTAGTAAGGGGTCTCGGTAGATCTTGTAATAAATGCTAGTAGGGTCATCCAACACAGTAGTTTGATCTACTCATGATTGTAGAGTTAGATCTCAGGATCGCTATCCACGAAAATAGATTATTGTTCATATCAGATGCTAGGATGGCATCCACGTCAGATCCTAGGATGGCGTACAGTCTACCCAAGTTCAGTCGACCTTGAGCTATAGGCTGGTGGCCTGCCTCGGTTCACTTCGAGAATTTTCCTTGGATTGGCTTGCTCAAATTTTCAAGCTACAAAGAGCCACGACAAGAAATGGCTCTGATACCATATTAGGTGGAAAGCAATTGATTATTTCATTAATAATAAAAAAAAAATATATACAATGCTTAGGCTAAGAATAGCCTAGGATAAAATATCCTAAAAATATCACTAACAAGAATATCTGCTAACCATAAGAAATGTCGGTATAATATCTAACCTAGGATAGTAAACTAATCTACCATGCAGTAAATAATAACTACCCAGGAGAATTACCAAATAAGGTAATAGTAACTCTAACAACCTTGCAAAGATGTTTAAATTATTGCTAGTGCAAATGAAAAATGAAGGGAATAGATGACCCAATAGATAACTCACATGGCCCAGCAACAACAACTTATTGTCTAGCAAAAACAAGTCATAGAGGACTTAGCTAGAGAAAGAGAAACTGGATTAGATAAGACAATGGAAGCACTAGATGAACCTGAGGGATCTAGTGTTGGAAGGGCAAGAGTGAGCAAGGATTTGTATAGAAATCTTAAAAATGTTGTAATATCCATGTTGAATTGAAAATATGATGGAGAGTCGAATAAAAACTGGTTAAGTGAACTAGAGTCCTACTTTTCTCTAGTGGTTCTATCCTCTGAATCCAAAACCACTTTGGTAATTATGAATATGACTGAAATATCCATGGACTAGTGGAAATCATATAAGAAAGGGTATGAGGTGGAAGATGCTGACCTCAATTGGGAGGAGTTCATCAATAAATTCAAAGTTAGATTTCAAACTAACCAATATATTGAGTAAAATATTCTTAAGTATAAAAGGATTAGGAAACAACTAATCAAGAAAGAACTTAGAAGGTTGTGCCTCATAGCAAGGAAAGAAAAAGCTAATCAAGAAATGAGAAATACATATTTCAATTATCAAAAGTTATCCAAAAAGGATAAAGATGAACTTAGAAAATGAAAAAGTGTTGGTTTTATGAAATGGGAAAAGGAACAAAATAAGAAACAAAAAGGGGGAGATCAAAATAAATAAGGTGGAAAAAATAAATCTAGTTATCAAGGTGGTAAATTTAAGAAGAATTTTAAAGAATTTTCCAAAATACAGGACCAGAAACCAGTGGGTCAAGGAAGGGATAGGGAAATTACATCCATGAATAGAAATGAAAGTAAAAACATAGGCAATACATCTCCACCAAGTGGATGTTGGGTGTGTAAAGGATATCATTATGCCAATAAATTACCTCATAGAGTTGATCTACCACCAAAGGCCCCAAATGAAGCTAACCACAGGATTTATGTGACCACATGTAGTTCTAAACTCAATGGTTAAATTACTCCTTTCTTATTAAATGGTAAAATATTTGGTAAAATTATACAAATTTTGATTGATAGTGGGTCAACTGATAGTTTTATATCAAATATATTAATGAGGGATTCACTTGTTAGACCCTGATTCATGGCAAACGGTTGGAAGGTAGAGTATGGATCAAAGCAAACTCACCATGCTAACCAGTGTATATTTTATTCCCATTTTTCCTTGCCATAAGGAAAGATCAATTGTCATATTTATGTGGCCCCTTTGCATGTGTTTGATATCATCTTGGGAGTTGATTGGTTAAAAGCGCAAAAAGGTATTTTGAACTTTGAAGAAAGATGGGTGGAATTGGTGGATGAATCTAGTCAAAATATTAGAATTAATTGTGAATGAACAGAAGTTAAACCCCATCTTTTATCTACAATAAAAATTAAAAATGTTGTTAGAAAGAAGAGTATGATCATCATAGTAAATATGAATAGAAAATAAGAGTCCGATATGGAGTTTGACCTCTTCCAAACACATCCAGTGCTAGGTGCTTTCAAGGATGCATTCCCTGAGGAAATTCTAATGTTACCTCCTTAGAGGAAATTTGATTTTTCAATTGAACTGCTATCAAGTGTAGCATCAATTGCAAGGTCACCTTATAGGATGACTCCTATAGAGTTGCAAGAGCTAAAAACACAACTTCAAGATTTACTTGAAAAGGGGTTAATCAAACCTAGTCTATCACCCTGGGGAGCTCCTATCCTGTTTGTTTAAAATAAATATGGTACCTTAAGAATGTGCATAGACTATCAAATGTTGAATAAGGTTACTACCAAAAATATGTATTCATTACCTAGGATTAATGATTTATTTGATCAACTAAGAGGAGCAACCATCTTTTCCAAAATTGATTTAAGATATAGATATCATCAGTTAAGAATTTGGGAAGAAGATACTTCTAAAATAACATTTAGAACAAGATATGGATATTTTGAGTTTACAATCTTACCTTTTGGTCTAATCAATACCCTAGCTACATTCATGAACCGTATGAATAGCATTTTAAGAGAACAACTGGATAAATTTGTACTCTTATTTTTGGATGACATTTTGGTTTATTCTAAAAATAAATAAGAGCATGATCAACACCTAAGAACAGTGCTTGAGATTCTTAGAAAGAATCAATTGTATGGAAAATTGTCAAAATGTGAGTTTTATACCCCACAAGTGCAATACCTTGGACATATTATCTCTGCTGAAGGAATTGCAGTAGACCCTAAGTGATGCAAGAGCATCTAGTGGTGTAAGAGTGATCTTGCATCATCCAAATTTGTATTTGTTTTATTCTATTTTAAAGTTTGTTTAGTTTTTTAGGGGATGAAGAAATAAACCTAATGGTAAAATAATCACCCCAATGGGATATATGTAAGTTTTATGGTAAAAACCCTGCCAAAATGGTGAAAATCCTGCTACTAAAACTTAAAGGTGATTTTTGAAGGCCTTAGAGGCCTCGTGGAGGACATTATGCCGCTGTAGGTATTTTTGAGATATTTTTGAAAACATGCACTAATAGTCAATTCGAGCAATGAGTGAGGAGTTATGACCCCAGGAATTTTTACACCCAAAATTCAAATTTCAAATGAATTATCCTATGCAGTAAAAGGGAAAACAAGGTATTATAGCAGAATTTCAAAATTGTAAAGGGGTTGGTCTCTGTAACTCCATTGTGTGGAAAAGTAATACAAGAAAGTTTTGGCTTCTATTGCATTTCTCTATTTTCCAATAGATTATTTGTTTCCTATTGATTCAGTTTTGCTTATCTAAAAAAATCAAAGCAATCATTGATTGGCCAACACATACTAATGTTTTAGAGGTGTGATAGTTTATGGGACTTGTACGATACTATAGGTGATTTTTCAAAGGGTTTTCGAGAATTTCTCAACCCATTACAAACCTTTAGAGAAAAGGGAAAGGGTTGAGATGGATAGAGTAGTGTGAGGAGGCTTTCCATATTTTGAAAGAAAGGTTAATGCTAACACCAATATTAAAATTACCTGAACCTAATAAGCAATTTATAATTTGTACATCAATCGAAGGATTAGGTAAGATTTTTACCCAAGGTGATGCAGTAATTGCTTATGAGTCCAGGAAAATCAAGAGGCACAAAGTTAATTATGCCACTCATGATTTAGAAATGACAATGGTAGTACATGCTCTAAAATTTTAGTGACATTATATTATGGGAAAACAATTTGAATTAAAGATAGACCATCAAAGTCTAAAGTATATATTTACTCAACCCTTATTAAATTCTAGACAATGACATTGGATAGAGTTCTTAGCAGAGTATGATTTTGGTATAGAGTACATTAAGGGTAAATAGAATAAGGTCGTTGATGCTTTAAGTAGAAGAGGGTGTATAACCACAATGACAAAATGTCAATATGATCTATTAGATCAAATTAAAGAATGGTAAGAAAAAGATGATTTTTGTCAATTGTGTGTAGGTCCAGTTGGATAGAAAATAGAAAAGAATAAAGATTATGTTTTCAGGGATAATATACTTTATTTTAGGAATAGGTTGGTGGTACCCAACTTAGGAGGATTGAGAGAAACAATCCTTAGAGAGGTGCATAATACCCCCAATTTTACACACCCAGGAGGTGTAAAGATGCGAGAGAATCTAAAGAAAGCATATTTTTGGCTTGGTATGAAAAATGATATTACCAATTATGTGGTCAAATATTTGGAATGTCAAAAGGTGAAAGCAGAACATCTACATCCAGATGGGAAAATATATCCACATGAGATACCCATGCAGAAGTGGCAAGTAGTGTTAATGGCTTTTATAGCAGGGTATTCTAAAACAAGGTTCAAGCATGACACAATTATAGTAATTGTGGATAAATTAATTAAAGTCACACATTTTATACCTGGTAATGTGTAAGATGATGTAACTACTATAGCAAGTAAGTTTTCCAAGGAGGTGGTAAGACTCTACGTCTTTCCATAAGTTATAATATCTTATAGGGATTCTCGTTTCACTTCTAAATTTTGGCAAGCACTACATCGAGCCTTAGGGACCAAACTTAATATAAGTACTTTATATCACCTAAAAATAGATGGTCAGACTGAGAGGGTGAATCAAGTGCTGGAGTATATGTTGCGAATGTACTGCATGGACTAGCATACCAAGTGGGGAGACTACTTATATCTAGTAGAAATTTCTTATAACAACAGTTACCATGCTTCACTAGGTATGGCACCTTTTAAGGCCTTGTATGGTAGAAGGTGTAGAATTCCATTATCTTAGGAAAATATGAAGGATTAGGTAGTGATTGGCTTGGAAATGATAAAGTAAATGGAATAGCAATTGAAAAAAATTCAACAAAAGCTGAAGGAGGCCGCATATAACTAGAAGAGCTACGCAGAACTCAAAATAACATAGAGGGAATATTCAGTGGGAGATCAAGTATTCTTAAGGGTGAAGCCAACTAAGAGCTCAATAAAATATTCTAAGCTTGACTCTAGATATGTGGGTCAATTTGAGATCATAGACAAGATAAGCCCTATTGTGTATAGATTGGCTCTACTACCAAGCTTATCCAAGATTCATAATGTCTTTCATGTGTCCCTCTTTAGAAAATAAATTTTTAATTTTGCTTATATTTTGGATGTTTCCAATTTGTATATGATCAACGCACTAAGGTTTGAGGTGCAACCTATTCGATTGATTGGTTTTCAAACCAAGAATTTGAGGAAACAAAGCATAGAGAAATGTTGACTCCAATGGGACCACTACTCAGACCGAAATGCTTTATGGGAAGATGTGGCAGAAATGCAACAGTAATTTCCTTATTTGTTTGAGTAGAAAAAAAAACACAGACTATTTCATAAACTTTTTTTGTTATGAAATATGTGTACTTGACATATTAGTTGTTGGGCAGAGTAGCCTATAAATGTTTTGGTATTGCTATGACATATGTTTTGGGACCTTGATGGATATGTGTATTTGATTTCATTATGACATAATCAATGATGTGATTATATGGTAATTATAAGCAAAATTTTATGTTTTTTATGATGACTAATGAGATGGTAATACTTGAAATCAAATGGAAAAGTGAAATTTGATTAAGTATTAGTTTGGATAAAATATTTTTTTCAAAGCTTTCTTTTGCCTCATTTAGCTTTAAACACAGGGACTGTGTTTATCACTAGTGGAGGAGGATGTAACGATCCTCCTTGCACAGTTAATAAAAAAGAATAGGATATGCATATATTTATCTTTTCTTGTCAAACAAGATACTGCTAATAGCATTTGTGAGTGTAGGTCAGTTGCAATATGACAAGGAGAGGAAGTAAATCAGTGGAGAATATAAAGGGGAAGAGATGATTTGGCTCACGAGCACATGGAAACTCACATTTGAATATCATTTATGTGCATTATAAATTATATCCTTGCGTGAGTTAAATTGGTTTGAATATTGCATGTTGGCAATGAATGAGAAATATTTTTTTTGTGGCGATGATGATGGGAGCCATTAGTTTGAAAAGACATGTGGTTTGATTTCTTGTTGGGACATGTGTGTGTATGTCTAATTTTTGAAATGCTCTATTATTAGCTTATGTGATTAAAGGTGGTAGAGAAAATGTTTTAATATTGAAAGTCACCTTTGAATGTTTTGAATGAAACATTGAAAAAGTTGCCTTTATATTTTCCTGATCTTAAGGAAAGGTGATTTTTATAAAAGAAAAAGAGATATAAAGAAAGATAATTATTTTTACCTCCTGTATTTAAAAAGAGAAACATTATGCAAATATAAAATGGTTGTTTATACAGTTTTGCATTAAAAAATTAAAAATAAGAATTGTTAGTGATAAAGTGAAATGAGGCCTCAATGCACAGTTTTAATGATAGATGGTGTGTGCGTAACAATGATAAAAAATTACTCCATGTAGAGTGTAACGTAACCTCACTGCTTTAGTTGAAGGCAAAAAATATCTTATTTTATTGTTGGTTGTTTTTTTTAATATGGGAAAATAATAAGAACTTTGGGAACTTTATTGAATAATTAAATATCATGTTGGAACGTAGCACCTAGTTGTTAATGGTTATGGCGGTATTATAGGAATGGGGGAAGGAATCCATAACAAATTATTATGAGCATTAAGTTGAAGAAGGAGAGGTGTGGTAAGCTAGCGGTAGGAATAAAGGAAGTGGAGATGAAAAAGTAGATATGGGTAGTGTGGATGAAACAAGAAAAAAGACAAACGATGAAAGGTGAAGTGAGATAGGCTTGGTAACCAACATGCCAGAGAAGATATTCTGAATATTTTGAATTGCAGTAGTTATGGAAAATTATGAGTACAAGTTGGTAAAATTAAATTCCATCACAGTGAATATGTAATAGATACTTCCATTATGTGTAAGTATGAAACCACTAGCATGAGATAATGATGTTGTTGGTTTGTATTAATAAAACTATTGATGTGGTGGTGATTTGACATATGAAAGAAAATGAACGTTCAATTGTTTATGTGATCATGAGTTTATTTGAACCATGTTGTCATGACTATTTGGAAAAAGAGGTAAAGGAATCCTGTTTATTTTACTTGAAAGTTCTATTGTATTCAAACAATTTATTCTGCTTTATGTAAATTATAATTTGTGCAAAAGAAAACTGAAAAAGACTAGGTTGTTGTGGTATAATTTTATGATTGTAGTGAAGAACAATTTTTCCTACTCTATGTAAATTATACTGCGTGCAAAAGAAAATTGGAAAAGTCTAGGTTGTTGTGGTGTAATTTTATGACTGTAGTAAAGAATGTTTGATAAATTTGCCATGTCACCGAGAACATAGATTTGCAGTGGATAGGTAGTGAAATTGAAACCTTTACCTGAATTGAAACCTAGCCTGATGTTTTTATAAAAGACTTGAATTGAAAATTTATGTGATGATCTTGAGTGAGGGGATTAGTGAAGCTCCAATGTATTTGTGCAAAAATTCAAATGAAATTTATGTGCATGTTAGCTGCATAAGCATTTCATGAGTCGTATCTGATCCTCAGGAGGCTTCGTTTGGTTACTGGTGTGACTTAAGTCTTCTAGAGAGTAGTGGGTGTCGTGGGGAAGCCTTGAACCACAGGATTATAGTTTGGAACTTGTGTGACAGAGAATTTTTTTTTAATGCTCAATTATTTTCTAGAAAAGCAAACATAAACCATTTTTATAGAGGTTCTCCAAACAAGATACTGTGTAGATACCTTCGCACTGCAACATTAACGCTCATTATGAAGAGCGAAGATCGATGTAAATAAATAGTAGTTTAAAGATAATAATTTTCTCTCCATGTATGTGAAAGGAAACTTAGGGGGCAAAGATCTTTTGTATTATTGCAAATGAGAAAACATTCTTGAAATGGGACTTATTGTAATGAGGTTGAGTTAATTCTATAGTAATGCTTTGAAGACATGATATGAAAATGTTCCAATACAACTTGTTTATGAAAGTTTTCCATATTTTGAATTAAGAAGTTGTATCTTCATTTAATTTCTATTTCTTTAATTTCATTTGAATGTTTTATTAGGAAGGCTTTGGAAATTGTGTGGATATTTTATTCAAACAATTTATAATGTTGAGTAGGAAAAGGATGCCTAAGACTGCTATTTAGTTGTCATAGGCTGGTTAGCGATGCCGAATATGGACGTCCACAAGAAGTTACTTTTGTTTAAAACTTAGATTTATGTTGAAGTTTATGTGATCAAAAAATATTGTTTGGTAGTAGTTTTATGATTCTGACTTTTAATAAGAACATGATTAAGATGGAGGTCTACTCGCTAGGGATGAAAGTTTAAAATTTAAGAGAATAAAAATAACTATAGACCTTTGCAAAGAGTTGTTAAGAAAGAAATATGTTTATGTTTATGAAAAATCTGAACCATAGGTTGATAGTAGATTCTTGTTAAAATGATATATTTAATTTTGTTCTAATTAGTAAACCTCTTAAATGAAGTAATGAGTCTAATAGGTAAACCTAATCCAAGTTTTATTCAGCTATTCATCTAAAATAATGGGGTGCAAGACGACACACAATTAGTTTGAGATAATTGTCAACCGATGAAATTGGTAAATATAAGAATTGGCCAGGTCAGAATGAAAAGGTGGTATGGGATACTTTTTCCAGGTTGTTCTTAAAAAAATTTGTGATAAATACCATACTCATTGAAATTTACCAAATATGGACCAAAGGTATTGGTATGGGATAAATATCTGTGAGTTGTAATGGTATTTAATGTTGAAGACCAAGGTCAAGGAAATGACATGGTGCTAACTGCTTTTGGAGATAAAATGGAACACCACTTGATCACTAAGGTATAATTACACTAAACACTTCCACACTAAGAATGAACAAGTCGACTGGATTGTCAAAGATACAATGTGAGAAGGAAAGGGATAATAAGTGTTCCTCTCTAGGTGTTATGGGCCCTAGAGGATAACCCTCACCATGGTTCAGTCCTCATGCTATAAAATACAGATGATAAATGAGAAAACCATCACCACTGAATGGCATGTTCACATAATTTAGCTAATTTCATCCACTTGGGAGATTGGTTGCAGCAGTCATGAACCCAAAAGTGGTATGTTATACTTGTGCATTGTTATTTAAAATTGTAGAAAAAATTAAGGGGATGATGTCTGATGTTGGAAACATTAAGATCAAAATTATTGTTAGGAAAATATTTATAGCTAGATTAGTAGAACCTTTTAAAAAAACTTGTTTGGATTCTAACTATTCTTTTATCGGGAAACCAGGTGAGTGGGTTGTTACAGATCCACTTCAATGGTGAAAAAGATGATCAAATCATTTATGCATAATGGGAATACCATACACACACCCTATTGGTTGGGGTAGAGGTGGCAGACGTGAAAATCAAGCTTTAAAATAATTGAACAAATCGTGAATATAAGCTCATGAAATTTTAAAGCATGTGAGTCTTATGCAGGAGCATCACATTCTAACCCTCTTCCTCTTAAATACCAATCGGTCATATTTTATTTTAGTTAGTTAATTTTTTTGTAATCCTTACCCTAGAATGATCTTCTCTCTACAACAGTCATATTGTAATAATCACATTGTAATAATTATATTGTAATGACCATATTGAAATGGTCATATGGTAATGGTTAAATTTATTAGAGCTATAAATGCTCGATTCGATTAGTAGTTAGGGGGGTGGGTTGTGAGCTTTGTACCACCACTTGGTGGCTTGGATTTTGTTATTTTATCTCTTATGTGCTTTTTGAGTCTTGTGGTGTTCAAGTACAAAGAGACATTGACATTAACATATTTATCCCTTGAATCTATAATATATATATATATATTTTTTGAATTTACATGGTGGAATCGGTAGCCGCCACGAATACGGGTAGGCTGTCTAGCTTTTATGGCCGCCACAATATTCTACGCTGTCTGCCCCAGAATCCACCACACAAATATTTGTGCAGTCCACCCCTATAACCACCATGCCGCAATCATTTTAAATCTTTTACGCTGCTGAAAGCACCAGGAAAGGGACAAGCATTCAGTCCGACGATTTGAATCTATAATATAATCTTTGAATTTTTATAATTTTAAGGCTATTTTTTAATAAAAGCATTTGTTTATTCTCAGCATCACTACTGTGTGTGTTGGTTCGACTTCTTTGTGGTGCTACTGACATCATTTTCCTATATACTAAGGTAAAACAAATAATTAAAAACTTGCTTCTAGACCCCCCTCCCCTCAACCCTCTTTTTTTAAATGACATAGTGAGGTATAGAATTCCTTGCTCACTAAATTCCATCTCAAAGTAGGAGATGCAAAAAACATCGCTTCACCCTCTTATGATTTTGACCAATAATTATTATTATTTTAAAAATATAATTCACTTTTTTATTTAAGATATAACCTAGTAAATACATTTTATTATTTCTTGAAATTGCCTTCTTATTGAAAATACATTCTGGTGATTTAATACATAAATTAAAGCTCCATTTTTATCCATTACATATTGGAAATATAATTCATATTTTATTAAATAAAGTCCTTTATTATAACAATAAATATAGTGATGCAATATATCTAAATATTTTGATTAATTTTTCAAGAGAATATAGTATACTATTACCTTGATTTAATTTTATGATGAAGTAATATTGTGTATTAATAAACAAAGTTAAGTTTCTTTTTTATTGTTAAATGTTGGAAGCATATCTCATATTTAATGGAAGAAATAATCCCTTATTATAATAATAAATATTTATATAGCTTTTCTTACATAAGATGATGATGTAATAAGCTGATTATTCCTTTCAAAATAATGTAGTTTAATATTGAAAGGATTGAGTTTATTGGTATCTTTTAAATATATTCAAAATAAGTACCCCTTCTATGACTTAGTCATTCCTTTAGACAATAGGGTAGATGCCAACATATTAAAGAAAATAGAGCCCACTTATTTTAAGAAAAATATTATTTTTTGTATTAAAAATAAAATATAAAAGGAGTATATGTATAAGTATAAATACAAAAGCTCTATTTATGATGGAAGTATCAATTGATATATTTTTCATTTTATGTGGGTATTACATAATCAATGCTAGAAAAGGAGATGTAGGTAAAATCTTTCATTTAATAACAATATTTTAAGAGAATTAAAAGTAGTGGCTTATTGATTTATTTTTAGATGTTTCCTTTTATTAGAAATAAAAGAGACCTAAATATATTCATTTTAATTAGTTAAGCTATATCTTATTTCAAAAGGAAATGAAATATCGAAGAAATGTCGTAACTTCTTATATCCTTTATTTAATAGTTGAAGAAATAACTTAGTCTATTCTTTAACTAGAAGTTTTCAATGTTAAGATAAAATTACTTGTTGAAGGATCCATGATGGTAAAAAGTGAAAATTAGTATAAACTATAGATGGTATTAGGAGCTATTTTTGGTTGGAGACATCTTGATGACCCTTAAGCCAAGTTACCTAAATTAGTTGGATCATGAGGAAGGTGACCAACCAAAGAATTTAAAAATATCCAATACCATTGAATTACATGTATGCAATTCAAAGAAGATATATGAATGGACCGTATAGATACGCTATATGGGATGTCCATTTAGGTCATTGTACAAGTAGTACAGTGGTGGTTCTTGTATAAGTTTGTCAAATAGGGAATCTTGGTAGGATAACCATAACTCCAAAAAAATATTTCATGATTAGTGGAACTTGGTGGGAGAACTATGACTCCAAGATAAGATTCCATAGTTGTATGGTATGGGATATGCACTGTAATATTCGAGCTTTGATAATAAAACATGATCGATACCAGGTGATTACATTGAGGTGAGAAATAATTAGGTACTATAGCATCTATGCTAAAACATTGCATGTTAATGAGGCAAAAAATGAGTTAAGAAATACTTAGGGTTCTACATAACCAATAAAATGTTAAGGGATGGGAGTATTGCATCCATCCACTAGGTGTTATGGGCCCTTGAGGATAACCCTAAGCCATGATTCTTGATTCACCGGCACAAATGGTGAAATGGATAGAATCACTAAAAGGATCCTCCTATAGGACCTAACCAGTGTCATCCACTTGGGAGACCGTATGCAATGTTCATATTCCCAAAAGTGGAATTCAATGCTATGTACTAATTACTAATGGGTGCAAAATTAAAAATAAAAAAATAAAAAATAAAAAAAAGATCCTCATCAATCATCTTCCTTAGTGTGTCAAGCCTATAAGTGTGTTTATATCTTTATAATTAATGTGTATTTGATTGGATTGTTATAGTGATATCAAAATCTAGGTTGTAGGATTCCTAGGTCATAGGTTTCAAAGAAATTTTGCAAATGAAGTCTAACCTTACACCTTTAGTAAACTATGAACCTTTAAATTTGATATAGCTCTTTTGTACCCATGATAAAGTGGCTCTAATGCTTAAAGGTGGATCTTATAAGAAACCTATTTCTTCTAGTCAAGAAGAATCTCCCATTCGTTCATGAAGTGAAAGGTGGTTAAATGAGATAGATGAACCTAATAGAGAAGAAATAAAATTAACTATGTTAGTTCAACTATTGCAAGAATAGATGCAACAACAAAATAAATAAATGGATCAACAATGCGAGTTGATGAACAAGCAACAAAAAGTGATATAAACCTTGGTTAAACAAGTCAAGGGTAAAAATCCCTAAACCATACATGAGACGAGTCTTGATAGATAAATAGAATTCAATAGGACTCAAGTAGGGGTAGAACTGGACAAGGATATAAAAATTGTAAAAACATTAAAAATTGATGGAAAAAAATATGGGGATATTGCAGAGAGATGGTTAAGTGATATAGAAACATACTTTTCTATGAGGGACTTATAATTTGAGTCTCAAACTACTTAGGCTAACTTACACTTTGTCGATGCAGCTTTAGAGTGGTGGAATACCTATAAGGAGGGGAAGAAAATTCAAGCTTTTGATTTAAAATGGGATAAGTTTGTAGAAGAATTTAAGAAGAGATTCCTAACTAAGCAGTTCTATGTTGAAAAGTTTGAATAATTTTCCACTTTACAATAGGAATCTATGTCTATCGAAAAATATTATCAAAAGTTTGTTAAGTTACTCAAATACATCCTAGAGTATGAAAATAATGAGCAATTAAAGGTGCAAAAATTTATTTTAGGGGTTCATCCCAGAATTAGAACTATCATAAATTTACTTAATCCAAAAAATTTGCAAAAATATTATGACTTGGCATGACAAGAAGAAACTAATAAAAAAAAAGGGCTTACTTTAATTACTAGAATATGTCTAAAAAGGAGAAGGATGAGCTCAGGAAAAGAAAGAGTGTTGGCTTTATGATATGGGATAGAGATCAAAACAAAAAGTTCAAAGGGGGAAATAAGGAAAAGCCCAAGGTTGAAAATAAAAATAATGATAGAACCTACATAGATAGGGGTAGAAAGGGAGATCTAGGAAGGAATAAATAGAGACCCACATTTTAGAATACAAATGTTAGACCTACACCAAAAAATAAGGATGCTAAAAACAAATAAGATATTAAGGCTCCAAAACTAGGGTGTTTTATCTATGGAGGATGAAATTAAGCAAATAAATATCCTCAAGGAGATGATTGAAAAAAAGCCTATGATGATTAGCCCCACTAAATTTTTGTAGCAATAGGTAATTCTAGCTTATATGGACAAGCTACACCTTTACTTCAAAAAGGTAAACTATTTGATAAAAATGTGAATATTTTGGTTGATAGTGGTGCAATAGATAGTTTTATTTCTTTAAATTTAGCTAGGGATATATTAGTAAGAACCATATTTTGGCAAATAGGTGGAAGGTTGAGTATGGGTTAGGATAAATATTTTCTAATAACCAATGTCTATTCAATGCCTGATTATTTCTACCCACTGGCAGAATATATTGGTATTTTTATATAGCCCCCTTACATTCATTTGATGTTGTCCTTTGAATGGATTGGTTAAAATAAAATATAGCCCTCATTGATATTTAAGAAATATGGGTGAAATTCATTGAAATATGTAATCAATGAAAAATAATCTACTATGATCAGGGTACCTTTCAACCACATCTACTATCTACATTACAAATTAAGAAAGCAATAAAAAGACATGGGGTAGTTTATGTAGTAAAAAAAAAACATGAAGAAAATGAAGCTAATTTAGAACTTTTAAAGAAGTTTCCTGTGTTGGAAGATTTTAAGAATATTTTCATGAAGACTTACCTAGACTACCACCACAATGAGAGTTTGATTTTTCTATAGAACTCATACCTGAAGCTAAACCCATTTCTAGATCACCCTATTAGATGAATCTAATTGAATTACAAGAATTAAAAGTACAACTTCAATATTTGCTTGAAAAGGGATTAATTAAGCTAAGTGTATCACCTTGGGGAGCTCTTGTATTATTTGTGAAGAATAAGGATAGATCATTAATATTGTGTATTTATTACAAAATATTCAATAAGGTGACTATTAATAATAGATACTTATTACCAAGAATTGATGATCTATTTGATCAGTTAAAAGGAGCTACTACTTTATCAAAAAATTATCTAGGATCTGGTTACCACTAGTTAAGGATCAAATAAGAAGATACTCATAAAACAACTTTTAGAACTAGGTCTGGGTATTATGAGTTCATAGTTTTACCTTTTGGGTTAAAAAATGCCTTGACAACTTTTATGAATCTTATGAACAATGTCTTTCGTGAACAACTAGATCATTTCATGCTTATATTTTTGGATGATATATTGATCTACTCATAAAATAAGGAAGAGCATGATAAAATTATGGGAATTAAGTTAGATATACTGAGGGAGAATTAACATTATGTAAAGCTTTCTAAATGTGATTTTTATACCCCACAAGTCCAATACTTAGGGCATGTCATATCTGTTGATTGAATTGTTGTCAATGCTAAGAAGATTAAAGCTATAATCAATTGGCCTACACCCAACAATATGTTAGGTACACAGTTTTATGGGAATGGAAAGATATTATAGATTTTTTGTAAAGAATTTATCAAATATTACCTATCCAATCACTAATTTATAGAGGAAAGTAAAATCTTTCAAATGGATAGAACAATGTGAAGGAGCTTTCAAAATACTTAAGGAAAGGTTGACAACCACCCCATTTTGAAAATACTTGACCCCTTAAAAAGATTTACAGTTTGCACTGATGCCTCTATTGAAGTTTTTGGTGGGGCTATAACTCAAAATCAAGCAATCATAGCCTACGAGTCTTGAAATCTTAAAAGCATGAGCTTAACTATGCAACTAATGATTTGGAGTTAGTAGTTGTGGTTCATGCACTTAAATTTGGAGATATTATTTATTGGAAAAACCTTTTGAATTATATATAGATCATCATAATATGAAATATATTTTCACCTAACCTCTTTTAAATGTAAGACAACATCAATGGATGGAGTTCCTAGCTGAGTACTTTGGAATTGAATATATTAAGGGGAAGAAAAATAAGATAGTTGATACCTTAATTCAAAGGAGACACATAACTGGTATGTCCAAATGTCATGTAGATTTGTTGGATAGGGTTAGGGAACAATAATAGGGTGATAAATATTATCACATATATCGAGGTTGGGTTGAAATGAAACCCCAAAAAAATAGGGACTTCAACATTAAAAATGATTCGTTGTTCTTTGGAGATAGGCTTGTTATCCCTGAAATAGGAGGGTTAAGAAATATTATTTTATAAGAAGCCCATTGCACTCCTTATTCTACACATTCTAGAGGGGCTAAAATAAGGGAAAACATGAGGAAGACATTTTATTGGCTAGGAATGAAACTAGCTATCAATAATTTTTTGGCTAGATGTCTCGAGTGCCAAAAAGTAAAATTTGAACTCCTACATGCAGCTAGAAACATTTACCCTCATGAAATTCTAGAAATGAAAATTTTAAGTTATTCCATTGATTTCATTGGAGGTCTATCCAAAATCAAGTTTCAACATGATGCGTGGTTAATAAATTGACCAAGGTTGCTCACTTTATTCCATGAAATTTTAGGGATGATGCACCCACCATAAATAGTAAATTTTCTAAGGAGATTGTGTGACTGCATGGATTCTCTAAATACATAATTTCATATAGAGATCCTAAATTTACCTTAGAATTATGGTAAAATTTGCATCGAGCCTTGGGTATGAAATTAAATATTAGTTCTACATATCATACAAATATAGTTAGTCAAATAGAAAGAGTTAATTAGGTCCTCGAAGATATGATACACATGTATTGCATGAACCACAAGACTAAGTGGAAGAAATATATCTACTTAGTAGAATATGCTTATAATAATAGCCATCATGCTTCTTTGGGGGTGGCTTCTTTTGAGTCCCTATATGAGAGATTATGTAGAACTCCTCTATCTTAGGATAATTCAGGGGATCGAGTAGTGATTAGATCGAATACTATAAAGGAGATGGAAGAATAGTTGAGAATGATCTACCAATAGCTCAAAGAAACCATGAATCGATAAAAGAGCTATGTCAATTTGAAAATATCACCAAGAAAATTCTTTATAGGAGACAATATTTCTAAGGGTGAGACCCAATAAAAGATCCATCAAATCAACCAAACTTGAACCTAGATTTGTTGAACCTTTCAAAATTATACAAAATATTAGTCTGGTGGCATATAAACTTGTCCTTCCACCTAATATATAAAATATCAATGATGTCTTCCATATATCTTTGCTCAAGAAATATGTTGTTGACCCATCACATATTTTAAATGTGTCTAATTTATAGATGGTAGATCCACTTGCCATTGAAGTTTGTTTGGTTCGAATACTAGCTTATCATACCAAGGGTTTAAGAAAAATAAATGTAAATCAATGTAAGGTTCAATGGGACCAATACTCTGATAAAAATACCACATGGAAAGAAATGCATATCATGAAAGAAAAATTTTCTTATCTTTTTGAATAAATGTATATATGTTTTACTTTGTTTATATGCTTCAAAAACACAAGAGACTGTGTTTAATCTTAGAGGACGAGAATGTCATGACCCTCCCCATAATGGATTTTTTTGGGTTGCTATTATAAATGATTTTCTAGTTATTATCTTATTTTTAATATCTTGGACATGGTACTACTAATGATCCTTGTAAATGCAAGTATATGTTTGGTTTCAAAAAAATGGTAAATGATGATTGTGAAGATTTTTACCTACAATGAAAATAAAATCACCAGGGGGCCGAGAGTACATGAATAGATCTCGTAAGGATCCATTCATAAGTAAATATGTAGATATGTAAAAATAAAAATTATTAAATAAATAATTGAAAAATCATAATAATATATGTATATAATAAATTAAAAGAGTAAAATTTAGTTCTCCAAAAGTAAAACCCCCTCCACTTGGCAATTAGATGAATGTAGGACTTGGTCCTCGGCATGACAAGCATTTGGAAATTTAAGAACACCCCTATTAGTTTATTTAAGGAAGTGATGGGGGAGCCAAAATCACTCAGCCCATAACTCACAAACTCACATTCAACAAACTTGGAAAAATTTACAAAGATGGTAGACTCTGCAAAATAAAATTCTTTTACAGAAAGATAGTTTATTACATTTTACATTACATTACATTATTCCAACTCTGGAAGAAAAACAACCTAATAGGTCCAGAATGACCCTCTTGCCTTCACGTCTGCAACCTGTCTCCGTAGTTTCTTGACTGCAACTCTGTCTGCACTATTTTTTGACCCTTGTGCATGCCTTCGCTTCCCCTTTTAAACTCTCTAGCGTGACTCTCCATTTTACTTTTCTGACCTTTCATTTCATTTCCCATTCCTCTTCATTGTTTTGGCTTTCGAAACGTTTCGACTCTTCATCTTCGTTTGCTTTCACTGCACCTTGGTATACCACCTGTCAACCATTGATGACGTTCGGTATACCACTTGATCGTTTCCTCTGTAATGGCTCCTGTAACCGCTTGTGCTTTCTTTTCTTTTGTTTGGTCATGAAAATGCGACATGTCGCGATATCGCGACACTTTCGGCTTCCCTGCCTTCCTGCCCTCTTCAAGTCACGAAAATGCGACATGTCGCAATATCGTGACACTTTCGGCTTCTCTGCTTTCTTGTCCTCTTTGAGTCACAAAAATGCGACATGTCGCGACACTTTCGACTCTTATGCCTTCTTATCCTGTTCGAGTCGTGAAAATGCGACATGTCACGATATCGCAACACTTTTGCTTTTCGGCATTCCTGCCTTTCTCGAGTCATGAAAATGTGACATGTCACGATATCGCGACACCTTTCCCTTCCTGTGCCTCTCTCGCCTTTTGGTCACAAAAATGCGACATGTCGCGATATCGTGACATTTTTCTCTCCTGCGCCTTCCTTCACATTTTGGTCACGAAAATGCGACATGTCGCGATATCGCGATGTTTTTTCTCCTCTACGCTTTCCTTTGTCCTTTAGTCGTGAAAATGCGACATGTCACGATATCGTGAAATCTTTCCTTTTCGGTTCCTATTTCTCCTTTTCGGTTGTGAAATCGCGACATGTCGCGATATCGTGACATCTTTCCTTTCTGCCTCCTCCTCGCCTCTTGGGTCACGAAATCGTGACATGTCGCGATATCACGACAACTTTGCTCTCTGCCTTATTTCTCTGTTTCGGGTCATGAAAACGTGACATGTCACGATATCACGACAGTTTCCTTCCTTGCCTTCTTTCTGCTTCGTCGGTCACGATTTCATGACATGTCATGAAATCGTGACATTTTATTCTCTGGCCCTTCTGGTCTTCTTTCGATTGTGATTTCATGACATGTCACGAAATCGTGACATTTTTGCTCCGCGTCTTCTCTTTCCTCCCTGCGTCGCAAAAATGCGACATGTCGCGATATTGCGACATTTTTGCTCCGCGCTTTCTCTCTCCTTCTTGAGTCACGAAAATGTGACATGTCGTGATATCGCGACACTTCTCTCTCTTGTGCCCTCTCTCGGATTTTTGGTCACGATTCTACAACATGTCGTGATATCATGACACTTTTCTCTCTTAAGCCTTCTCTCGGCTTTTGGTCACGATTCTACGACATGTCGTAATATCGTGACACTTTTTCTACTTGAGCCTTCTCTCGGCTTTTGGTCATGATTCTACGACATGTCGCGATATCGTGACACTTTTCTCTCTTGAGCCCTCTCTCGGCTTTTGGTCGCGATTCTGCGACATGTCGCGATATCGCGACACTTTTCTCTCTTAAGCCTTCTCTCGGCTTTTGGTCGCGATTCTGCGACATGTCGCGATATCATGACACTTTTTCTACTTGAGCCTTCTCTTCGCTTTTGGTCGCGATTCTGTGACACTTTTCTTCTTTGCCGACATGTCGTGATATCATGACACTTTTTCTACTTTGCTGTATTTTTCCTTTCGTTGGATGCTCCTACATCAGACAACCAGGGTGGATGGAGAAGTGACCTTCACTTCTATACTACTCTGTCCCCTTATTTTTAACTGGGCCTATATAAGCTCTCCAAGCTTCAGCAAAATCTACATCTGCAGGGTACAAACCCTTAAGTTCTTCAGGTCCCACAACTTCCACTCTCATTGTTGTCAGCAAACTCTTTTTATCCATATCCTTCAATGGCTTCAACTTGTGATGCACTCCACATTTCATCAGAGTGTAACTATTCGCATGCCCATCATGCACCGCACTTCTGTTAAATTTCCATGGCCTCCCCAACAACAAATGGCAAGCATCCATAGGCAAAACATCACACAGAACCTCATCCTGATAAGTCCCAATATGAAATTTGACTAAACACTGCTCACTGACTAATGCTCTATGATATTTTTGCAACCATGCAATTTGATATGGATGCGGGTGTGCCCTCTTCTCCAGTTTCAACTTAGCAAGCATTTATCCTAAAACCAAATTATCTATGCTACCATTATCTATGATAACATTACATACCTTTCCTAAACATTTGCACCTTGTGTGGAATAGGCTCTTCCTCTGGTCTGGTCCTTTCTCCTCATTCAACAAGGTTCTCCTTGTGACCATAGCTTCTCCTCTCTCTCTTCTCACAAATCTTAACCACAGATCCTGGTGCAAACTGCCTCACTTTTAGCGATCTGCTCACACACTCAGAACTCCTATGCTTCCACAGATCCTGGTGCAAACTGCCTCACTTTCGGTGATCTGCTCACACACTTAGAAACTCCTACTCTTCCAAAGATCCTGGTGCAAATTACCTCACTTTCGATGATCTGTTTACACACTCAGGAACTCCCGCTCTGATACCACTTGATGGGGGAGCCAAAATTGCTCAGCCCAAATACTCACAAACTCACATTCAACAAACTTGGAAAAATTTACAAAGATGGCAGACTCTGCCAAATAAACTTCTTTTACAGAAAGATAGTTTATTATGTTTTACATTACATTACATTATTCTAACTCTAGAATAAAAATAGCCTAACAGGTCCAGAATGGCCCTCTTGCCTTCACGTCTACAACCTGTCTCCGTAGTTTCTTGACTGCAACTCTGTCTGCGCTATTTTTCGACCCTTGTGCATGCCTTCGCTTCCCCTTTTAAACTCTCTAGCATGACTCTCCGTTTTCCTTTTTTGACCTTTCATTTCATTTCCTGTGCCTCTTCATTGTTTTGGCTTTCGAAACGTTCTGACTCTTCGTCTTCGTCTGCTTTCACTGCACCTTGGTATACCACCTGTCAACCATTGATGACGTTCGGTATGCCACCGCTCGACCGTTTCCTCTGTAACGGCTCCTGTAATCGCCTGTGCTTTCTTTTCTTTTGTTTGGTCATGAAAATGTGACATGTCGCGATATCGTGACACTTTCAACTTCCCTGCCTTCCTGCCCTCTTCAAGTTGCAAAAATGCGACATGTCGCGATATCGCGAAACTTTTGGCTTCTCTGCTTTCCTGTCCTCTTCGAGTCGTGAAAATGCAACATGTCACGATGTCGCGACACTTTCGACTCTTCTGCCTTCCTGTCCTGTTCGAGTCGCGAAAATGCGGCATGTCGTGATATCGTGACACTTTTGCTTTTTGGCCTTCTTGCCTTTCTCGAGTCGCAAAAATGTGACATGTCGCGATATCACGACATGTCACATTTTTGCGACTCGAGAAAGGCAGGAATCATGACACCTTTCCCTTCCTGCGCCTCTCTCACCTTTTGGTCGCAAAAATGCGACATGTCACGATATCGCAACATTTTTCTCTCTTGCGCCTTCCTTCGCCTTTTGGTCACGAAAATGAGACATGTTGCGATATCGTGACGTTTTTTCTCCTCTGCGCTTTCCTTCGTCCTTTGGTCGCGAAAATGCGACATGTCACGATATCGCGACATCTTTCCTTTTTGGTTCCTCTTTCTCCTTTTCGGTCGCAAAATCGTGACATCTTTTCTTTCTGCCTCCTCCTCGCCTCTCGGGTTACGAAATCGTGACATGTCACGATATCATGACAACTTTGCTCTCTGCCTTCTTTCTCTATTTTGGGTCGCAAAAACACGACATTTCGTGACAGTTTCCTTCCTTGCCTTCTTTCTGCTCCGTCGGTCGCGATTTCGCGACATGTCGCGAAATCATGACATTTTCTTCTCTGGCCCTTCTGGTCTTCTTTCGGTCATGATTTCGTGACATGTCACGAAATCGTGACATTTTTGCTCCGCGTCTTCTCTTTCCTCCCTGCGTCGCAAAAATGCGACATGTCGCGATATCGCGACATTTTTTCTTCGTGCTTTCTCTCTCCTTCCTGAGTCGCAAAAATGCGACATGTCGCGATATCGTGACACTTCTCTCTCTCGTGCCCTCTCTTGGATTTTTGGTCGTGATTCTGCGACATGTCGCGATATCGTGACACTTTTCTCTCTTAAGCCTTCTCTCGGCTTTTGGTCGCGATTCTGTGACATGTCGCGATATCGCGACACTTTTTCTACTTGAGCCTTCTCTCGGATTTTGGTCGTGATTCTGCGACATGTCGCGATATCACGACACTTTTCTCTCTTGAGCCCTCTCTCGGCTTTTGGTCACGATTCTACGACATGTCGCGATATCGCGACACTTTTTTCTCTTAAGCCTTCTCTCGGATTTTGGTCACGATTTCGTGACATGTCGCGATATCGCGACACTTTTTCTACTTGAGTCTTCTCTTGGCTTTTGGTCGCGATTCTGCGACATGTTGCGATATCGCGACACTTTTCTTCTTTGCCAACATGTCGTGATATCGCGATACTTTTTCTACTTTTCTGTATTTTGCCTTTCGTTAGATGCTCCTGCATCAGGAAGATATAAAATGAGAATAGGAGGAATTTGGAGTAGAAAATTTGAAGAAGAAATAGAAAAACATTTAAGCGGAAATCATTAAAAACTAGATATTTTTTCTAGTAATTGTAACCTATTTAGTAAACATTAATTTTCCTTATTTGTGTGAATTATGAAAATATTTTCTTTTGAAAATCACTTTTGACTGTGCATTACCTTCTAAGAATATATATAAAATAGACTACTCTTGCCTATTTTATTTATGGTATGTTTATGACATTGTATGAACTAGGGTAGACAACAAGTATTAGTCAACACCTCTTTATTGGTTGTGGCCTTTCTTAGAAATAGCAACTTCATAGTTTCCCTAGATAAAACGTATGGTATCCTCATTTAAAGAATAATGTTATGCCTTCATTACAATCAGTTTAGTGTCATCTTAGTTAAACTCTATAATAATTGGGTTGTTCTTATCGTGTTATAAGTAATAATATAGGGTTTCAATCCTCCATGGTAAATGTTTTTAAGATTACAAGTGAATATAATTTTTTTTTTTTTTGAATTTACATGGTGGAATCGGTAGCCGCCACGAATCCGGGCAGGCTGTCCAACTTTTTATGGCTGCCATAGTATTCTGCGTTGTCCGCCCTAGAAGCCGCCACACAGATCTTCGTGCAGTCCGCCCCTATAACCACCATGCCACAATCATTTTAAACCTTTTACGCCGCTGAAAGCACCAGGAAAGGGACAAGCGTTCAGTCCGACGAGGCTCGAGATTTGAACCTTGGACCTCCGCCCTCCTTATGGGGTTTGGATGAACCAATTGGTCTACACCTCGGACCTACAAGTGAATATAATTAAAAGGTTGGAATACCTTCAAAAATTAGGAAGTAATTGTATAATAAGTAATTGCATAATAATAAAAGTATTCGAGTATTCATCAAATTATAGAAAATTCTATCTTAATGGAGGTCTTAAGAATATACCCGAACAAATCATTCTCTTACTAAAAGTTATATATATATATATATATATAAATATATATATATATATATATATATATATATATATATATATATATATATATATATATATATATATAAATTGATATATTGAATACATCTTGTGTAACGGGCCTCTCTAATCCCCAAGCAATTCAATATTGGATTTCATAGAGTGGAAGGCATCATTTTAAATATATATATATATCTATCTATATACATATTTTCAAATTGAATACATCTTGTGTAACGGGCCGCTCTAATCCCCAAGTAATTCAATATTGGATTTCACAGAGTGGAAGGCATCCATTCTTGTGACAGAAAAATGTTGAATTTAGGGTGTGGTTGAGGACATTAGACCATGGTACCAATTGTATTGGGAATTTGTAAGAATAGCTAAAAGATAATTCCCCTGGGTTCACTAAGGTTAATAAAATAATTTAAAAACCTTTTGTAAGTGACTTATGTTGAAATATAAATGAAAAATATATATAACTCCTTTTCCCACTTGGAATGTTGAAAGCATAACAAGTTTGTAAGAAGAACATTTAATTATATTTTATGATTGGAATTTTGTTTCATATTAATATTAATATTTATTTATTTATATATTTCTTTTGAATTCATTTTTTTAAATATAACCTCATAAATACATTTTAATATTTCTTGAAATTGACTTCTTACAGGAAATACATTCTAGAGATTTAATAAATAAACCTCTTTTTTCATCCGTTGCATACTGAAACGTAATTCACCTTTTATCGAAGAAAGTCCTTTATTATAACAATAAATATAGTCGTGCAATACGTCTAAAGATTTTGATTATATTATTAGGAGAATATAGTTTACTATTACCTTGAATTGACCATTTAATGATGAAGTAATCTTGTCTATTAATAAATAAAGTTAAGTTTTTTTTTTCAACTATTAAAATTGGAAGAATATCTCATCTTTGATGGAAGAAATATTCCTTTATTATAATAATAAAATATAACTTTTCTTAGATAAGATAATAGTGTAATTTAATTTTTTATTTTAGAAGAATGTAGTTTAATATTGAAAGCATTCAATTTATTAGTAATTTTTAAATATATTCATAGCTTCATAAGAACTGCACCTTCTCTGACGTAGTCTGGCACCCGCATATTAAAGAAAAGAGAGTCCACTTACTTTAAGAAAATCATTCTTTTTCTTTAAAAAAAAAAAAAAGAGTATATGTATAATTTTGAATACAAAGCTCTCTTTAGACAATAGGGTGCCAGCATATTAAAGAAAAGAGAGTCCACTTACTTTAAGAAAATCATTCTTTTTCTTTTAAAAATAAAATAAAAAGAGTATATGTATAATTTTAAATACAAAGCTCTCTTTGATAATTTAATTTTTCTGTTTCAAGTACTTTAATAGCAATGATGGAAGTATAAATTGAAATCTTTTTTCATTACATGTTGGTATTACATAATAAATGCTAGAAAAAGAGATTTAAGTAGGATTTTTCATTAAGTTAAGAGATGTAAGTAGGATCTTTCATTTAAAAATAAGTTTTTAAGATAATTAAAGATAATGGGTATGGATTTCTTTTTAGATGTTTCGTGATATTATGATATTAAGATATTTATTTAACTTTGTTTAGCTATGTCTTATTTCAAAAGGAAATGAAGTCTTGTATAAGGAATGAAAATAAAATTGATAGGTAACTTCTTATATTATTTCTTTAATAGTTGAAGAAATAACTTGGTCTATTCTTTAATTAGAAGTTTTCAATGTCAAGATAAACTTATTTGTTGTAGGATCCATGATGGTGAAAAGTAAAAATTAGTATGAACTATAAGTGGGATTAGGAGCTATTTTTGGTTGGATACATCTTGATGATATTTAAACCAAGTTACTTAAACTAGTTGGATCACTAGGAAGGTGATCAACCAAAAAATTTAAAAATATCCAATATTGTTGAATTGCGTGTATGCAACTCAATGAAAATTCATGAATGGCCACTAAGAATGGGCGGTATAGTATGTCCATCTAGGTCATTGTACAAGCAATACAATGGTGGTTCTTGTATAAGGTTGTCAAATAGAAAGTCTTAGTGGGAGAACCATAACTCCAAGAAAAGATTCTACAATTAGTGGAACTTGGTGGGAGAACCATGACTCCAAGATAAGATTCCATGGTGGTATGGTATGAGACATCCACCGTAATATTTCAGTTTTGACAAGAAACCATAATCGATGCTAGGTGATTGGCATGAACATAATTTCCATGATGAGGTGAGAATCAACTGGGCACTATAGCATCTATGCTAAAACCTTGCATGTTAATGAGGTAACAAATGAGTTAAGAAATACTCAAGGTTCCACATAACAATAAAATGTTAAAGAAGGAGAGTTATGTGTCCATCCACTAGGCGCTATGGGCTCTAGAGGATAACCTTAAGCCATGATTCTGGATTCACTAGCACAAAGAGTGAGATGAAAAAAATCACTAAAAGATTCCTCCTAAGAGATTTGGTCGGTTTTGTTTAATTGGGAAACCGTCTACAATGGTCATAATCCCAAAAGTGGTATTCAATGCTATGTAATGATTACTAATGGGTGTAAAATTAAAAAAGAAAAATCATCCTTGTCAATCCTCTTTGGTAGTGTGTGAAGCCTATAACTTTGTTTAGATCATTACAACTAGTGTATGTTTGACTGGATTGTTACATTATCTAATCCCATATGACGTGAAGCATTGGGATCTTGAGGGCTCTAGATTGGTATCGCATTGTTGAGCTTGTGTGCACTCAAAGAATGCAGGTCAGACTAATATTTGAGACAAAGAAACATACCTTTAAAGTTTGAACCTAAATCTCTTTTGTTATATTTACCTTTCTTATAAATAATTATAACTATGGAAGAAACAAACTATATATAATAATTTTTCTATTAATAGCAAATTGGTAAATTCGTGAGGCGTATAAGGTGACTTACGTTCCAACCTTTTATACACAAACGAATATTAAAATAATAATATTCTTAAACGAAGAAGATTGCATGGATAATAATTTAAATAAACAACATTGCACGTAAAAACTTTACTGCTTCTCATACCATAAGCTTCAATCAAATTATGTTTATTTAAAATAAACATAAATTATGTTTATGGTAATGTTTTTTAAAAATAAAAGATAAATAAATAAAATATGTTTATTTAAAAACATGTATTGCAAAGTATTGTTACGCGTTTCGACCAGCAGCTTTGCCGTTGAGATCGAGGAGAAATTAACAAATCTGAGGCCCTGAACTCACCACTCCGCGTTGCGGTCAGGTTCAATCATTTACAGAATAGTATCTCAAACATTGTCGAATCCTGTGGTTGGTAGTCTAAGGTTTCATAGTTCCGCGGAGAAAAGTGTCAAATCCTGGCCCTGACCTGGAAAGCATTTGCATATTTCGTCGAAAATGTGGGCTTGGTGGGCTTGGCTCTTTATCTTAAAATTACTTTATATATTAAGGTCCGGAGGTACGGAGGCTCAGAAGACACACCACCACATCACAGTATATCTACATTATACAGAAATAGGATGTAATCGAAAGCTGGGAGAAATAATTTTGTAACGGAAAGATGACAAGGGGAAATGGTTGCAGTGGGCTCTCCACCTTCTATACGGTATTTTGTTTGTACTAAAATCTTATGGGGAATCATATAGTTTCGTTCTTTTCTGAACCACCTGCAACCAGTAAACGCCTGTGAATGCATGCTATAGTCCACCACTTCGTTGCGTATTCGAAGAGTAACTGATTATTATCGTACTTTTTTTTTTAAAATATTGTAACGCAATCGAAAACTATTTTTTTTTTAATCGAATTTTACTTAAAGTCAAAATTTGCGGTAACTTCCTAAAAGAGAGCCTGATATGACAGCACGATCACAATTGCTCCCACGATCAACCTCAGAATTGCCAAGTGTGGCTTTCAGAGAACCGCATGTTATACGTTCAATCTAAGATTCGTGTGCGCGTGGGGTTGTTTCAGTATAAACAAAAGAAAGTGTAATCTAAGAAAAACAAAGAAAGTGTAATCTAAGAGAACCAGTGGAAAGGAGTGTACGTTCACAGGTATAATGAAACCTAATAGCTTGTATGCCATCTGTGATAATAATTTGGTTGATGACATCCGACGCCCGAAAAATATCCTAATGAGATCCAAAGGGACCCACGTGTGGAGAAGTGCAGTTTTCGTGTTACGGAGCCTATGAGTGCCGTACTTTCCCACCAGAGATAATGAATGGCTGCATCCTCCCCCTTGGGAGACCGTGGTGTATATAAGAAGATCTACACGCCCACAAACTCAACAAGCTTCAAGCTTCATAAAATATGGCAGTTAGTTTACAGGAGATAGATATTTCTTTCTGTTGCTAAACTTTAGGCGAAATTATTGAGAAAGAATTGAATTCTCTATCTTCTCTTTTGCGATTGTAAGCTAGGCTGAAGTTGACGACTCAGAAAATTGTGAAAATAATTCTTTTGAAAAATTCAGCATGTGTAAGAAGAAATTAGGTGAAGTTCTGGTAGGAATCGAGTCTGTTTTAAAAATGTTTGTGGAAAAAATTTGGAAGTTGGGTAAGGATGATCCGAGGAGAGTTATACATTCAGTGAAGGTTGGGCTGGCATTGTCAGTGGTGTCTTTGTTCTATCTGATGGAACGTCTCTTTGATGGAGTTGGTGATAATGCCATCTGGGCTATCATGACCGTTGTAGTTGTTTTTGAGTTCACAGCAGGTAGTATATCAGTGTCTGATTGAATGTAAGAGTCGTACGTATTGAATTAATAATTATATATATGGTACTGTTGTTGTCCATACTCTACTAAGAGTGCCCAATGGTGATCCTTCTTTCTTTCTTATGATCAAATATCTTAATGCGATTGCTTGATCAAACTATCACCAAACAGATTTCTGCCTCTTCTGCCAATGTTAATGTTTGTTAAAAGGATTGAAGTTTTTGCTTGCAACCGCAGGTGCTACTCTAAGTAAGGGTTTGAACAGAGGAATCGGCACTGTATTAGCAGGTTGTCTTGCTGTCTCGATTGGTTATATTGCAGAGAAGGGTGGCAAAATTGGAGAGGCCATCATAATTGGTGCTTCTTGTTTCCTTCTAGGTCAGCCATGGCGGTTTTCAGCTTAACTTGTGAAAAAAATTAATCGACCTTTTAATTCATCCCTGCTTAGTACTTACCCTTTTGTTCTCTAACAGGTGCGGCTGCAACATATTTTCGGTTTTTCCCCAAAATAAAGACAAAATATGACTATGGCGTCCTGATTTTTCTCCTGACCTTCAGCATGATAACGGTCTCCGGCTATCGGGTGGACAACATATTCCGCATGGCTTACGAACGCCTTTCCACTCTTGCAATTGGATGCGGGGTATCTCTCGTGATAAGTTTGTGTATTTGTCCCATTTGGGCCGGAGAAGATCTCCATCGGTCCATTATCAAAAGAATTGAAGGTTTGGCGGACTCCCTTGAAGGTAAAATCATTCACCGCTCAAATGTCTCAATTTGACAACACATCAGCTACATTCATTTGTGCTTATACTTGATCTTGCCGATGGATGCAGGGTGCATGGCGGAGTATTTGAAGGGATCGGAATACTGTGGGATGAATGACGGTGACAAAGGCAAAAATTTAGAAGACACAATTTGCAAAGGTTACAGAGACGTCTTGGATTCTAAAGCCAGCGAAGAATCACTGGTATGTCCCAATTACAAGCATAGAAAAAATTCAAATGTATGCATCCACTGATAGTTAGTACTAAATTATAGTTCTGTAACGTATTGATTCATTGAACTTTTGCAGGCCAATTTTGCTAGTTGGGAGCCCAGACATGACAAGTTTGGATTCGGGCATCCATGGAAACAATACGTTAAAGTAGGAGGCATGCTACGCAACATGGCTTACTGTGTTGTCGCCTTGCATGGATGCCTTCAGACACAACAGCAGGTGAGATCTCAAATGTTGTTCAGCGAGACCGGCTGCTTAATTAAGCTCCAAATAGACAACATTCTAATATATTAGCTCATGTTATAAAACTGTGCAGAGATCGCACTTGAATCGAGTGGTATTGAAGAAGAGAAGCACATATAAGATGGGGATGGAGATAGCAAAAATACTTCACGAGGTAGCTGACAGCATAGACTGCATGAGGCAATGCTCGCCTTCACAGTCACTGATGGATAGTTTACGTGTTGCAATTGAGGATCTAAATACCTCATTCCATCTTCAACCCAAAATGTGGCATATCATTCCACCGTTGTACAATTTAGAAGAAAACAATATTCGTAGGGAGGAATCTTCTGATCATTATGTAAATCCAACCCCACAATCCCCCAAAACAGAAGACGACCTACCAGATGAACATCACATGCCTATGGAAACAACACTCAAAGATAATGATAATGTTCACATTTCACATGATGGAAAGAGTAAGGACGAGTCCAACTCAGAATTGTTCTCTGCCACTACCAAAACGCAGTTCCCACTACCTAACAGAGAAGGGGAGGGTCACGTTATATTATCTATTGAACCTGTAAACCCTATGAACAAAATCAAACATAAGGTAGAAGTTTTTGACGCAGTACCTTTAGCCACCTTTGCTTCACTTCTAATAGAGATAGTAGCCAGGCTAGAACATTTGATAGATGCTGTCCATGACCTGGAAAAGCTTGCGGGATTCAAACCATCCTTTTGTGAAGGGGAAGAAGAAGGGGAGGATTAATTTAGTTTATCAGGAATACTTTTGTTTTGTGGCAATTATAAACCTTATTTTATTAAAGTAAAGATGAAGATAATATGATCTACTATTCACCCGACACAAGCACATATGATCTACTATTCACCCGCCACAAGCACTAGTTTGGCACTATGGCTGATTCACGCCCATGTATTTAATCAAAAGGATAAGTGTACTTTACTGAATATTAATGGAAAACCCAAATCTTACCTTACGAAGTGCATTTTTTCAAATGGTTCTTATTGACAAATTTGTTTAAATCTGTTTTGTTTAACATGTATTTAATCAACAGGATAAGTGTACTTTACTGAATATTAATGGAAAACCCAAAACTTACCTTATGAAGTGCAATTTTTTTTTAAGGATCTTATTGACAAATTTGTTTAAATCTGTTTTGTGTAACAAATTTTCTTAGCAGACAAATCATATTCAAAACAATTAACATTGAATGACCAGTGATCATAGTCGGGAAATTGTAACTCGGATAAACTTTATAGAGATTTTATAGGTAATTTGAGAAAACTTAATAAAAACTTAGTTCAAACAAAAAAAAAAACATAGTAAAAGAATGGTTTTAAATTAAATATTTAAAGTAAAAAATATAATTATAATTCTTGCCCATGAAATTCAACCAAGTATATTATATAAAATCAAAATTTTAAAATATAAATTATTTTTTAACTTGGTTTTCATTTTTTTTTTTCCCCTTTTGAACTATATGGTTGGACTTAGCTTTTGATAGCTGAATTATAGATTTCTTAGGTATGGGATCATTATATTATATATCCTCCAATATTCTTTAATGTCCTACTCTTCTACCTCTAGTGCTTTGATGTCTTATGCAATAAATTGAATATCAAGAGGACTTTTAGCAATCCAATATTATAGTGGATCTAGCTCATCCAAGTTAATCACGTCATAGGAATAATTCACCTCCACTTGCTTTGTAAAAAGTTGAAGATTTTATTATACAAAATCAAGTTCATTGATGTGCTCTTTGGTCAATTTATTACACTTCTTATTGTGTATGGTCTCAAATAGAGATAGATGAAAAGTGCTATAAGAATAATTTAAGATGCAAATTATCATCCTTCTTACATTAGGTGTTTTTGAACTGTAATCCTCTCACCATAAATTCATACATATACATATATATAAAATTATTAACTTGTATTTGTAATTGTATCATTACAAATTTAAACCATAAGAAAAAGTGTTTAAAAGTTTAATTTTTCTACGCCAATGTAAGGTTGACTTTGATTCTTTAAATAATTAGGATGAAAATAGGCTCCCATGAGCATCCTTATATATATTTAACTTGACAAGGATGAGGTGATGTTTGCTAGTATCATCTATCATTCTCTTTATGTAAGTATAAAACCCCTTGGAACTCTTCATTAGAATTTAGATTTGTAGAGGAAAAAAACTGCCCTACCATGTATGATTCTTAGTTGAATCCATTGGAAGCGAAGGTGACCATAAGGGTTTGTTATATTCTCTACTCTCAAGTGCTTGAGGATCAAATGGTTCACCAATAATGATTTAAGGACTCGCTCCAAGTCTAGGGATGGGATGTTTGATGTGTATATTTAAAAATGACCCATGTTTGGTCTTTCTAAGATCTAAGCTATGGAAAATGAAAGAATAATGCAAGATAAACAATAATGGATGTAAGAAAAGACTAACCCTAGGATGATTCTTTATTTTGAGTGATGACTAAACCCTAACTTACAATAAAATAAGTATTTTTATTTTTAGAAAGGATTTTAGGAGAATGCACAAACAATGTTAACTTTAGAATACAAATTATATGATTTGTTTCTCCTGAATGCCTAGAAATAAAATAAAAATATTTTTCTTTTGCTTATATTTTAAATTTGAAATAGATAGAAAGCAAACAACAAACAACCCAAGAATTTTATTTAGGTCACTTATCTAATATCGCAATTAATCCTAGATTTAACTTATGTATAGAATATCCAAACAATTTCAAACCTATAAAACAACTTATAAACCCTAGAAAAATTGATCAGTGTTTAGGGCCTTGCTTAGGCCGCTATATGACTCAGTTTGGAGGTAAAATAGTCAAGTCCCCTTGGTCATTTTACCTTATTATTTGAAAATAAAGTGATCTTTAACCTTTGGAACAAGTAAAACCAATATAAAACAAATATACAACAATGAAATAAAAAGTAGATAGAATGTATATAATTGATAGCTAACATGCAAGATGTAAATTAGGGTTTTTGGAAGCAAGAACTTTTCTCCAAGCTCTAATTGATCAAATTCATGCATTGTAAGGGGTGGAAATGAATTTGGCTTTCCAAATTAACATATTGTATGGATGGGGCACAAATTTAGTTTAAAGCACTTTTTGAGGCACGATGGAAAATGTGATGCAAGACAAAAAAAAATGGGTCTCACAACTAATAATGCAAGTAAAAAATATAGTTAGCTAATGGAAGAAGTAAGAAGCAATGAGAATATGAAAGAAGCAACCCAAGATGGTAGACCTCTTCAATCATCAGTGTTCCACTTGTTCACCAAAAGTAACTAACCCCAAATCACAAAACAATGAAATAGAAATCCCTTAGTAATAGATCCCTTGTTAGCATTGAAAAAAACTCTAGATATCATTAATATCACTTGGAAAATATCTAGAATTGAAAAAGAGGAATCTAAACCTCTATTAATAAGAGGTTTGGAGGACTAAAAGATAAGAAAATGAAAGTTCATTATGCTAAAAGGGGCCAATGAGGGGGAGGGAGGATTTTGATTGAAAAATCCCTAAAAATATAAATTTGTACCCATATAGACTGGGTGTGAATTTGGTAAGTCTAGGTAAAAAGAGAAAAAGGAGAGGGAAAAAGGCCCAAATTTATACTTAGCATGTTTGGGTGGCTTCCTAAATATATAAGGAAACATTAACAAATTTTAGTGGGTAAATTTTATATGTCTACATTTTACCCCCTCCTTAATATATTTATGGCCAAATAAATGTGTCAAATAAATATGTATATACCTATGGGTGAAAATGAAAAACACAAAAAGGGGTAGCTAAGTTTGGATGGAGAGGCAGTGCAAAAAGTGGTGTCATATTGAACACTAAAATTTTACATGTAAATCGATAAATTATTGCTATTAATGCCTCTAAGGCTAGGCTACATCATCAAGTTTCATAAGGAATGCGATATCCTTGAAGAAAACTCAAAATAAGGTGAACAGAGAAAACAACAACAAGAAAAGCAAAGAAGAAAAGAGAAAAGACAAGAAGAGAGAAAAAAGAAGGGGGAGGAGAGAGAAGAAAGGGAGGGAAAATAAAATGAAGAGAGATAATAAAGGGAGGAAAAGAAAAATAAGAGAGAGAATAAAGGAAGGTAAAATAAAAGGAAAAGAGAGAAGAAAAGAAGGGAAAAAGAAAGAATAAAAAGAGGAAAAGGAGCCCATTTTCATTGTGTGAAGAGAAGAAAAGAGCTCTAGAGAAGAATAAAAAGGAGAAGGACACTCCTAATTCACATTGTGACCATGGCAATAGGTGATGTTAGCACTAATATAGATAGGGAAAATGTATTAACACCTATTTCTAGTTTAGGCTAGAATTAGCTTTTTATTTGCAAAAAATCAAAAAAGTTAGTATTTATTTTTTAAATTTTTTTAGCAATTTTTTGCAAAAATTCACTATGAAGCATAAATTTTGTTGCAATGAACAAATTTGGTTAGGTGGCCATAACGAATTCAATTATTTTTGTAAAAAAAATGCTCTTTTTATTTTTTTATTAATTAATTATGATCATGATGAGATTAATTGAAGATGTTGAATGCTCAAATGCTGATTTTATAGCTAGATACACATGAGAGTAGAGAGTAGCACCTGAGTACACTAGAGACAATTGTGAGAGAGCTCATAATGATATATAGGGACACACTGGGAAATGTGGGGCTATTACATTTGGTGAAGATGCCCCACATTGAGGTGGATATGAATCTATTGATGGCTTTGGTAGAGAGGTGGTATTTGGAGTCATCCATATTTTGGCTATCGATAGAGGAGATGACCATCACACTATATTATGTATGGTACATCTTGAGAATCCCCATCAAGGGGATAATTATTTATATGGTATGAGTGTCGATAGTGGCATCTGAGATGATGTCAGGGATGCAATACATGTTTTCCAATAGAGTGGATTCCATGTTGATGCAATGCCATGTCGATATGGAGTTGGGACACTAACATTTGTACTATATGACATGGTGGTAGGGATGTTGGTGTGCCATACCAGTAGGCAACACCTACCATGGGCATTGGAAGCAGTAGTGGTAGACATGCAAGTATAGAGAGTTAGATTTTCATGATGACCATATGTGTTGGCTTTCTTGTACAAGATGTTGCATGAAATTATGTATAAGTCTAGATAGGACTAGCATCTATGAATTTTTTTAGGTATGGTTTTGCAATCATATAGTGGTCTAGAGATTAAATGCAATACCAGGGCCATTACCCAACAAGGAATGACCAATAACATATAGGTGGACCTAATACTATGAGTATTGGTATAGACCACACACTGGTGTCCCACTGTAGACACCAAAATAGCACCAATCCGATTATGTGACTGCAAACACTGATCGCTTTGACACACACAGCCCCCAGGGCAGCCCTTAGAGGTTAAACAGTGGTCCTAACCACTTTTGTAGCAATTTTGGAAGGTCAGAAGGCAATTTGGCACATTCAGGCACCTTGCTCAGTATCCGTCCCACCAAGGGACGAATTCAAATTGGGATCCATCTCATCCAGGGACGAATTCTGAATTCACTCTGGGTCAGGATGAATTCCAAGTTCAACGGGCAAAAAGAAAAATGGTGCCAAGTGGCAGCCGAGGATAGTCAATTAATGCCTCCTGCCTTGCATGCGCGTGTAGGTGGGCAGATTGGGCGTTAGAGGACTATCACAAGGGCAGTCATGGAAGCCCAAGTCATGGAGGAGTCTCCTCCCTCTTGGGAAGGCATGGCCGCCACATGGCACCCATGCATGCCCCTCCAAAAGAGACCCCTTGGGTCTATAAAATGGTGAACTTTCTCACCCAAAAGAGACAAGTTGGAGGCATTTTCAAGCAACGAAGTGCTGCCAAATTGAATACCACATTTTACCCTTTTGATTCACCTCTTCCACATCCTTGATCTCTTTCGCAAGAGAGGTTATTGGGTGGCTATTGGAAGTGTGAATCCGGACCCAAAACCCGACATTTGACCACATTGATCTACCAATTCGTCGACAACCCATTACAAGAGATTTTGGGCCCATCCCGAGTGGATTGGTGCCGAAATCAAGTTCTAACGGTGGGCGGCCCGCCCGGGCGCCCCGCACTTCTTAGTTTCATTTTAATTTGTTCTTTTGTCACTTGTTTATATTCCATTCCATTTTATGCTGTTTAGATAGTTTATAATTTCGATTTCAGAATGTTTTGATCAAATCATATCATGTTTTGTCGCTTTTGTTGTCCTCACTAACTTGCAGGTAACGACGTCAAATTCCCATTGATGGAGGTCAAATTGGGGAAATCCGACCATCTGGGTCATCCCAAAATGCCCCCAATTAGCTAACCCCTATGTTTGCAGGTCTTTTGGAGATCCCGAGATGCGACATTTGGGCAGCATCACTTCGGCGCTTTGTCGTAGGCGAATTCGTCCTACCCGAGGACGAATTACAGTTGAATTCGTCCTGCCCAGGGACGAATTACAGTCGAACTCAAATCGGCGGTGTTTCCTCGACTGTTTCGATGGCAGTGGCCCTCTGGTAATGTTCTCTGGTCTCTGTCAAAATTGCAGGTTACTTGGAGTCATTTTATTCATCGGTTTAGCTAATCTTATGCATGCATCCTCCATTGGTTTTTAAGATCAAACGCTTCATCTTTTGTCACAGGTGCTACTAACGACTTGTTGTTTCTTTGAATGCAGGAGGAGCAGCAAGGATCAAGGATTCATCAACACCAGCGGCGGCAACACTTTGGCCCGCCCATTTCAAATGTGGGCACGCGGAAGGAGGAGCACTAAGTCATGATTGTAACCAAAACTCTTTTAATGCTCCTAGCCCCTGAAAAGGGAGGAGGCATCTTTGTAACCGATATTACGAGAGTTAAATAAAAAGGGCTGTGTTTTCTGTACTTTCTTTTATCTCCGTTCAATTCGTCTCTTTCATTTCATGCATTTCACATCTTAGGACTTAAGCGTTTGTTTGATTTTGAATGCGTCACATTAGTATTTCTTTCTTTCGGAATCTCGTGCTTTCAGTGGCGATCACGGTGGGACTCTGTCCCCTGGTTTTTGAGATCAAGAAACTGATCAAAAATTTGTGTTTTGTGCTCACAGGTACCATTGTTCGAGCTCTGACTGTTATTCGTCTTTGCCTGTGGCGAATACCTTACTGTAATTCGTCTGACCCTGAGACGAATTCTAATTCGTCTCAGACAGGGACGAATTCTGTTCTGTAATTCGTCTCACACAGGGACAAATTTTTGTCTGTGCATTTTTAGGGCCGAGGATCAGAAACAACAAGTTTAGGCAGAGAAAAGGTAAGGGTCCTAAACTGTTCCTGTCATTTTCTGCTTTTTTTGTTTCTGTTTTCTGTCAATTTTGCCTTCTTAAGGAAAGTAGTTGCTTCTGCCTGTTTTAATTTTTAATAAAAAGAACCACACACACATCACGTGGCATTTTTAAACCAAGGAGCTGGTCGTAAGACCCCAGCCCTTGATCAAGACCAACGGTGGGTTCATCACCACCTTGGCTTGATTTTTGCATCCATTTACCCCGATTGTCACTGTTGTTAGGCGTAAATCCTGACGAAAGCTGACCGAGTGTCGTTGGGGTGATTCCCAACGTGCGAGGATAAGTCTTCTATGGTAGGTGTCATTAACAGGACAATCCCCCTTCCGTACCGCCTATGTACCATGTACCATCTGCTCTCACGTACCTATAGTTTCCCTCTCGTAAGGGCGGGTATATAGAGAGGTTGGTATATCGGCTGAGCAATGGTATATTGAAGGGGCGACCATTTATGGGAGTCATATGAGCCTTCATTATGCATTTAAACGTTCTTCAAAACTTTCAAAAACAAAACAAAATCATCAAAACGCACTAAAACCAGTCTAGGACACACCATTAATCTTTAAAAGAGATAATCACCGTTTGTGTATGTGTGTGTTCATTTCTGCTTAGTGTAACAAAAAATAAAAAATAAAAAAATCATAAACAAAAAGATAAAAATCTGCTTAGCTTGTAGAAGAGCACCACAATGGTGTGCACCCGTAGCCAAGCCCAATCAAGGGCAGAAGCTACGAAAAGTGTACAAAGAGCGGGCACAAGTCGCCTTCGCTTTAGCCCTGAGGACTTGGCCATACCGCCTTGGCGGTCTGGACCACAAGAGAGTCCACATCATTCCATGTCAAGGTGGAATTATAGGGACACCCCTCTGGGGGACACGCCCATTCAGCACAGCCCCTTTCGGGAAGAAGCTTTACATGTGGCACTCAACGTAAATAGAAGACCGCCTTTAGAGGCTAGATATGAGTGGCCACCGTGCAACGAAGCGCTAGAGAGGCACAGTGCCCATGAGGAGAGACAACGTGACTATGGCATCTCTCCTTTGCCTCCCATCATTGTTAGAACTGAAAGACAAAACCCAGAGCGCAGGGCTCTCCACACAGGGCGAGCTAACTCCGCCCGCCCCTTTCACACCCATGAAAGGGAGTACGAGGAAGACCATCACATTCCTCGAGAGCAATATACAGCGTGGGAGCCTTGCGCTTCCACACCTGCTAGATACCATGGTCACACATCGAGGCCAGAGCCTCAGGTAAATGCCGCCAACCTCGACAGAGGGAAGCGACCCATTGAAATCTCGGATCATCAAGACCGAGGCAAATACATAGGAGAAACATTCAAGCCTCCTAAGCCCAAGATGGCGGACCAAATTGACCTGGCAGTCGCCAGACATGCCACCCGCCAAGCCCAGATCACGCGGCTTGAGCAAGATCATCAGCAGTTAGAGCGCTTATACCGCCTTAACAAAGAGCGCATTCAGCACGAAGCAGACGAGCTACTTTATAACTTACCTAAGAGGGTGCCAACCCCTCGCACCCAAAAAGTGGAACCATTTGAGAGGCATAATCCCTTGGTGCAGGATAGGTCTCCGCGACCTCGTCAAGCTTTGCCTCCGAGACCCCATAGACCTGAGAGGGAGGCCACTCCCCGAAACAATGATGGGTACCCTCCACGGAGACCCACTCAGGGTCAGAGGTCTCGCCCAGAGACTCCTCGGGAAGTTTACGAGGAGTATGAACCAGAAGTAGAGCGGGCCGAAATGCCCTATCAAGGCGGAGGGGGTGCTATCCGGCCACCCCTCCATAGGCCTCCAGTCTCCCATAACTCACAACGGGAGCAAACAAAAGAGGAAGAAATTAAATCTTTCGATGCATACAAAGCGCTATTAGAGCATTTGGAGTCTATGGAAACCAAAGCTTCTGGGCCCCAAAAGCCCATGTTACGCCAACTCCGTAGTCATCCAGTGCATCCGTCAGTGCCCACACCTTCTTACCCCGAACATTTCAAGTTGCCTCAATTGGCAATCTTTAAGGGTGAAGAGGATGCTCAAGAGCATGTGACAAGATTCTTGAGCCAATGCTTTGGCATTCCAGGATAATGATGCGCTGTTGCTAAGGACATTCATAACCACATTCGTAGGCCCTACCTCGGATTGGTTCACCCAGTTTCTGAAGCACAACATAAATAACTTGGATCAATTAGTGGATGCGTTCCTTGAACGCTTCGCCTTCAACACCAAGAAGAAGGCATCACTGAGTGACCTGGCCAGCCTCAGGCAATATGAGGAGGAGACAATGGCGGCCTACGGGAATCGATGGAGGGCTCTGCTTTCTAAGCTACCCTACCTTCCCCCTATGTCCGACCTCACACAAATGTTTTCACGAAGTTGTCTGAGATCAATCTCTGGGCTATTGCAGCTACAACAATACGCCACCTTGGAAGAAGCTCTGGCGCAAGCCAGAGTTATCGAAGAGATCAAAATATAGGATGGCAAAATTGCCAAACCTAAAAAGAAAGAGTGGAACAAAAATACAAAGACAAGGACTACGCAACCAAAACCCGCTGCGGTTAATCAAGTTGCGATAAATGTTCCTAAGCCTGCACAAGAAATACAGCCTCAAAAGGCTAATTATCAGGTAGTGCCTCCTAATAATTATGAAAGAGAAAATAAAAAATAGGAGCAAAATCAGCAGCGTCACCCTAAGCGACAGTACACCCCTTATACGGAGTCTAGGGACTCCCTATTTGACCGCTTGTCAACGGCAAATTTAATCACCCTTCCAGAGATCCAAACCATAGATCCTAACGCTCCCAAGCCTAAGGGATACAGAGAGGATTTATATTGTAGGTTCCACAAGCGAAGGGGACATGACCTGAACGCATGCTAGAAATTCAAAGGATTGATACAAGACTTGATTGATAATAAAACATTGGCAGTGGACAACCCCATAGCACCAAATAACCAGCAGATGGGGGTCTTCAAGGATCCCTTGCCTGCCCATGAGGCACAAGCAAAACCCCTTCAGGTCAATGAGGTGCGACAGAATTTCCCCATGCAAGGGTATGTGGGAATGATCAGCATAGTGACCAGGAACAAGAAATACCCAGGAGTTGCCCCCGAGGCAGCCACAAGAGAAGTTCCAGCAACGTCGCAACCTCAACAACACCCTGTGCAGTTACCTCCGCCTAGACCCGAGGTCACGATACGGACCAAACTCACGTAGAGTTTGCGGACCACGTCGGCTAGGCTCTCCATATATGAGCTTATACAGCAATCAGCGCCCCATCGGGAGGCTCTCATGGAGATTTTGAAAGCCATCGAGTTGCAGCCCCACGAAGCGAATTCTTTCAATAATTTCGTGGGACATGTAAAATGATGCACGGAGCCAGTCATTACCTTTCGAGAAGATGAAGTTAAATCAGTATCTGATGACATGGCAGATCCACCCCTGCACGTTATCGCGTGGGTCAACGGGATCCCGTATAAGAGGGTGTTGGTAGACACTGGCTCGTCTAGTAACATCATTACTACAGCAGCATTGAAACATCTGAAGCTGCCAGCCTCTCACATCACCGCTTCCACTTACACACTACGAGCATTCAATGATGCGATATGCTCGACAGTTGGCACAATTGTTCTACCCGTTCAGGTAGGACAAAAGATGATACCTACATTGTGCCATATTTTGGAAGGCGAGATGGCGTACAACATATTGCTAGGGCGACCATGGATCAGGGACATGAAGTGTGTCCCTTCGATAGCTCACCAGTGTTTGAAGTATGCATTTGAAGGAGAAGTACATGTAGTCCCGACGGACTTAGAACCCTTCAAATATTGCAATGCGGTGCAGTTGATGCCGCAATCGACCCTCCCATCAACGCACTTGGATTTCTAGTTAAATCCATCTAGACAGGGTCCGATGCCGTGGGCACCACTGGTGACTAATCCATCAAAACCCCAGCTAGGTGCATCTTCATCGTCCGCTCCTTCACTACCAATGCCACCTATCATGGCTAAATAGAAGGACAAAGGGAAACAAATCTTGGAAGAGGCTCAACCCCTAGAAGAGGCGCTGCCAACAATATCAACCATCTCAATAGAAGAGATACCTAGCACAATGGAAGCTGAGGCTCCTAGTCCACCCAACATGGAATGGACTCCGGAAGGGCTTCCATTCCCTCCCTCTCAATCACCAACAATTACTGTTGAAATGGCCAGCACGGGCCTAGGGGAGTATCTAGTGCAGAATGTTGTAGCAACGCCCGCGCTAGAGTCAGTGCAAGACATGGGGAGACCTCGCCTCCCCATCGGGATAGTTGTTCCTTTAGGCTACCCACCGAACCAGACCAATTTTGTGTATGGGGGCCTTGACCATGGTGTTGAGCCATGCATGCAAAAGGACGAGGACGAAGAGCCTTTTGCAGGAGATGTCAACTATCTGTCTAACCCGGACTTTGCTCTAAAATATCTTGGCCAATGCAATTGGCATGGATACGGGCTAGGCAGGTATGAGCAAGGAGTGCGTGTCCTTTGCCAGCCAAGATACCAAATGCCTTATGACAAGTCGGGAGTAGGGTTCAACCACCCCTCGCCCTTAGACATCTTGGTGGAAAACATGCAAGGCCTAGGAATAGGCAACAAGGGTGGATTGGCATCAGATCCTTATGCCAACCCAAACACAACATATACATTGGGAGATTACCTCCCATGGTCAACAACCACCCTTGGTAACATCAATAATCCTTCTCCTTTGCTAGAGAGAGGTGAAAGTTTGGGAACTCACTTTCAAGGAGAGCATAAACAGTGTCTAGAAGGATCTTCGAAGGATGAAGCAGAACATGAACCAGTGTCATATGTTCCCTTCGGATCCGATAGTGATCACTCACAGGAGGTTCCCATGAATAACTGGCAAGAGATATTTTTAAATCTGTTCCCTCTAGAGGCTCCAATCGAGCCAGTGTTGTGTCAAGAGAATCAGGTCCCCCCACGGAGCGTGGACCAACAACAATGGGACCAGATTAATTTGCTAGAACAAGGTGAGCCCTTAATCTCGCAAGCAGTTGTTGAAGAAAATGAACATTTTTGGATCTTCGACAGTGATTCGGAAGATGAAACTAAGATGGCCTATCTCAACCACATGCGACAAATGCAACAAAGGCAACAAATGCAACAACGGCGTCCCTTGGAGATTGATGACTTATTTGCATAGATGGGCATATTGCCAGGGCATGAGTGGTACGTAGACCCAGCAGGGTGGGACCAAGTGTTGGATCCATGGCTCCAAGTTTACGATGAGCACCGTCCACCCCGAGACCCTATAATGACATCAGTGCTGAGGGAAGACCCTGTCTTCCTATCAGCACATAGGGCCGATCCATTCGTGCCAGTACCTACAGAACCAGATCCAGAACACAGAGAACATCCAGAATGTTTGAGTCATCACACCCACGGTAATGGAGACCAAGTTCATTTCATCCACATGATCTCCATTGACTTGACCGCACCCATCCGCAATCCGGCCGATCCAGCATGGTCCTTGCATCTAGACATAGATGCCATCGACTGGGATCACGTCAATTCACCTCCATCCCCATCAGAGTACTGGCCTTTCGGTAAAATGCCTCATTTTACCCCAGGGACAACTCAGGATATCTTTCAGGCTGAAGAGGAACCCGAGGTTCCCAACGCAGATTTAAACTCAGCTAATGATATCCATTTGATCCCAACTCCACATCAGTTGGAGGACGGATCCCACATGTCGGTCGAGGAGACGATTGACGTAGACATCGGCTTAGATCCAATGAATCCATAGATTATCAAGCTGGGGGTAAGCTTATCCCCTGAAGAGCAAGCCGACTACATTGCCCTTCTCAAAGAGAAGAAGGAGGTTTTTGCATGGTCATACAGAGACATGTCGGGGCTAGATCCATAGCTAGTCATGCATAATCTGACGCTTGATCCGACAATCAAGCTAGTTAAGCAAAAACTACGTAAGATGCACCCAACAGTGGCCTTGATGGTCAAAGATGAATTGCAAAAGCTGTTGGATGCACAGTTTGTCATCTGCATGGATTATCCGCCATGGCTGTCCAACATGGTGCCCATCAAAAAGCTCGATGGGAGGATTCACATATGCACTAATTTTTGAGATCTAAACAAAGCGAGTCCTAAGGATGATTTCCCCTTGCCAAGCATCGACGCGTTGGTAGACGCTATAACAGGTCACGAAATGCTATCCCTCATGGATGGTTTCTCGGGATACAATCGGATTCGTATCAATCTCGAGGATCAACTAAAAATGGCGTTCACAATGCCTTGGGGGACATTTTGTTATAAGGTCATGCCTTTTGGCCTTAAAAATGTTGGCGCCACCTACCAACGTGCCATGACGTACATCTTCCATGATTACATGCATAAAACTTTGGAAGATTACATGGATGATTTGTTGGCCAAGTCTCTTTTGCGCTCGGATCATCTCGATGACTTAAGCAAGATCCTCGATCGCCTCATGGAGCATAAAGTCGATTGAATCCCAAGAAGTGCGTATTTGGCGTCACATCTGGAAAACTCTTGGGTTTCATAGTCTCAAAGCGAGGTATCGAGGTGGACCCAAAGAAAGTCAAGGCAATCCTTGAAATGGTTCCCCCAACTACCATTAAGCAGCTCAGAAGTCTGTAGGGAAAGGTCGCGTCAATCAAGCGCTTCATAGCACAACTATCTGACAAGTGCCGACCCATGAACAAATTATTGCACAAGGGGGTTACATTTCACTGGGATGACGAGTGCCAGTCAGCCTTTGATGACATCAAACAATACTTGGCTTCGCCGCTAGTATTGGCACCACCTAGACCAGGAGTGTCATTCTACTTATACATCTCAGCTACTGAGGTGGCACTGGGCGCCATGCTGGCCTAGAAGAATGAACTTCACAAAGAATAGGCTACTTACTATCTTAGCCGCACCCTGGTCAGTTATGAACTTAACTATGCATACGTCGAGAAACTCTGCTTGGCAGTGGTGTTTGCTACCAAAAAGCTATGCCACTACATGCTGAGCAACACTACGTATGTTGTGTCTAAGGAGAATCCATTGCGATACATGATGAGTCATACTTATCATAGTAGTCGCACGGCGAAATGGATCATGTTGTTGACGAAATTTGACATAGAGTTTATCGGACAAAAATCTATCAAAGGACAGGTCATAGCCGATCAACTAGCAGAGGCTCCTCTTGAAGACGATCAGCCTCTAGTCATAGAACTACCCGATGATGGGGTCTTCCATGTCTCAGAATCGCCAGATTCTGATGAGCTCGAGTCACAAGCTGACATAACCCTATTTTTTGATGGTTCTAAATGTGAGCAAGGTGGTGGCACGGGAATAGTATTCTTCACACCGTAGGGTGCTCCAATGCCCCTATCATTTAAATTAAATTTCCCATGCACCAACAATAATGCAGAGTATGAAGCCTTGCTCATAGGTCTTCAGACAACAATCACCATGAACATCAAATGACTGAACATCTTTGGTGATTCGTTGTTAATTTTCAATCAATTCAAAGGGGTATTCCAATGCAAATGCCCAGTTCTATAGGCTTATAAAGCCCTTGTGGACAAATTCTTGGCAAAACTTGAGTGGTACGACATCGAGGCACTCCCTCGGTCATCGAATCATTTTGCGGACACAATGGCCTCCTTGGGGTCACTAATCCCATAAGACCTTTCCGGTGATATGACAACCATTCAAGTCAAAACCCTATCGCAATCCATGATGGAGCGTGCAAGCTCTGACTTGATGCCAGGAATCCACATGATCCAGATTGAACCATCCTCGGATAAGTTCTCTCGAATCCATGATCATCTGAAACATGCCAACTAGGGGTCCTTGTTTTCCCCTACTCCCATTAATAGCAACACAATGCTATTCTTACAAGTTCTATCCCGCTCAGCGTTTGCTAGGGATGAACTTCAAGAGGGATTGGTTGTTCATACCGTCGAGGTTTTCGATCAACAGGATTGGTATTTACCCATTAGAGACTACCTCAAGTTAGGTAATCTCCCGCTTGGATTGACACATGCCGCAAAATGAGCATTCAAGCAGAAAGCGGCTAAGTATGTCTTGATAGGAGACATTTTGTATCGTCACAGCTATGAAGGAATCCTCCTTCGTTGCTTGGACCAGCAAGAGTCCACTTGGGCAGTCGCCCAAGCGCACGATGGTACATGTGGTGGCCACTTCAGTGGTATGGCCATCGCAAAGCGCATTCTTCGCATGGGCTATTATTGGCCATCTTTAGAGCGAGATTGTTGCGCATATGTCAGGAAGTGCGTGAAGTGTCAACACCATGCCAATTTGATGCATGTACCTTCCCAGGCCTTGCAGACAGTCCAGTCGGCTTGGCCATTTTCGTAGTGGGGCTTCGATCTAATTGGAAAGATCTCCCCTACGTCGTCAGGCCATCACACGTTTATCATAATGGCCATAGAGTATTTTACCAAGTGGGTGGAAGCAGTTCCGCTTACCTCTACGATAGGACCCCGCATTGTGGAGTTCATTTTGCATAACATCATATGTCATTTTGGTATTCCATCCAAAATAGTCTCGGATAATGGGACACCATTCAAGAACAAAGACGTGCATGCTTTGACCACAAAGTACAAAATTTAGCATAGTTTTTTGACACCCTATTATCCGTAGGCGAATGGGCAAGCAGAGGCGTCAAACAAAATGCTAGTTGCCATCCTTAAAAATATGGTCACAGATAGTCATAAGGATTGGCACATCCAAATCCCACTTGCCCTATGGGCTTATCGCACTAGCATTCGGACGCCCACTGGGGCCACTCCATTTTCGCTCGTGTATGGCTCCGAGGCAGTCATGCCTCTCGAGTTGGAAATTCCTTCCCTACGCATATCAATGCAAGAGTTCATCGATGATGATGCTGTGCGATAGGCCCGATTAGACCAGCTTACGTTGCTTGACGAACGACGCGTTAATGCTCTCGAGCATTTACGTATCTATCAAGAGCGACTTAAGAAAGCTTACAACATGAAAGTTCACCTGAGGGACTTTCGGGTTGGTGATTTGGTTTTGAAGGAAAACCAACAGAACTCTAGTTTGTCGTCCCACCTAAGGGACAAATTCATGGCAAATTGGATAGGTCCATATGTCATTGATAGCAAAATAGGACCCGAGACATACCGGCTAGCTTCTCTTGATGGAATCAAGGAAACAGAACCCTTGAATATCAGTCATTTGCGACCATTCCATATCTAAGAGAGCCATATCCCAAAAATGCTCCAAGGATTCCTATAATCGCTTGGTCAATCCCAAAAATGCTCCAAGGATTCATATAATCGCTTGGTCAATCCCAAAAATGCTCCAAGGATTCCTATAATCGCTTGGTCAATCCCAAAAATGCTCCAAGGATTCCTATAATCGCTTGGTCAATCCCAAAAATGCTCCAAGGATTCCTATAATCGCTTGGTCAACCCCAAAATGCTCCAAGGATTCCCACAATCGCTTGGTCAAAAATAAGAAAATCCAAAAAATCATCAAAAACAACAAAAATTTGCATCTCATTTCTAGGCATGCTCAAATTCATCAATAAAAAGCTCTTCTCACATCTCATCTTCATATTCACAAAAATCAATCCATCAAAAATACAAAAATATATAGCTGCATTAAGCATCGCATCCATACATTGCATATTTGTGGTCGTACAAGTCAAAGGCACCATAGGCTGTAATTGCTCTGCTAGTCCATCTTGTTCCACATTTTTCCATTTTATAAGCAATCCAAAAAACAACAAAAACATGCCATTTACTGCTTTTTACCACACTAGAGTCAGTGGTCTTAGAATGTATCAAGAGTTTTCGTCTTTCAGTCATAATTTTGCTTTCTAGCCATGTACTGTACCAAGTCAGGCAGATTTTACGAAGGTAGAGTTCTACTTGGATCACACCTTGTTACGTAGCATCCCAACACAAATTAAAACACATAAAAATTCCCAAGTTGTGTGAACGAAAGATGAAACCTGCACAGCAATCCAGGTCACCATAAGCGAAACGGCTATCTTGCTCATCCCCCTGTGCGAATGACCCAAAGAATGCTGAGAGTTGGCAAAAGGACAAGCATCTTCCCTACCCAATTCCCCAAGAATCCCAAGTTCTCAATAGTTGCAAAACATCAAAAATTTGCAAAAGTCAAAACACCAAAATTTGATATCCCAGAGTGCATACATCAAAAAGCACATACAATAGTGATTCTTATCACTCGAATCCAAATCCCTTGCTCAAAAGAAAAATATATAAAAATAAACAGTGATTTTTATCACTACCAACGAGCAAGTATCCCAATACAATAGAAGAAAAGAAGGGAGTCGAACTTGAATCCCTGGAACTCTCAGCATTTCGATAGGTCATGAGGCAAGCCTCAGTACCGGTTTGGTTGATAGCCTATCGGTCATTGGCGGTAAACCTCCCGCATGACGATATATCTGTCACATTAACTTGTGTGCAGATCAATGTTTGCATGTGGATGAGCTAGCTTATGGTATCCTAGATAGCACCACAGATTAATCTGACTAAATACAATAAAGGAGTTAGTGGAGCTAATTAGGTGATCCTCGGTACAGGTTTGGTTGACAGCCTATCTGCATCGGCGGTATCCTGACAAATACCACATAAATGAACTCAATTGCACACACAGGGATGTGAAATAGCTTGGTCAAAAACAAGTCCGATTCATACCTTGTTCAAAAGTCTTGTAAGATAAAGTACAGTCATGGCTAGTGAGTTAAAACCGTCTGAGTCTCAGAAAACCTTAGCTACATTTCTAAACCAACTGCGCTACTTTTCATCCTTGCAATACCATCAAAAAAAAAAAAAAACCACATGTATACATGCAAAGTCATTTACCACAGCAATCGCCTAAAAACAAAATCACAAAGTCCTAAACAGTCTATGGTGCCCTAACCAAACAACACAAATTCAATTCATCCATTACATTTTGCATATCACATATACATCAAAAAAATTTGCATTCATCATAACATATGCATCCATCGAAATAAATTAACATGCATACATCCATACTCATCACTCATCATGCATAAAATCAAATCATCACTCGCATAAACAAAATAAAGTCATCTGTATATATCATCAAAAATGCCCGTAGGCTACAATAACCGGTCATCTGACCCCACAATCCAAAAGCTCAAAACCCCCAAGCCTAGGGCGTCGGCCACCATGATCACGCAGGATCGGTGCGACGGGAACTACCCTCGTGGTGTGGGTCCTATGGGACCCCTCAGGGTGGCTGCTGCTAGCCCCCGCATCATGCCTACTCGCCCCCCCTCATCTAGTCGCCTGCATCGAGAGGATGCTGACTGCTCAGTCTCACTCCCTCTCGAGCGGCGTGATGATCCACCTATGTTGAATGTAGGGACCCACCCACCAAGGCGGCTAATCTCTGCCTCCAGCTCTAACCGTTGCCGCAACGACTCCATCTCTCACTGGCGATACGTCGCCAAGTTCTCCTCGCACCACGCCAAAGCCCTATCCCTCTCTACCAGCTGCGTCCGTAAGAGATCCCTCTCTCATGCCGCATCAGTACCCCCATCCTGTCGACGAGAAGCAGCTAATGCATTCTCTCGCTTCACCAAATGCATCTGCAGGAGATCCCTCTCCTATAGAGATTCCCCAACTCCTCATCGTGCCTTCGTAGCAACCCCTCCAACCGTGCAATCTCAGCATGTAACCCTGCATCCACGTTAGCCACATCTGCCCGAGGCATGGGCATCTCTGGAATAGCATCCTGCTCTAGCTCCCACTGCTCCGCGATGTCCTACATCTCCTGATCGGAGCCCCAAGATCGCATCCATACCATCCACCTCTACCATCTCCGCATCCTCCAGCGGAGCTCCCGATCATCACCCGGTGCCCTCGACACCTCCCCACCCTTCGACCCTATGCCTCCCAATGGCCCCTACTCCTTGGACCACCGCCATAGAACTGCATAACCTATCTCCCTATCCTCCATCTCCACTCGAGTCATCCATGGTAACCTGACTGGCCTCTCCATTGCTATGTGTTGCCAAGCCCAACACTACAAGTAGCTACAACTAATCCCCTTCTGCTGTCGGTAGCGGACCTCATATAGCTCCCCATAGAGTTGTGCTAATAGGGTTTGTCCCCATCTCAAAATAAGCGATGCCTCTGTCGAGCACTCTACCAACTTCCAAACCAAATCCAATAGGTTCCATGGGAACCTCGTGCCGACGAGTCAGGTAACAACATGTTGGACATGAGGCCCATAAGGAATGCATGCCTCACACCCAACACCCCCCTCTCCAGCCACCATCGGACCAAAATCCTGCCAATCTGGTAGTCGCCCTCTGCCCTCTCTAGTGGATCCTCCACACCCAGCTCCTCCCCATGCCCGAAGCATCTCATCAATACAATTATTCGTTGATCACGCGGTGATGTCCTGATCGGCAGTCCATCTATCGAAATCCGTAGAAGCCGATAGATATCCTCCAAGGTAACAGTCATCTCCCCTATTGGGAGATGGAAGGTGTTGGTCCGTGGATCCCAAAGATTGATCAGGGCCATCAAATAGGCCTGATCCATGACCACAGGCTCCAGTCGAGCCACTTGCTTGAGCCCAAGGGCATCAAGCCACTCCCAGTCAGCTACAATCAGCCCCCCGTGCTTCAGTAAAAGCAGTGGGTACACGGTACCGACTCCTAACAACCTGCAAAAGAAAACAATTCAAAAACATTAAAATCATGGAAAAGAACTGTACAACAATAACATGAATATACAACATTGCCTACCAATGTACAAAAAAAAACAAACATAAAAATTAAAAAAAAATTAATTTTTCAGTCTTAGGGTTTCTAATCCTAACTGATTAATTTAAAAACAGAACAAAAATTCAAAAAACAACAAAAATTAAGTCTTAGGGTTTTAGGTTCCATTTATCCTAGGGTTTAGCTATAAGGAAAATAAAAATTCTCTCCCTAGGTTTTGCGCTACGTTTAGTTGTACACTAAGTCTTAGTTGTCTTCAGCTCAGTTTCAGGGTTTAAGTTTTAAAATTTTGAAAAACATCATCACAAAAATAATTAAACAAAACACTTGCAGTTTTAAAACAAAAGTAATAATTCTAGGGAGCACTTACTGGTCTCGCTTCGGCTCCGCCGCTCGACCCGGTTTGTGCACTCATGATGGCAGGGAAAATTCAGCAGCGCTTCGCTTCGCAGAATTAACCTCCTCCTCCCCAGAGCTCCAAATCGCAAGAAAAATCAGATGCAAATGAGCCCAAACCCTAGATTTGGCCTTTAAATAGGCCTTTTGAGCTTAAATTCATCCTCCCCTAGGATGAGCACTCTGGTTAGCACTCGTCCCACCCTGGGACGAATTCTAAGCTGGTATTCGTCCCACCCTGGGACGAATTCAAGCCAAAAATTTCAAAAAACATCAAAAATTGAACAAAAATGCATAAAAACAGCTAATAAACTTGCCCGATGAGAGTGTTGTTGCACTTGACATCCCGGGCATGCAAAACCGATGTTGGGGTCACAAATTGTCACTATCCTACTCCCTAAGAAGGCTACCTTAGCCGGACCGCTCCACGGGAGGACGGATTTTTGCCAATTTCAGCTCCAAAAAGCGTCGCAAAAAGGGTTACCACCCACCAAAAATAGGTCTAAATGTCAGAAAATTGCACATGCTTAAATGCTAAACCATCTAAGGGCACCCTTGCAAAAGTCATCTTGGGTCAAGCGACTCGTCGCTTTTCTCACGAAGGTCATTCCCTCATCGATTCGTCGCTTGAGGGGGTAGTCACACTTAGTCACCAATCAACAAACACACACCCAATTAAGGAAAATGACATGCATTCAAAGAATCATTGACAAAGACAATTACGCTCCTGCTTGGGGCAGTAAACAAGCAATAATCACAATCTGATCAAATCACTTGGCATTCCTGAAGCATGAACACAAGGTTCCCTTATGGAAAAAAGGTTGTGCCCTTTGCCTATTCATGACCGATCAATGTCCAAGATCAAGTAACACCTCACCGAAAAAGGTTAACACTTGAATTGAGTTCCTTCGCTCGTCAGAAGCAAGGATTCAAGAATGCATGCCCTTTCCATACTTGGGGCATCAAAAGTTGGTTAGGTTACCAAGAAACCCTAATCATTAGTGCTTTGGTTATCTATTTTTGCTCGATGCTGCGCCATGCACAGCGCATCCCAAAAAGGGGCATCTGTAGACACCAAAACAGCACCAATCTGATTATGTGACTACAAACACTGATCGCTTTGACACACACAGCCCCCAGGGCAGCCCTCAGAGGTTAAACAGTGGTCCTAACCACTTTTGTAGCAATTTTGGAAGGTCAGAAGGCAATTTGGCACATTCAGGCACCTTGCTCAGTATCCGTCCCACCCAGGGACGAATTCAAATTGGGATCCGTCTCATCCTAGGGACGAATTCTGAATTCGCTCTAGGTCAGGACGAATTCCAGGTTCAACGGGCAAAAAGAAAAATGGTGCCAAGTGGCAGCCGAGGACAATCAATTAATGCCTCCTGCCTTGCATGCGCGTGTAGGTGGGCAGAGTGGGCGTTAGAGGACTATCACAAGGGCAGTCATGGAAGCCCAAGTCGTGGAGGAGTCTCCTCCCTCTTGGGAAGGCATGGCCACCACATGGCACCCCTGCATGCCCCTCTAAAATAGACCCCTTGGGTCTATAAAATGGTGAACTTTCTCACCCAAAAGGAGACAAGTTGGAGGCATTTTCAAGCAACGAAGTGTTGCCAAATTGAATACCACATTTTACCCTTTTGATTCACCTCTTCCACATCCTTGATCTCTTTCGCAAGAGAGGTTATTGGGTGGCTATTGGAAGTGTGAATCCGGACCCAAAACCCGACATTTGACCACATTGATCTACCAATTCGCCGACAACCCATCACAAGAGATTTTGGGCCCATCCCGAGTGGATTGGTGCCGAAATCAAGTTCTAATGGTGGGCGGCCCGCCTGGGCGCCCCGCACTTCTTAGTTTCATTTTAATTTGTTCTTTTGTCACTTTTTTATATTCCATTCCATTTTATGTTGTTTAGATAGTTTATAATTTCGATTTCAGAATGTTTTGATCAAATCATATCATGTTTTGTCGCTTTTGTTGTCCTCACTAACTTGCAGGTAGCGACGTCAAATTCCCGTTGATGGAGGTCAAATTGGGGAAATCCGACCATCTGGGTCATCCCAAAATGCCCCCAATTAGCTAACCCCTATGTTTGCGGGTCTTTTGGAGATCCCGAGATGCGACATTTGGGCAGCATCACTTCGGCGCTTTGTCACAGGCGAATTCGTCCTACCCGGGGATGAATTACAGTTGAATTCATCCTTCCCAGGGACGAATTACAGTCGAATTCGAATCGGCGATGTTTCCCCGACTATTTTGATGGCAGTGGCCCTCTGGTAATGTTCTCTGGTCTCTGTCAAATTTGCAGGTTATTTGGAGTCATTTTATTCACCGGTTTAGCTAATCTTATGCATGCATCCTCCATTGGTTTTTAAGATCAAACGCTTCATCTTTTGTCACAGGTGCTACTAACGACTTGTTGTGTCTTTGAATGCAGGAGGAGCAGCAAGGATCAAGGATTCATCAACACCAGTGGCGACAACACTTTGGCCCGCCCATTTCAAATGTGGGCACGCGGAAGGAGGAGCACTAAGTCATGATTGTAACCAAAACTCTTTTAACGCTCCTAGCCCCTGAAAAGGGAGGAGGCGTCTTTGTAACCGATATTACGAGAGTTAAATAAAAAGGGCTGTGTTTTCTGTACTTTCTTTTATCTCCATTCAATTCGTCTCTTTCATTTCATGCATTTCACATCTTAGGACTTAAGCGTTTGTTTGATTTTGAATGCATCACATTAGTATCTCTTTCTTTCGAAATCTCGTGCTTTCACCTACCACTAGGAAGGTGGGTGATAGATGAACTATAGGATTACTAGATCATATGGCAACCATGGCATCTACACCCTGGATGGGCAGAGGATATAAAAAAACTAACTTGGGTACAAAGGATCCAATGGATAATCAGTAAGAAGGGTGAGTGGGAGCTTTATCATTTTGATCAAGTATAGTGCTAGTTTGGCATTCTATAGGATATTTCATATCTTAGGGACAATTGATATTGATGGGTACGATGAGACCTATCAAGAATTAGAAGTGCTCCTAAGGTGCAAAAATGGACAGAGGAGGACTTGTATGATCCACTATGTATGGATCCATGGGTGGCCTTTGGGTATAGAAGGTGGTATAGGAGCATTGTACCCATGAGGATCTCTCCACTAATATTATATTATGAGTTAACAAGTGCATCTAGCACTATGAGATGCCACTCGATGCACCACAAAATGATTATAGAGGATATAGAACCACCAAGACTAACTTGGACACATATTTAGGTGGAGGTAGTGATAGCCATGAGGGGGACTATTATCGTATTTGGCTCAGGGAGATAGGGAACAACAAATATTACCCCTACAATGGCATAGTTAGGACCTAGTGAGACTACAAGTATAGGGGTCAGGTGAGGGAGATGAATGCACTATAGGCAATGGTGGAAACTATGTAGGCAAAGATATATCATCTCACAATACTATACTAGACTTAAGTTGAGTGAGACATACTGAGGGCTAAGGTAGAGCACCTTAGATGAGAGATGGGCTAGTTGGAGTGAGAGCAAAAACAGGCCTAGGCAAAGGGGATGGCTATAATTATAGGTATTTAATAGAGCAATGAAGAACACTTACTATTAGTAGAACTATATAGGGTGAGGAATTCATATGAGATAGTGGTGTGAAGGGAGACCTACAACTAAATTTTATATTACCATATCATTTCAATAGATTAGAGGTTTCCACCACCATAATATCTATGATCACAAAGTTTCTTGTAGTTATGAGCATGATCAAGTTCATGATCTATGAACATGACTCCACCAAGACTTTATCTAACATGTAGAGTAGAGGAGATAGGCTCACATGACTAAGGAAGAGATCAGGGTGACATGTGAATGTTGGATATGTGGTATGCATCCATGGGGATGGTTAAGTGTTCTAAGCTCTCTATTGTAGCACATCGATCAATTGACATGCACTTAGTATCATCGAGTAATGTATGCTACTTTTACTTTATGTTATGGTGTGTGAAATGTGTGTTCTTTTTATGCATATGATATTTTTTAATGATGCATGGTGAGTGCAATGCATGATTTAACTAAATGAAATGCATGAATGAATCTAACTAATGCAATGTCTAAATGCAATCTAAAATGAATGTAAAATGAAATGCATGAATGAGCAGATGGAAAGAAAAGAAAGGAAGAAGAAAGCAACAAAGAAGCAAAAAGAAGCAAAACAAAAAGAGAAACAAAGAGGTGAATAAGTAAAGTAGTAAATAAGTGAATAAGTGAAGCAATGAAAGGTCAAAGATAAATAAAAGAAAAATAAAAAGGAGTGTAACCTTGTGAAGATGTGGAGACTATCCCTTGTTAGTGGCCATGAAGCTATCTCATAAGGGTGTTATGCTTGTAAAAATGATCAAGAGAGGAGTGATACCCACCACGGATTTTATGCTTGCTAATAGTTGTGGTTTGAGAAATACCCACGAGGATGTGTTCTCATAAATGGTTGAGATGGAGGTTACCCCTCACTTATGAGCATGAAGCTTATCATGTATGAGGTGTGATGTTTGATTGATTCGATAAAAAATAAGTGTAACATAATAAGGGTGTGGTGTGTGCTTGAGATGATTGAGCAGAGTGAAGCATAAAATATGTGTATACACATATTAGAAAATAAAGAGAAGAATTAGATATGAGAGAAGAAGAAAAGGTGCGTGTGTCCTCAAAATTTTGAGAAGAGACGTATATAAGATAGTTAGTGGTCATATAAATACTATAAATAATTTTCATATGGTATCTATTGTTGCCATTGCACACCATACCCCAATTTGGTGACCCACTCAAAATTTTGATATTTTTTATTCTTTTTTTTATACAATTTTGCTCACATCAGGGTCTTTGAAATTTTGATTTCACTTTGAAATTGTTGGCATCTTTGCATATTGAAGGTTTGGATTTAGTTCCAATGCTTCAAATTGAATATTTTTATTATTTACACATTAGTTACATTATCTCAAATCAAATAATTTAATTAAAATAAAATTTAAAGGTTTTCAAAGGTTTAAATAATTAAATTTCATTTTAGAGTTATTCAAATTATATCACATTTGCCCTAAAATTAATGCAAAAATGAAATGGACATATCTTGAGCAAGACAAATCCGTTTGAGCTCATTCAAAACTTGGTAGAAAGATATTAATTTCTGCTTTCTAATGGTACCAAAATTACATGATTTTAGATGTTAAGTGCACCCAAAAATATTAGTTTAATATGGTATCTTATGATTTTTAAAATGTTATATTTCATGAATCATGATAAATTTTTGGATGATCTCAACAATTTTGAGTATCCTTTTGGCCTATTGATCTACATGGAAATTTTCATTTAAATATGAGAAATTTAAATTTTCACTCAAGTTTTGACAAAAGGAAAGTTATGAAGGAAAATGAATAATAAATTTAATAAAAGTTGGCTTTGTATTAATATTATGATGAATATGTAATTATAAAGGTAATACAAGGGAAGGAAAAAAATATTAATTATAAGATTCATAACGTTTCCACAACAAATTCAGAAATACAAAGAGAATGAATAGTTATGAAATTTGTTCTCGAAATTATTTTGAAACTGAATCAAACTAAAATTTTAAATTATAAATAAGTCATTGAGACACATGAAAAAGGGTTGGAAGAATTTGGAGTGAGTATTGAAGATTGTCATTGTCAAAAGTTTCCTCTCAGGTTGCTTGTCAGATAAAATTTCATTTCTGTAGTTGATGGACAGAGGTATTCTGAAGAAAACCATTAATAGAAAATTTTATTTATAATATATTTATTTTATTGTGGTGAAAAATGTTCATGCATATGTTATTTTCATTTTACATGATTTAATATTTTAATTAATTCCTTTGAATATTTCACCCTATTTAATTTGAATTGTGTTAATTCTGGTTGAATTAAATTAGGTTATGTTTCAGATTATCTTTGTTTGTAGATTATGGAGAGAGTCCTAAAATTTTGTAACCTGCATTTTATTTTCATTTCATTCTTATTTTATTTTCCTAATCCTAAGCCTTTTTTATTTTACTTAATTTCATCCCACAAGAAAAATTAAAACCCTAAAGTTTATGCAATGTTTTAATATTTCATATTAGGGAAATTTTTTATTTTATTTTAATTAATTTCCAATATTTTACATTTTAAATAGACATTAGGGTTTTAATTAAAATTTTCAAATAATAATAATTAAAGTTCAAACATTAACTATTTGGATAAATTTAATTAAAATCACTTTATAAGGTTATAATTTAAATATTTGCGTTCAAAAAGTTTTATTATTTACAACATTTGATTATTAATCATACATTTAACAATGTAAATTATTTATTCTGTTCAATGTAAATAAAAAAAATCAGTTTGTTTGTGCATATCCTTTTGCACTGTGTGTTCTCTATGATGCGAAATATTTCCTGTAGGATTGTGCAACATCTGCCTTTTTAAATTCAACACTTGGTATCAGAGCCGAAGGAAAAGGTGAAGGTAAAGGTGATCAGAGAAGTGTGTTGTCTGCAGTGCAGCTATGGAGGACCTGTGAACAAAGCTGAAAGATATTTTTCCAAGGAGTGACAAGAGTCTGGTTGCTGAAAGTGGTAAGAATACTGTGAGTATTTTGAATTGTGAAGAAGAATTTTATTTCAATGGCTGCAAATAATAATCTCAGTTTAACTCAGCCCCAAATTCCTCTGTTCAAGGGGGAGAATTATGATTTTTGGTGTATAAAAATGAAAACTCTTTTTAAATCACAAGATTTATGGGAAATCGTAGAAAATGGTTATATTGAGCCAGATGCACAAACTCTAGCAACATGGAGTCAGCCACAAAGAGATCAATTGAAAGAAAATAAAAAAAGAGATTCAAAAGCCTTATTTTTCATTCAACAAGCTATGGATGAGTCTATTTTTCCTAGAATCGCTGCAACTACAAAATCAAAGGAGGCCTGGGATTTGTTGCAGATAGCATATCAGGGGACAGAAAAAATAATAATTGTAAGACTTCAGCAACTAAGAAGGGATTTTGAGAATCTACTCATGAAAGATTCTGAGTCTATGCAAGAATTTTTCAATCGTGTTATGGGATTAGTAAATCAAATTAGATCGAATGGAGAAACTCTAACAGATCAAAAGATAGTAGAGAAAATTTTAAGAAGTCTGCCCCCAAAATATGATGGTGTGGTAATTGCAATAGAAGAATCAAAATATTTGACACAGTTATCTGTCAATGAATTGATGGGATCACTTCAAAGTCATGAACAGAGGATTAATAGGCCTGCAGATATGCAATTTGAAAAAGCTTTTCAATCAAAATTAGACATTTCCAAAGACAAAGGAAAAGAGTCTGAAGGATCATCTTCGAACAGAGGTAGAGGAAAATTTAGAGGAAGAGGACGTGGTGGTATGATGTCAAGCAGAGATGGAGGTAGCATGATGTCAAGCAGAGATGGAGGTAGCAACCAACGAGGTAGAGGCAGACCAAATTACAGAGGAAGAGGTAATTATGATAGAACTCAAATTCAATGTTATCATTGTAAAATATTTGGTCATTATGCTTCTGATTAGGCTAACAGTTATGAGGAGAAAGAAACAGAAAATACTTTATTCTTGGCTTGTGATATAGCAAAAGAAGTATCTGGTGATGTGTGGCTTCTTGATAGTGGTTGTAGCAGTCATATGACTGGAAAAAAAGATATCTTTGCCAAGTTAGATAACTATGTTAATTCTTCAGTAAAAATTGGAGATGGAAAATAAGTTGAAGCAAAAGGTAGAGGGACCATTGCCATCAAAACAAAACAAGGTGAGCAAAAGTACATTCATGATGTTCTTTATGTTCCTGAATTAGCTCATAATTTATTAAGCATTGGACAACTTATTCAAAAGGGATATTCTATCATTTTTGATAACAATGAGTGTGTGATTTATGATAAAAATGGTAGCAACCGGATAGTAGCAAGAGTTAGTATGCTACCCAACAAAATTTTTCCTTTGAGATTGGCATATGCGCAAACTCAAGCTTTGAAAGTTGTTTTAAATGATACATCTTGGTTATGGCATATGAGATATGGGCATCTAAATTTTAGAGGCCTCAAGTTGTTGTATCAAAAACACATGGTGAATGGTCTTCCATTGATTGAACGAGATGATCAGATTTGTGAAGGCTGCGTTCTTGGAAAGCATCATCGAGACTCCTTTCCAGTAGGAAGAGCTTGGAGAGCTAAAGAGCCACTTCAGTTAGTACATGCAGACATTTGTGGTCCAATGCAAACCTTGTCACTAAATAAAAGTAGGTACTTTATCATTTTTGTTGATGATTTCAGTAGGAGGACTTGGGTTTATTTTATCAAAGAAAAATCAGAAGCATTCTCTATTTTTAAGTAGTACAAAGCTAGTGCAGAAAAATAGAGTGGCTATTGTTTAAAGACTTTACATACTGATAGAGGAGGAGAGTTTATGTCTAATGAATTTCAAGATTTTTGTAGAGAACATGGAATTAATAGGCAATTGACAACAAGCTATACTCCACAAAAAAATGGAGTTGCAGAGCGTAAGAATAGAACAATTATTGAGATGGCCAGAAGTATGCTTAAAGCAAAGGATCTTCCAAATTCTTTTTGGACTGAAGTTGTAGGTACTTATGTCTATTTGTGAAAGCATGAGATTCTGAAAATAAAAGAAACACTAATGTGTAATAAGAACGAAACTAGTTTGATGCATGTAATAACACGGATGTAATCAAATCAATAACAGGAACACAACCCTTTTTATTAATATGATGTTGGCTCGGTTACAATACATCTCCTCAGTTACATATTTTTAGTTACAATAGATGAATAGTGATCTCCTTCCGCATGCCCACATTTGAAATGGGCAGGCCAGTGTTGCTACCGCTTATGTTAATCGGTCCTTGCTTGCTGCTGTTTTTCCTGCGGTCAAAGAAACAATAAAAATGTTTAGTAGCACCTGTGACTAAAGGATAAAACGTTTAAAAGAAATACGTGCAAAGATTGATTAAATACGCGAATAAAATGGCTTAGGCTGTCTAAATAGTCGTTAGAGAACATAATGCAGAAAAACATTCGAAATACAGCGTATTGCGTGATATTTTCTAACATATGGTTTATTTAAACAACATAAAACATAAGCTGTTTAAATACTGTTAATCTGCAGGATATTTTAAAAAGAACAGCATATATTACATTAACTAAAAATGTGCATGGGGTACCCAAGCGGGCCACCCCGTCAAAAATCGACTTTGGCGCCAATCCAATAAGGAAGGGCCCATAATCGTTTATATTGAGTGTTGTCGTCGAATTGGTAGAATACTGTGTCTACTGTCGGGTATGAAGGTTCGGCTTCACCCTCTGAAAGCAACCCACCAACCTCTCTTTCGTAAGAGATTCTAGGTGTGAGGAAGGTAAAATCGACTGATGCAATCGGGTCGTAAATGAACAGCACTTCGTTGTGTTTACAAAATGCTTCGTGGTCTTTTTTTTTTTAAATGCTTTGAGCTAGTTTTTATAGAGGAATTTTGCCTCTGAACATTAATGTCAAACCCTAAGTCCGCCGCTGAGATTTGACCCTTGTCAGATGATTATGAGTCATGGCTCGTACTGAGATTGTCGTCGGGAACTTACATCAGCAGTTATGAGGCATGGCCTCGGACTGGATTTGTTGTTGAACCTGTTCGTCTCATTATTGCAGTTGGTGAAGTCTGTCGCTTAGTTAAAATCCGCTTTAAATTGCTTTGACTGATTAAATGTCTTGAATGCTGACGTGTCGCCTCTGATTGGTCGAATCCACCGTTCTACAGACCCACGGGGTCTCTTTGAAAAGGGGCACGTAGGGGTGCCACGTGGCGGTCATTCCTTGGATGTGGCGGCCACGTCAAAGTCCGCCTTTGATTGGAGAAGTGTTCACTGTCGAAGTGTCGCGATATCACGACGTCGCGATATCGCGACGTCGCGATATCGCGACACTTTGGCCGAGGTTCCCCTCGGGGCCAAAGGTGTCGCGATATCGCGACGCGCGATATCGTGACACCTTTGGCCGAGGCTCCCCTCGGGGCCAAAGGTGTCGCGATATCACGATGCGCGATATCGCGACACCTTTGGCCGAGGCTCCCCTCTGGGCCAAAGGTGTCGCGTCTGCCTGGGCCCTCGGGGCCAAGGTGTCGCGATATCGCGACGCGCGATATCGCGACACCTTTGGCCGAGGCTCCCCTCTGGGCCAAAGGTGTCACGATTTCGCGACGCGTGAAATCGACGTCGCGATTTCGCGACGTCTAAGGCCAAGGTTCCCCTTTTTGCTAGGTTTGCCTTAAAGTTTTGCAGTTTGCTTAAGACTTGAAGTTTGAAGGTTACGGTTTGTTAAAGGCTCACTTTAGATTGAAGGCTTGTTTAGGATTTGAAGCTTGCGGCTTGCGACCAACTTTGCTCTGCTCATTTTCCGACCTTCTAAACTCGCTGTGTGAGTGGTCAGGACCACTGTTTGACCTCTGAGGGCTGCCCTGAAAGCTGTGTATGTCAATGCGATCAGTGTTTGTAGTCACTTAATCGGATTGGTGCTATTTTGGTGTCTACAGATGCCCCTTTTTGGGAAGCGCTATGGGTGACGCAGTGCTGAGCAAAAAATAGAAAACCAAAGCACTAATGATTAGGGTTTCTTGGTAACCTAACCAACTTTTGATGCCCCAAGTATGGAAAGGGCATGCATTCTTGAATCCTTGCTTCTGACGAGCTAAGGAATTTGATTTCAAGTGTTAACCTATTTTGGTGAGGTGTGACTTGAGCTTGGACATTGATCAGTCATGATTAGGCAAAGGGCGTAACCTTTTGTCCACAGGGGAAACCTTGTGTTCATGCTTCAGGAATGCCAAGTATTTGATCAACTTAATGATTGCTTGTTTACTACCCCAAGCAGGAGCGTGATTGTCTTTGTCAATGATTCTTTGAATGCATGTCATTGCCTTGATTGGGTGTGTGCTTGTTGATTGGTGACTAAGTGTGACTACCCCCTCAAGCGACGAATCGATGAGGGAATGACCTTCGTGAGAAAAGCGACGAGTCGCTTGACCCAAGATGACTTAGGTTAGGGTGCCTTTAGATGTTTTACCATTTAAGCACGTGCAGTTTTCCGACATTTGGACCTATTTTTGGTGGGTGTTAACCCTTTTGGTGATGCCATAATGGGGTGAAATCATCAAGAACCCATCTTCCCGTGGAGCGGTCCAGCTATGGTAGCCTTCTTGGGGAAGTAGGAGGGTGACAATTTGAACCCCGACATTGATTTTCTATGCCAAGAGGTTAAGTGCAAGAGCACTTGTGTCTGGCAATGCTTATTGCAATGTTTTGGTGTTGCATTTTTGTGATGTTTTTGTTGCTTTGATTTTCTTGATTTGTGTATATGTCATGATTTTATGCACAATGATTGATGTTGATGAATGCATGCTATGTTATATTGATGGATGCATATGTTGTAATGAATGCAAATGTGTGTGATATGCAGAGGTGAAATGGATGGATGGACTTTGTGATGTTTGGCTATGGCACCATAGACTCGTTTAGAACTCCATTATTTTGTTTTTAGGCGATTGTTGTGATACATGACTTTGTATGTATACATGTGGTTTTTCTTTTTTTTGTATTTTCTGATGGTATTGTAAGGATGAAAAGTAGCGCAATTGGTTTAGAAATGTAGCTAAGGTTTTCTGAGACTCAGACGGTTTTAACTTACTAGCCATGACTGTACCTTATCTTACAAGACTTTTGAACAAGGTATGAATCGGACTTGTTTTTGACCAAGTTATTTCACATCCCTGTGTGTGCAATTGAGTTCATTTATGTGGTATTTGTCGGGATACCGCCGATGCCGGATGGGCTTTCAACCGAACCTGTACTGAGGATCACCTAACTAGCTCCACTAACTCCTTTGTTGTATTTAGTTAGATTAATCTACGGTGTTATCTAGGATACCATAAGCTAGCTCATCCACATGCAAACATTGGTCTGCACATACGCAAAGTGAATGTGACAGACATATCGTCATGCGGGTAGGATACCACCATTGCCAGATAGGCTATCAACCAAACCTGTAATGAGGATCACCTAGATGGTTTTTCGAATGCTGAGAATTCCAAGGATTCAAGTTCAGGATGTTTGTTGGCTGAATGATTTAGAGGGTTGCTCGTCTATATAGTGATGAAAATCACTGTTTATTTTCTATTAATTCTTTTTGAGCAAGGATTTTGAATAGTGGCGATGACCACTGTTATTTGATTTTTGTGTTTTGTGGATTGTGGATTTGAGGTTGTGAATGGCTTTGATCCTGGTGGCCTTGGGGATGACTACCCATCCTGGTTAGGGGCAGATAGTACGAATCCTTACGACGTTGGGGACCAAGGGGATGATGGAGGTTATGGAGTAAGGGCATTGATCTGTTAGGCCTTGGGGATGACTACCCATCCTGGTTAGGGGCGGATAGTACGAATCCTTACAACTTGGAGACCAAAGGTGAATGGAAAGTGTTAGGATGATGATATGTTGGAATTTTGTTTGTGAATGGTGTTGATCCCTATGGTCTTGGGGATGACTACCCATCCTTGGCAGGGACGTGTAGTACAAATCCTTACAACTTTGGGAACCAACTATGATTGGGATTTGGTAGTGGTGAAAACCACTGTATATGGAGGAGAGTGGATAGGAAAGAGCTTGTCCTTTTGTCAATTCTCAGCATTCTAGAACCATTCGCACGGGGGGATGAGCAAGATAACCGTTTCGCTTATGGTGACCTGGATTACTGTGCGGGTTTCATCTTTCGTTCACACAACTTGGGAATTTTTATGTGTTTTAATTTGTGTTGGGATGTTACGTAACAAGGTGTATTTCAAGTATGACTCTACCTTCGTAAAATCTGTCCGACTTGATACATTACATGGCTAAAGAGCAAAATGATGACTGAATCACGAAAAAACCCTTGATACATTAAAAGACCACTGACTCTAGTATGGTAAAAGCAATGCATGGTGTTTTTGTTGTTTTTGTAAAATGGAACAGTGTGGAACAAGATGGACTAGCGGATTTATTACAGCCTATGGTGCCCTTGACCTGTACGACCACAAATATGCAATGTATGGATGCAATGCTTTAATGCAGCTATGTATTTTTGTATTTTTGATGGATTGATTTTTGTGAATATGAAGATGAAGTGCGAGAAGAACTCTCTATTGATGAATTTGAGTATGCCTAGAAATGAGATGCAAATTTTTGTTGTTTTTGATGATTTTTGTTGTTTTTGAATTTTCTTGATTTTTGACCAAGCGATTGTGGAAATCCTTGGAGCATTTTGGGATTGACCAAGCGATTGCAAGAATCCTTGGAGCCTTTTGGGATTGACCAAGCGATTGCAAGAATCCTTGGAGCCTTTTGGGATTGACCAAGCGATTGCAAGAATCCTTGGAGCATTTTTGGGATTGACCAAGCGATTGCAAGAATCCTTGGAGCATTTTGGGATTGACCAAGCGATTGCAAGAATCCTTGGAGCATTTTTGGGTTTTGACCAAGTGATTGCAAGAATCCTTGGAGCATTTTTGGGATTGACCAAGCGATTGCAAGAATCCTTGGAGCATTTTGGGATTTGACCAAGCGATTGCAAGAATCCTTGGAGCATTTGGGGATTGACCAAGCGATTGCAAGAATCCTTGGAGCATTTTTGGGATTGACCAAGCGATTGCAAGAATCCTTGGAGCATTTTGGGATTTTGCTCTCTGGCTCTTCAGGGGGTAGAGGTACCCCCAGCTTGATGGTCTTTGCACTCGGGATCTGGCTCCGGAGGGATTGACATGAATGGATCGGCCCTATGCATGGATAGGAGGACAGGGTCTACCCCCGGCACTGATGTTGCTATGAGGTCTCCGGGTTGAAATTGATCTTTGTGTGCCCAAAGTGTCGGATGTAATGCTTGGTCCCACTACGGTGGGTTAACGCGCCACTCATGCCCTAGTATTATGTTTATCTGTTGACATGCTTCATCGATATTTATAGGATGTCGATGCTGTCGCATGTGATTGCTGTGGGCTGTCTCTGTTTCATCCTCACTTTCAACCAGTGAGTACAGATCATCATACTCTGGAGATTCTGGGACATGGAGGACTGCATCCTCAGGTAGACCTACGGTTAAAGGTTGATCCTCTTCGAAAAGAGCCTCATGTAAGTTGGGCCTTGGGAGCTCCAAAATCTTGGTCTCTACCGACTCTAAGTGCTCTAGCACTTTGCATGTATCGGGAGATTTGAGCTCCTCCTCTTTGATTGGTTCTTGTTGAGGAACTTGGGGCTTATGGAGGGGTGGCCAGATGGCACCCCCCATGCCTTGATAGGGCAGTTCATCCCGCTCTTCTTCTCGCTCAGATTCCTTAGAAGCTTCTTGATGAATTTCTAAGGGTGGCTCATAAACCTGAGTGGGTTCCTGAGGAAGGCACACATTATTGGTTATAGGAGTAGCCTCTTGCTCATGTCTAGGAGGTGTTGGGGGTAGCGTTTGATGAGGTTGCGATGACCTGTCTCGCCCCCATGGGTTGTGCCCCTCAAAATGTTTTGTCTTATGCGTGTGAGGGGTTGGAGTCTTCTCCTGCATAGTGTGTTGGAACAACTCCTCCTTCTGGTGCTGAAGGTGTTCTTTATTTAGAAGATACCATTGCTCTAACCGTTGTTGTTCTTGCTCAAGTTGCGTGAGTTGCATCCGGTGTGTGAAATGTTTGATAGATTCTAAGATAGTTGGTCTCACCACTTCATGTCTCGAAGGCCTAGACGTCTCTCCTAGATGTCTATCTCGGTCATAGTGATCCAAGATTTCTACAGGCCGCCTCCCTCTGTTGGAGGTATTGGCATTTATCCGAGGCTCTGGCCTTAGTAGGTGATCATGATATCTAGCATTTGCGGAGGCGTCTTGCTCCCGCACTGTATATTGCTCTCGAGGAAGGTAGGGGTCTTCCTCATACCCCCTTTCATAAGTGAAAGAGGGATGGGTGGCATTTGCTTGCCCTGCCTGAAGAGCCTTGCGCTCTGGAGGAACTTTGCTCTCTAGATTTGTCCTTGTAGTCCTGACAACCAGAGGGGGTGAAGGAGGTATAGTGTAATGATGTGGTTCCTCCCGTTGAACCCTATGTTGACCTAGCGCTTCATCGCACGGTGACCGCTCATAGCGAGCATCTAAGGGAGTTCTCCCATGACTATACCCTTCATGGAAGGGTGTGTGCCGAGTGCTATGATGAATAGGAGTGCTCCTCGAAGAGGTGCCTCTATAGTCCCGTTCCGTTGGGGCACGGAGGGGACTGCCTTGTGTGTTAGGCCGCCAAGGTGGTATGACCAAATCCTTGGGGCTAAGGCGAAGGCGACCAGCGCCCTCTCTTTGTGCACCTTCCGCAGCGTCCGCCCTTGATCGGGCTTGGCTACGGGTGTACACCATTGTGGTGCTTCTCTACGATCTAAGCAGATTTTATCTCGTTTATGATGATTTGTCTTTTTGTTTACACTAAGCAAAAATAAACACACACGTACACAAACCGTGATTATCTCTTTTAAGGATTAAATAGTGTGTCCTAAACTGGTTTAGTGCATTTTGATGTTTTGTTTTGTTTTTGCAATGTTTTTGAAGAACGTTTAAATGCATAATGTTGGCTCATATGACTCCCATAAATGGTCGCCCCTTCAATATACCATTGCTGGACCGATATACCAACCTCTCTATATACCCGCCCTTACGAGAGGGAAACTATAGGTACGTGAGAGCAGATGGTACGTGGAACATAGGCGGTACGGAAGGGGGATTGTCCTGTTAATGACACCTACCATAGAAGACTTATCCTCGCGTGCATGGGAATCACCCCAAGCAACACTCGGTCAGCTTTCGTCAGGATTTACGTCTAACAACAGTGACAATCGGGGAAATGGATGCAAAGCTAAGCCAAGGTGGTGATGAACCCACCGTTGGTCTTGCTCAAGGGCTGGGGTTTTACGACCAGCTCCTTGGTTTAATTTATCACGTGAAGTGTGTGTGGTTCATTTTATGTAATAAAAATGAAACATGCAGCAAAAAGAAAGAGACTTTCCCTATGCTAAACAAACACTACAAACCGAAAAACAACAATTAAAAATTTAAATTTTTTTTTTTTTAGCAATTAAATAAATAAAGCAAGAAAAATTTTATGAAAAATTTTTCTACCTTTCTTTTTAAAAAAAAAATTAATTATTAAATAAATAATTACATAAACAAATAAATAATTAATTAAAGCAAGAAAAATTTTATAAAGAAAATTTCTCTACCTTTCTTTAATAATTAAAAAAACTGAAAGTAAACGATTAAACAAATAAAAATAAACGGAAATTTCACAGCAGAGAATGACCTGGACAGTTAGAAACCGTTAATGTCCGGACTTGCTGCTTCTGACCTCCGGCTAAAAAGGGTACCTGTTAAGCACAAAACACAACAAATCTGATTAGTTTCTGTGATTTAAAAATTTGGGAACGGTCCCACCGTGATCGCCACTGAAAGCATGAGATTCCTGAAATAAAAGAAACACTAATGTGTAATAAGAATGAAACTAGTTTGATGCATGTAATAACACGGATGTAATAAAATCAATAACAGGAACACAACCCTTTTTATTAATTTCATGTCGATCGGTTACAATACATCTCCTCCCTTTTGAGGTTACATATTTCTCGGTTACAATCATGATGAATATTGATCTCCTATCCGCATGCCCACATTTGAAATGGGCAAGCCAGATGTTTCCGTCGCTTATGTTAATGAGTCTTTACTTGTCTGTTGTTTCTCCTACGTTCAAAGAAACAGTAAAAATGTTTAGTAGCACTCGTGTACTAAGAGGACAAAACTGAGTCTTGACTCTAAAATCAGTGATAATACGTGCATAAGATTGATTAAATACGCTGAATAAAATGACTCTAGGTCATCTAAATAATCGTTAGAGAACGTAATGCAGAAAAACATTCGAAAGTACAACGTATATGCGTGTATATTTTCTAACATATGGTTTAATTGTAAACAACGTAAAACATAAGCTGTTTGAATACTCGTTAATCTGCAGGATATTTTAAAAAAAACAACATATATTACATTAACTAAAAATGTGCATGGGGTACCCAAGCGGGCCGCCCCGTCAAAAATTGACTTTGGCACCAATCCACTAAGGAAGGGCTCCCGAAATCGTTTATATTGAGTGTTGTCGTCGAATTAGTGGAATATCGTGATCCACTGTCGGGTATGAAGGTTCAGCTTCACCTTCTGGAAAACCACCCACCAACCTCTCTTTCGCAAGAGATTCTAGATGTGACGAAGGTAAAATCGACCGATGCAATCGGGTCATAAATTGAACAACGACTTCGTTGTGTTTCGAAAATGCTTCGTGGTGTTTTTTTTTTAATGCTTTAAGCTAGTTTTTATAGAGGAATTTTGCCTCTAAACATTAATGTCAAACCCTAAGTCCCGGGGCCACCGAGATTTGACCCTTGTCAGATGATTTATGAGACATGGCTCGTACCGAGATTGTTGTCGAGAACTTACATCAGTAGTTATGAGGCATGGCCTCGGACTGGATTTGTTGTTGAACCTGTTCGTCTCATTATTGCAGTTGGTGAAGTCCGTCGCTTAGTTAAAATCGGCTTTAAATTGCTTTGACTGATTAAATGTCTTGAATGCTGACGTGTCGCCTCTGATTGGTCGAATCCGCCGTTCTACAGACCCACGGGGTCTCTTTGAAAAGGGGCACGTAGGGGTGCCACATGGCGGTCATTCCTTGGATGTGGCGGCCATGTCAAAGTCCACCTTTGATTGGAGAAGTGTTCGCTGCCGAAGTGTCACGATATCGCGACGTCGCGATATCGCGACACTTCGGCCGAGGTTCCCCTTCTGGGCCAAAGGTGTCGCGATATCGCGACGCGCGATATCGCGACACCTTTGGCCGAGGCTCCCCTCGGGGCCAAAGGTGTCGCGATATCGCGATGCGCGATATCGCGACACCTTTGGCCGAGGCTCCCCTCTGGGCCAAAGGTGTCGCGATATCGCGACACCTTTGGCCGAGGTTCCCCTCGGGGCCAAAGGTGCGAGGTTCCCCTCGGGGCCAAAGGTGTCACGATATCGCGACGTGCGATATCGCGACACCTTTGGCCGAGGCTCCCCTCTGGGCCAAAGGTGTCGCGATTTCGCGACGCGCGAAATCGCGACGTCGCGATTTCGCGACGTCTAAGGCCAAGGTTCCCCTTTTTGCTAGGCTTGCCTTAAAGTTTTGCAGTTTGCTTAAGACTTGAAGTTTGAAGGTTGCAGTTTGTTAAAGGCTCACTTTAGATTGAAGGCTTGTTTAGGATTTGAAGCTTGCAGTTTGCGACCAACTTTGCTCTGCTCATTTTTTGACCTTCTAAACTGCTGTGTGAGTGGTCAGGACCACTGTTTGACCTCTGAGGGCTGCCCTGAAAGCTATGTATGTCAATGCGATCAGTGTTTGTAGTCACTTAATCGGATTGGTGCTGTTTTGGTGTCTACAATTTGCTAAATAGATGCCCAACAAAATCAGTGAAAAATATAACTCCTCATGAAGCATGGTGTGGTAGGAAGCCAAGTGTAGCACATCTCAGGATATTTGGTTGTATTGCCTATGCTCATGTTCCTGAAGAAAAGAGACAAAAACTTGATAATAAAAGTGAAAAATGTATTTTTGTGGGCTATAGTGAAGAATCAAAAGGATACAGGTTATATAATCCTTTGACAGGAAACTTGTGTGTTAGTCGTGATGTGATTTTTGCAGAAAAGGAAGCATGGTAGTGGGATGGAAATATACAAAATAAAAATCCAGTATTTATTGACACAGAATCAGGAATGGTACCTCATTCTACTTGGCCAGGCAGAAGTTCAAGTTCTTCATCCACTCCATAAAATTCATCATCTTCTTCATCTAGTCCCAGTCCTCCTGCTAGTCCTCCATCAAAGGTAAAATATCTTAAAGAAATTTATGAAAGAACTTCAAGTTTAAGTTCCGTTATGAATTATGCATTAGTGACTAATATCCAAGCAGAGCCAAGAAATTTTGAAGATGCTATAAAATATGAAGTTTGGCATGAAGCCATGAAGGAAGAGATTGCTGACATTGAAAGAAATGGAACATGGGAGCTTGTGGATCCTCTACCAGAAAAGAAACCTATTGGATTAAAGTGGGTTTACAAGACGAAATATAAAGCTGATGGATCAATTGATCGACATAAATCCATATTGGTAGCTAAAGGCTACTCTCAACAACCAGGTATAGATTATGATGAAACTTATGCTCCTGTTGCAAGACTAGATACTGTTAGAAGTATTTTATCTTTGGCAGCACAATTTAAATGGCCAGTTTTTCAATTTGATGTTAAATCAACATTTATGAATGGTTATTTAAATGAAGAAATATTTGTAGAGTAGCCACAAGGTTTTAATATTGCAGGGCAAGAGCATAAAGTTTACAGGTTAAAGAAAGCCCTGTATGGCCTCAAACAAGCTCCCAGGGCGTGGTACAGTAGAATTGATGACTATTTTCTAAAAAATGGCTTCAGCAGAAGTGAAAGTGAGCCCACATTGTATATCAAATCTAGAGGTAGTCATGACTTACTTGTTGTTTGCTTATACGTTGATGATCTAATCTATACTGGCAATAACGAAGAGATGATACAAGAATTTAGAAATGCTATGAAATGTGAATTTGAAATGACTGATTTAGGCATGATGCATTATTTTCTTGGTATAGAAGTAAAGCAGTTGAATGATGGTATTTTTATTTCTCAAGAAAAATATGCAGCTGATCTTCTTGATAAATGTAAGATGAAGAATTGCAAACCTATGTCTACACCTTTGAATCAAAACAAAAAATTGGTTAAGCATGATGGAAGTAAACAGGTGGATGCTACAATGTACAGGAGATTAGTTGGAAGTCTTATGTATTTAACAACCACAAGACCAGATATCATGCATGCAGTGAGCTTAACTTCAATATTTATGCAAGAACCAACTGAAGTTCATCTTCGTGTAGTAAAGAGGATACTCAGGTATGTGCGTGGTACAATCAATTTTGGCATTTTATACAAGTCTAATGAAATTTTTGGATTGGTTGGATATTCAGATAGTGATTGGGCAAGCTGTGTTGAAGATAGAAAGAGCACTCCTGGATATGTTTTTAGCTTGGGTTCTGGTGCAATTTCCTGGTTGTCAAAGAAACAAGCCACTATTTCATTATCATCGACTGAAGCTGAGTATATTGCAGCATCAACAGCAGCGTGCCAAGCAATTTGGTTGAAAAGAATTTTGGCGGATTTAGGATGTGAACAAGATGAACCAACCACTATATATTGTGACAATAAATTTGCAATTGCTATTACAAAAAATCCAGTCTTTCATAGTCGTACTAAACATATTGATATTAAATATCACTTTATCAGAAGTCTTGTAACAACAAAACAAATTGAGTTAAAGTATTGTAAAAGTTGTGATCAATTAGCAGATGTATTTACTAAAGCATTGTCTAGAGAAAGCTTTGTTAAGATGAGAAGGTTATTAGGTGTTACTTCATTAAGCATTAAGGGGGAGAATGTTACAGCTAATGCTTAATGAAGGATCGAGAAACTTCTAAAATTATCTCAGAAAAATCTCGGTTGGCACATCCAGAGGTTTCTGGAAAAATCTACAATTTGCTGGCATTTTGCTTTTCTGCATGTAGTTTTGATTTTCGTGGAATATAGAAACATCCAGAATAACAATGTAAATTATTTATTCTGTTCAATGTAAATAAAAAAATAAGTTTGTTTGTGCGTATCCTTTTGCACTATGTGTTCTCTGTGATGCGAAATATTTCTTGCAGGATTGTGTAGCAGCTACCTTTTTAAATTCAACAACATTTTGGTAATTAATTTCATGAAAAACAACATTTTTATAATTTAAATCAAATACTAAACCATATACCCCTTGTTAACACTTATTTGCAACTCTAAGATATTCAAAAATATCTTCACATTTTACAAACATACACACACATTTAAGAAATTAAGCAAACATAACCTTAGAGAAGTTTTAAATTTCTTTGCAAGAGAGAATTTTTTAATAGGATCCTAACTATGAGCGTGTTTTCATAATCGGGTGAAAATATCACTCAACATAATTGGCACTAGAAGTAGGGCCTGAGGTAACATATTTGATTTTTAGCATTTGAAATTGTTCAAATTTAAAAATAATTGAAATTTTCTAATTTATGTTGCATTGATTTGCTATAAATTTTGAAATATTGTTGTGTTGTAAATTTTCAATACATAGATTTGCATGTTGAAACTGGTTCAATGGCAAGAATTGCATCCTGGATAGGTGGTTATTGTAGTCCTTTGAACATTCCTGGAATACCCCATGAAATTCCTAAAATGCAAAAAAATATTTAACCACTTATAAGCATGATGGAATGAGATCAATTGAGGAACATATTTAGGCATACAAAAACACTTTAATTTATTTATAAATTATGCATGAATATGTTGCATGTAGATTGTTTCCATTCACATTAGATGATTTTGCTTATGATTGGTATATTAACTTACCTGTAGGCTCTATCACTTCTTGGGCTCAACTAGAAGCAACATTTCTCAACCATTTTAGAAAATTGGTTGACCCAAATAGGATATTAAATGAGTTTGTCTCTATTTGTAAAGAACCTAATGAATCCATGAGACTATTCGATGATAAGTTTTATAGGTTGTATACCAAACTGGTGACACATTACATCCTTTTAGAAGAAGAAGTCACTCAAATATACATGGGAGCCTTAGACCCCTTTACTTCTATGTTTCTAGGGAGACTTCTTAAAATTACATCCTTACCCAAAGCCTACAGTGAGGCAATAACATTAGAACAACGATGGATTTTGAAAGGTATTAATGTGGGTCAATTATCATTACTTAGACCTAAGGCTCACAATTAGATACAACAAATAAGTTAGGATGATGCACAACCTCTACCCATGATGAATTGTGTTCCAAGAGATATGAATTCCAACTAGTACCAACCTTCCAATATAGCACCCTTGAATCAAATTATGTCTAATATGAGCAATAAATAGGGTAAAATTGAATGTCCAAATGTTACAACCACCTTAGATATTATCCAAAATTAGGTGCAAGTTTCAAAGTTAATACCCATAAATGGAGATTATGGCTATCAAGTTAGTCAAAATATAGATATTGGTTCAATTTTAGAAATACATGAACCTTTAGAAATGGAGAAATATGAATCTGAAGAAGGTTATAGCTTGAATGACATTGAATCTGAAGAAGAATATGAAAATGACATGAAATAAGGGATGGAATCTCACCAAGTGTTTTAGAAAGATAATAATTTTATTATTCAAGACAATGAAGAAGAATCACTCACTTCTTTCGTAATTTCCAAAGAAGCTTCTATCTCATTTGATGTACAGGAAACTAAAAGCCTTGTCCCACTTAAGAATTATACAATATCCATGCAACAAGAAATTAGTATGTCTTTACCTCAGGTGAATTTGAAAAGGAATCTATAAATGTATCTGAATATTACACAAAAGATATGATTGAACTTAACCCCTTAGTTGTAGAAGATAATTATTATAATTATTGGAAGAAATATGTAGGAAACTAAAGTTGTTATATTACATGAAGAGCCTACAATTCTTGTATAGTCAAATAATCACATGTTGTTTGAAGACATAATAGAATTTCATCTCTTAATTTTAGAAGATAATTATTATAATGGTTGGGGAAGGTGTGAGGAATCATGGGTTTCTCAAACTCCTGATAAAATTTCCATTTCACTTGATATGCAGGACACTGAAATCTCTATCTCACAAATCATAAAATGGCAGGCCACTTGTAGGAATAAAGAAGGTTCCAAAATTAGATCACTTTGAATATTTGTATAGTGAACTCCTTACTGAAATTGAAAAGGAAGAAATGGTAAATGTTTCTTATGATTCATTTTTTATGGATGAGGAAGAGGTAAAATATTCTCTTTTATCCTTGACTACTAAAAATTTGGGTACAAATTCACATGATTGTCTTGGAGATTCAAATAAATAAATACCATTGGTGGTTAACAAGGAATTAGAATCAACTTCTATTCATCCAAATGATAAAAATGTTGCTCTATTTGAGATGACTCAGGTAGTTAATAAGGGATATTTTTTATTTAACACATATCTTGACCAACGAGAGTTATGGTTTGAAAAGGATGGGCATATGTTTAATTGGGTGACTAATTTTGGTGTTTTTGAAAAATAGGTGATCCATGAAGATGAAGGGCTACAATATTATGATGATGAAGACCATGAGGAAAAAGAGGAAATCACAAAGGCTCATCAAGTCCTGGTAAATGGAAATGCACAAAAGGTAGAATCTCATCCTTTCTGTTCAACCATTCGAATTCCAAGTAAAAGTTTACATGATTGTTTATTGGATTAAGATGTTGTTGATAATGAAATTCCATTTGTAGTTAACAATAATTAGAGTTACTTCCTGCTCACACCAGTAATAAGGTTGCTATGTTGAACAAAATAAAGGTATATGTTTTGAGTTACTGAATCAAATTCATCAACAATTAACTATTGAACCTAGGGTAAAAAATTATAATGGTCCTCATATGTTAGTATCCTTGATGTCTATAATTTTCTGCATAATTATGATTGATATAAAAACTATGAATAGTGGTTTGGTAGTCAAATTTTTAGAAATAGGATCAAGTTTGGAAAAGCTCATGTTTAACCTTAACAATGAGGATAATATTTTGAACAATGAATTGAAAATGGGAACTCACACCATGCTGAGAGAAGTTGTGATAAACATCCCACATAGTGAACATAAAATAATTCAAAATCAATTGTGGACTCATGAATTTAATGCATCAAATTTCAAATATGTCAGTGATGGAATTGAATCAAATTGGTGGGGTGAGAGAGGTAAATCAGGTCCTTTATTTTGTTTAGCCTAATATTATTAGTGCTAGATACCTATAAAGTCTTGCATGCCTATCATGATAGATATTTTTTGAATGGTGGTAATCATGTTTGGGATCTAGGAAAATAATATGTTGAATTCATCATCATTTGTACATTCTTGTATATAGCTTTTTTATTTTCATGTTTTTGTACATAACTTTTTTTTCTGCACTTTTATACATAATATTTTATTTCGCAAGATTTTTCTATTTGCTTTCTTGTCAGTGTTTTCAAGTTTAGGGAGCAGGTTCTTACTTGCTTATCAGTTTTGCAATTTTGGTTTGTTTTAAGTTGAGTTTTCTGCTTGTGGCTTACAAGGTTTTGGGGTTGTTCCTCTGATTGAGGTAGTGTTTTGTGGTAGCTTTAAACTTTACGTATGTTTGTTGATACTTATTCATTTTAATGTAGGATGGATTACCTATTTTAGAATCAAATGAAATTAAGGAAAATAAAATGAGATTTTTTAGTAATTGAAAGCACGAGGATACGGAAGCAAAAAGGAAAGCGAAGATGCGATGCAAATTGAACCTAGACTTAACGCTAAATCCTAGGAATTGAAAGTGCATGAAAAGAGGGAAAGCATGAACGAATCAAAACTTGAACAAAAGCCAATAAAGAAGACAGCCCTTTTTATTGATATGTTTCACAAACTCGGTTACAATGCGCATCCTCCCTTTTCAAGGGCTAGGAGCGTTAAAGATATGCGTTCTTGTTACATCCATGGATGCCCTTCCTTCTTCCGCGTGCCCACATGTAAAAATGGGTGGACCAAACGTCACCGCCACTCGCGTTGATGAGTCTTGACTCCTTGCTGCTCCTCCGATGTCCAGACCCTACGTTCAAAGGAACAAGAAACAATCAGTAGCACCTGTAGATAAAGTAAAGCATGCAATCCCCAAGCCTACGATAAGTGAATGAGAAAAATGAATTAAACTATGACTAAAATGAATCCAAATGCTCTAAAAATTTGATAGGGGCATCAAGACATCCCAAAGAAAATACTGCAAATGGAACAATCAGGAAATTCCTCGCCGATTTGAATTCGCTCCGGGGCGGGACGAATTCACCTGCAACAAAATGCCGAAAAGGTACTTGTCCCAAATGTCCTACCTAGGAAGCTCCAAAAGACCTGCAAACTTGGGGTTAGCTAATTGGGGGTATTTTGGGAAGACCCAGATGGTCAGATTTTCCCAATTTGGCCTCCATCAATGGGAATTTGATGATGCTACCTGCAAGTTAGTAAAGGCGAACGAAGATAGAAACATGATCAAAATTGTTCAAAACAAGATGAAATTTAAATGGCAACCTATCTAAGCATCATAGAATTGAATGCAAAAATGAAAGAAAGCAAATCTACCATAGATTTCCAATCGCTCCGAAGAGGGGCGATTAGGACTATAGTAGTGTGGGAGGGGGCACCCGGAGGCAGGCCGCCCGCCGTTTGGGGCCTGATTTCGGCACCAATCCACTTGGGATGGGTCCAAAACCTCTTGTGGGGTATTGTCGGCAAATTGGGTGGGATATTGTGGCCAAATGTCGGGTTTGGTTCCGGATTTGTGCTTCCAATAACCACCCTATGACCTCCTCTCCAAAAGAGATCAAGGATGTGAAAGACACAACTCAAAAGGGTGTGGGTGTGAAAGTAAAATGACAAGCACTTCGTTGCTCCAAAATGCTCCTTCTCTCTATCTTTTGGGGTGAGGAAACTCACCAATTTATAGACCTGGAGGTCTCTTGAATTGGGCATGCAGAGGCGCCACTTGGCAATCATGCCTTCCTAGGGGGAAGGAGATTCCTCCCTGATTAGGGACTTCATGACTGCCCTTGTAATTGCCTCTAATGCTCGAAAATGCTCACCCACACTCCCATGCGATGAAGGAAGCGTTAAGTGGTGGATCTGAGCTACCATTTGTCAAGATTTGACTTTTTGCCCATCAAACCTGCAATTCGCCCCACCCTGGAGCGAATCTTGAATTCATCCCTGGGTGGGGCGAATCCCAGTTTGAATTCATCCCTGGGTGGAACGGATATTGAGCAAAGTGCCTGAAGGTGCCAAATTGATCTCTGACCTTCCAAAACTATTGTGAGAGTGGTTAGGACCACTGTTTAACCTCTGGGGGCTGCCCTTGGGGCTGTGTGTGTCAATGCGATCAGTGTTTGCAGTCACATAATCGGATTGGTGCTATTTTGGTGTCTACAGATGCCCCTTTTTGGGATGCGCTGTGCATGGCGCAGCGTCGAGCAAAAATAGATAACCAAAGCACTAATGATTAGGGTTTCTCAGTAACCTAACCAACTTTTGATGCCCCAAGTATGGAAAGGGCATGCATTCTTGAATCCTTGCTTCTAACGAGCGAAGGAACTTAATTCAAGTGTTAACCTTTTTCGGTGAGGTGTTACTTGATCTTGGACATTGATCAGTCATGAATAGGCAAAGGGCGCAACCTTTTGTCTGTGGGAACCTTGAGTTCATGATTCATGAAATGCCAAGTGATTTGATCAGTTTGTGATTATTGCTTGTTTACTGCCCCAAGCAGGAGCATGATTGTCTTTGTCAATGATTCTTTGAATGCATGTCATTTCCTTAATTGGGTGTGTATTTGTTGATTGGTGACTAAGTGTGACTACCCCCTCAAGCGACGAATCGATGAGGGAATGACCTTCATGAGAAAAGTGACGAGTCACTTGACCCAAGATGACTTGTGCAAGGGTGCCTTCAGATGTTTAGCGTTACATGTGTGTGCAGTTTTTTGACATTTAGACCTATTTTTGGTGGGTGTTAACCCTTTTGGTGACGCTTTTTGGAGCTAAAATTGGCAAAAATCCATTCTCCCGTGGAGCGGTCCGGCTATGGTAGCCTTCTTAGGGAGTAGGATAGTGACAATTTGTGGCCCTAACATCTATTTTGGATGCCAATAATGTCAGGCGCCAAGGCGCCTTCGTTCGACAATGTTATTGCTATTTTTGGTTGGATTTTGACCCTTTTGGCGATGTCGTTTGGGGATGAAATTCTTAAAAATCCGTCCTCCCATGGAGCGGTCCGGCTATGGTAGCCTTCTTAGGGAGTAGGATAGTGAGGATTTGTGATCTCGACGTCCATTTTGCATGCCTGGGATGTCAAGTGCAAAAGCACTTTCATCGGGCAAGTTTATTAGTTGTTTTGGTGCATTTTTGATGATATATATACAGATGATTTTATTTTTGTTACACATGTGTCATGATTTGATGTTATGCCTAATGATTGATGAATGTGTATGTATGCATGTTAATTTACATTGATGGATGCATGTGTTATGATGAATGCAAATGTTGCTTAATGTATATGATATGCAAATGGAAATGAATGAATTGAATTTGTGATTTTTGGTGGTGGCACCATAGACTGTTCAGAACTGATGGCTTTTTGTCTTAGGCGATTGCTGTGGTAAATGACTATTTATGTATGCATGTTTTTTTTTGTATTTTTTGATGGTGAAGCGAGGATGGAGGATAGCACAGTTGGTTTAGAATGTAGTTAGGTTTTCTGAGACTCAGATGTTTTAACTAACTATCCAAAACTGTATTTTATCTTACAAGACTTTTGAACAAGGTATGAATCCGACTTGTCTTTGACCAAGTTATGTCACATCCTTGTGTGTGCAATTGAGTTCGTTTATGTGGTATTTGTCAGGATACCGCCAGTGCCAAATAGGCTGTCAACCAAACCTGTACTGAGGATCACCTAATTAGCCCCACTAACTCCTTTGTTGTATTTAGTCAGATTAATCTGCGGTGCGATCTAGGATACCATAAGCTAGCTCATCCACATGCAAACATTGATCTGCACACAAGTTAATGCGATAGATATATCGTCATGCGGGAGGTTTGCCACGAGTGACCGATAGGCTATCAACCAAACCGGTACTGAGGTTTATCTCATGACCTTCTGAATGCTGAGAGTTCCAGGGATTCAAGTTCGACTCCCTTCTTTTCTTCAATTGTATTGGGATACTTGCTCGTTTATAGTGATAAAAATCACTGTTTATTTTTGTTACATTTTTTTTTTTTTTTTGAGCAAGGGATTTGAATAATGAGTGATGAGGATCACTATTGTTTGTGCCTTTTGATGTATGCACTTTGGTTGTGATGTCAAATTTTTGGAGTTTTGACTTTTGCAAATTTCTAGATGTTTGCAACTGTTTGAGAACTTGGGATTCTTGGGGAATTGGGTAGGGAAGATTCTTGTCCTTTTGCCAACTCTCAACATTCTTGGGGTCATTCGCATAGGGGGATGAGCAAGATAACCATTTCGCTTATGGTGACCTGGATTGCTTTGCAGGTTTCATCTTTCGTTCACACAACTTGGGAATTTTTATGTGTTTTAATTTGTGTTGGGATGCTACGTAACAAGGTGTGATCCAAGTAGAACTCTACCTTCGTAAAATCTGTCTGACTTTGTACAGTATTTGGCTAAAAAGCTATTGACAGCTGAATGACGAAAACTCTTGATACATTAAAAGTCAACTGACTATAGTATGGCGAAAAGATGTGAATGGCATTTATTTGTGATGGACTATTTTATAAAGCGGAAAAATATGGAACAAGATGGATTTGCCAAGTAATTACAGTCTATGGTGCCCTGACTTGGATGACCACAAATATGCAATGTATGTGTGTGATGCCTAATGCAACTATATGTTTGTGTTTTTGGATGGATTGATATTTATGAGTATGAAGATGAGATGCAAAAAGAGCTCTTGATTTTTTTGTTTTTGAGCATGCATAGAAATGAGATGCACATTTTTGTTATTTTTGATGATTTTATTGTTTTTGAATTTTCTTGTTTTTGACCAAGCGATTATGGGAATCCTTGGAGCTTTTGGTTTGACCAAAGGGGTAATGGGACCTTTGGGGCATTTTGGGATGACCAAGTGATTATGGGAATCCTTGGAGCATTTTTGGGGTTGACCAAGCGATTATGGGAATCCTTGGAGCATTTTGGGGTTGACCAAGTGATTTGGGAATCCTTGGAGCATTTTGGGTTGACCAAGGATTGTGGGAATCCTTGGAGCATTTTGGGATTGACCAAGCGATTTATGGGAATCCTTGGAGCTTTTTGGTTGGGCTGTGGCTCTTCTAGATATGGAATGGCCGCAAATGGCTGATGTTCAAGGGTTCTAGTTCCTTGATTCCATCAAGAGAGGCTAGCCGGTATGTTCCAGGTCCTATTTTACTATCAATTACATAGGGACCTAACCAGTTTGCCATGAACTTGTCCCTTAGATGGGGCGGCAAGCTAGAGTTCTGTTGGTTCTCTTTTAAGACCAAGTCACCAACCTGAAAGTCCCTCAGGTGAACTTTCATGTTGTATGCTTTCTTCAGTCGCTCTTGATAGATACGTAAATGCTCGAGAGCATTAACACGTCGTTCATCGAGCAACGTAAGCTGGTCTAACCGGGCCTACCATGTAGTGTCATCATCGATGAACTCTTGCATTGATATGCGTAGGGAAGGAATTTCCAACTCGAGAGGCATGACAGCCTCAGAGCCATACACGAGCGAAAATGGAGTTGCCCCAGTGGGTGTCCGAATGCTAGTGCGATAAGCCCATAGGGCAAGTGGGATCTGAATGTGCCAATCCTTATGACTGTCCATGACTATCTTTTTGAGGATGGCAACTAGCATTTTGTTTGATGCCTCTGCTTGCCCATTTGCCTACGGATAATAGGGTGTCAAAAAACTATGCTAAATTTTGTACTTTGTGGTCAAAGCACGCACATCTTTGTTCTTGAATGACGTCCCATTATCCGAGATTATCTTGGATGGAATACCAAAATGACATATGATGTTATGCAAAATGAACTCCGCAATGCGGGTTCCAGTCGTAGAGGTAAGTGAAACTGCTTCCACCCACTTGGTGAAATACTCTGTGGCCGTTATGATGAACGTGTGATGGCCTGATGATGTAGGGGAGATCTTTTCGATTAGATCTAAGCCCCACTACGAAAATGGCCAAGCCGATTGGATCGGCTGCAAGGCCTAGGAAGGTACATGCGTCAAATTAGCATGATGTTGACACTTCACGCACTTCCTTACATATGCGCAACAATCTCGCTCTAAAGATGGCCAATAATAGCCCATGCGAAGAATGCGCTTGGCGATAGCCATACCACTGAAGTGGCCACCACATGTACCATCGTGCGCTTGGGCGATCGCCCAAGTGGACTCTTGCTGGTCCAAGCATCGAAGGAGGATCCCTTCATAGCTACGATGGTACAAAATGTCTCCTAACAAGACATGCTTTGCCGCTTTCTGCTTGAATGCTCATTTTGTGGCATGCGTCAATCCAAGTGGGAGGTTACCTAACTTGAGGTAGTCCCTTATGGGTGAATACCAATCCTGCTGATCAGAAGCCTCGATGGTATGAACAACCAATCCCTCTTGAAGTTCATCCCTAGCAAACGCTGAGCGAGAAAGAACTTGTAAGAATAGCGTTGTGTTGCTATTAAGGGGAGTAGGGGAGAACAAGGACCCCCAGTTGGCATGTTTCAGACGATCATGGATTCGAGAGAACCTATCCTGAGGTGGTTCAATCTGGATCATGTGGATTCCTGGCATCAAGTTAGAGCTTGCACGCTCCATCATGGATTGCGATAGTGTTTTGACTTGAATGGTTGTCATATCACCAAAAATGTCTTGCGGGATTAGTGACCCCAAGGAGGCCATAGTGTCCGCAAAATGATTCGATGATCGAGGGAGTGCCTCGATGTCGTACCATTCAAGCTTTGCTAGGAATTTGTCCACAAGGGCTTTGTAGGCCTACAGAACTGGGCATTTACATTGGAATACCCCTTTGACTTGGTTGACAATTAGCAATGAATCACCAAAGATGTTCAATCGCTTGATGTTCATGGTGATTGTTGTCTGAAGACCTATGAGCAAGGCTTCATATTCTGCATTATTGTTGGTGCACGGGAAGTCTAATTTAAATGACAGAGGCATTGGAGCCCCTTGCGGTGTGAAGAATACAATTCCCATGCCACCTCCTTGCTCACATTTAGAACCATCAAAAAATAGGGTTATGTCGGCCTGTGACTCAAGCTCATCAAAATCTGGCGATTCTGAGACATGGAAGACCCCATCATCGGGTAGTTCTATGACCAGAGGCTGATCGTCTTCGAGAGGAGCCTCTGCTAGTTGATCGGCTATGACTTGTCCTTTGATGGATTTTTGTCCAATAAACTCTATGTCAAATTCCGTCAACAACATGATCCATTTCGTCGTGCGGCTACTATGATAAGTACGACTCATCATGTATCGCAATGGATTCTCCTTAGACACAACATACGTAGTGTTGCTCAACATGTAGTGGCATAGCTTTTTGGTAGCAAACACCACTGCCAAGCAGAGTTTCTCAACGTATGCATAGTTAAGTTCATAACTGACCAGGGTGCGGCTAAGATAGTAAGTAGCCTATTCTTTGTGAAGTTCATTCTTCTGGGCTAGCATGGCGCCCAGTGCCACCTCAGTAGCTGAGATGTATAAGTAGAATGACACTCCTGGTCTAGGTGGTGCCAATACTAGTGGTGAAGCCAAGTATCATTTAATGTCATCAAAGGCTGACTGGCACTCGTCATCCCAGTGAAATGCTACCCCCTTGTGCAATAATTTGTTCATGGGTCGGCACTTGTCAGATAGCTGCGCTATGAAGCGCTTGATTGACGTGACCTTTCCCTGCGAGGCTTCTGAGCTGCTTGATGGTAGTTGGGGGAAGCATTTCAAGGATTGCCTTGACTTTGTTTGGGTCCACCTCGATGCCTCGCTTTGAGACTATGAAACCCAAGAGTTTTCCAGATGTGATGCCAAAGACGCACTTCTTGGGATTCAGTCTGACTTTATGTTCCATGAGGCGATCGAGGATCTTGCTTAAGTCATCGATATGATCTGGGCGCAAAAGAGATTTGGCCAACAAATCATCCATGTAATCTTCCAAAGTTTTATGCATGTAATCATGGAAGATGTACGTCATGGCACGTTGGTAGGTGGCGCCAACATTTTTAAGGCCAAAAGGCATGACCTTATAACAAAATGTCCCCCAAGGCATTGTGAACGCCATTTTTAGTTGGTCCTCGGGATTGATACGAATCTGATTGTATCCCGAGAAACCATCCATGAGGGATAGCATTTCGTGGCCCATTGTAGCGTCTACCAATGCGTCGATGCTCGGCAAGGGGAAATCATCCTTAGGACTCGCTTTGTTTAGATCTCAAAAATTAGTGCATATGCGAATCCTCCCATCGGGATTTTTGATGGGCACCATGTTGGACAGCCATGGCGGATAATCCATGTAGATGACAAACTGTGCATCCAACAGCTTTTGCAATTCATCTTTGACCATCAAGGCCACTGTTGGGTGCATCTTGCATAGTTTTTGCTTAACTGGCTTGACTGTCGGATCAAGCGTTAGATTATGCATGACTAGCTATGGATCTAGCCCCGACATGTCTCTGTATGACCATGCAAAAACCTCCTTCTTCTCTTTGAGAAGGGTAATGTAGTCGGCTTGCTCTTCGGGGGATAAGCTTACCCCTAGCTTGATAATCTATGGATTCATTGGATCTGAGCCGATGTCTACGTCAGTCATCTCCTCGACCGACATGTGGGATCCGTCCTCCAACTGGTGTGGAGTCGGGATCAAATGGATATCATTTGCTGAGTTTAAATCTACGTTGGGAACCTCGGGTTCCTCTTCAGCATGGAAGATATCCTGAGTTGACCCTGGGGTAAAATGAAGCATTTTACCAAAAGGCCAGTACTCTGATGGGGATGGAGGTGAATTGACATGATCCCAGTCTATGGCATCTATGTCTAGATGCAATGACCATGTTGGATCAGCCGGATTGTGGATGGGGGTGGTTAAGTCAATGGAGATCATGTTGATGAAATGATTTTGGTCTCCATTACCATGGGTGTGGTGATTTGAACATTCTAGATGATTCTTGTGCTCCGGATCTGGCTCTGGAGGGATTGGCATGAATGGATCGGCCCTATGTGCTGATAGGAGGATAGGGTCTACCCTCGACACTGATATCACTCTAGGGTCTCGGGGTGGAAGGTGCTCTTCGTATACCTGGAGTGGCGGATCCAACACTTGGTCCCACCCCGTTGGGTCTACGTACCACTCATGCCCTGGCACTATGCCCATCTATTCAAATATGTCGTTAATCTCCAAGGGGTATGGTTGCTGCATCTATCGCATGTGATTAAGATATGTCATTTCTATTTCATCTTCGTAATCACTATCGGAGATCCAAAAGCCCTCGTTGGCTCCGACAACTATTTGAGGTATTACAGGCTCGTCCTGCTCGAGCAAATTAATCTGGCCCCATTGTGGTTGTTCCACTCTCCGTGGGGGGACCTGATTCTCTTGACGCGGCACTGGCTCGATTGGAGCCTCTAGAGGGAACATTGTCAAGAGGCTCTCTTGATAGTCATTCATGGGGATCACTTGGGAGTGATCACTATCTGATTCGAAGGGGTCATATGATGTTGGTTCATACTCTGACTCATCCTTCGAAGATCCCTCTTGACACTGTCTATACCCTCCTTGAAAGTGAGTCCCCAAACTTTCTCCTCTCTCTAGCAAAGGGAAAGGGTTATTGAGGTTAACAAGGGTGGTTGTTGACCATGGGAGGTAATCCCCCAATGTATACGTTGTGTTAGGGTTGGCATAGGGATCTAATGCCAATCCACCCTTGTTGCCTATCCCTAGGCCTTGCATGTTCTCTACCAAGATGTCCAAGGGTAGGGGGTGGTTGAACCCCATGCCCGACTTGTCATAAGGCATTTGGTATCTTGGTTGGCAAAGGACACGCACTCCTTGCTCATACCTGCCTAGCCCATATCCATGCCAATTGCATTGGCCAAGATATCTCAGAGCGAAGTCCGGGTTAGACAAATAGTTGACATCTTCTGCAAAGGGCTCTTCATCTTCGTCCTCTTGCATGCATGGCTCAGTACCATGATCAAGGCCCCCATACACAAAGTTTGTCTGGTTTGGCGGGTAGCCTAAAGGAACAATTGTACCGATGGGGAGGCGAGGTCTCCCCATGTCCTGCATGGACTCTAGTGCGGGCATTGCTACAACATTCCACACCAGATACTCCCCCAGGCCCGTATTGGCCATTTCAACAATGATTGTTGGTGATTGAGGGGGAGGGAATGGAAGCTCTTCTTGAATCCACTCCATGTTGGGTGAACTAGGAGCCTCAACTTCCATTTTGCTAGGCATCTCTTCGGTAGAGATGGTTGATACTATTGGCAGTGCCTCTTCTAGGGGTTGAGCCTCTTCCAGGGTTTTCTTCCCTTTGTCCTTCTGTTTGGCCATGATAGGTGGCATCGTTGGTGAAGGACCAGATGATGAAGATGTACCTAGCTAGGGTTTTGATGGATTTATCACCAGGGATGCTTGCAGAATCGGACCCTGTCTAGATGGATTTAACTAAAAATCCAAATGCGTCGATGGAAGGGTCGATTGCGGCATCAACTGCACCGCATTGCAATATTTGAAGGGTTCTAAGTCCATCGGGACTACATGTACTTCCCCTTCAAATGTATACTTCAAACACTGATGAGCTATCGAAGGGACACACTTCATGTCCCTGATCCATGGCCGCCCCAACAAGATGTTATAAGCCATCTCACCTTCCAAAATATGGCACAATGTAGGTATCATCTTTTGTCCTACTTGAATGGGTAGGACAATTGTGCCAATTGTCGAGCATATCGCATCATTGAATGCTCGCAGTGTATAGGTGGAAGCCGTGATGTGAGAGGCTGGCAACTTTAGATGTTTCAATGCCGTTGTGGTAATGATGTTACTGGATGAGCCAGTGTCTACCAACACCCTCTTATACGGGATCCCGTTGACCCGCATGATAACGTGCAGGGGTGGATCTGCCATGTCATCAACCACTGATTTAACTTCATCTTCTCGAAAGGTGATGACTGGCTCCATGCATCGTTTGACATGTCCCACGAAGTTGTTGAAGGAATTCACTTCATGGGGCTGCAACTCGATGGCTTTCAATATCTCCATTAGAGCCTCCCGATGGGGCGTTGATTGTTGTATAAGCTCGTATATGGAGAGCCTAGCCGACGTGGTCCTCAAACTCTGCGTGAGTTTGGTCTGAATCGTGGCCATGGGTCTAGGCGGAGGAGGTTGCGTAGGGTGCTGTTGAGGTTGTGACGTCGATGGAACCTCTCTTGTGGCTACCTCGGGGGCAACTCCTGGGTACCTCTTGTTCCTAGTCACTATGCTTATCATTCCTACATACCCTTGCATGGGGCAATTCTGTTGCACCTCATTGACTTGAAGGGGTTTTGCCTGTGCCTCATGGGTAGGCAAGGGGTCTCTGAAGACTCCCATCTGCTGGTTGTTTGGTGCTACGGGGTTGTCCACTGCCAATGTCTTATTGTCAATTAGGTCTTGTATCAAACCTTTGAACTTCCAACATGCATTCAGGTCATGTCCCCTCCACCTGTGGAACCTACAATACAAGTCCTCCCGGTATCCCTTAGGCTTCGACGCATTGGGATCTATGGTTTGAATCTCTGGAAGGTTGATCAAGTTTACTGCTGACAAGCGGTCAAATAGGGAGTCCCTAGACTCGATATAAGGTGTGTACTATCGCCTAGGGTGACGCTACTGATTTTGCTCCTGCTTCTAGTTTTCTCTTTCATAATTATTAGGAGGCACCGCCTGATAGTTAGCCTTTTGAGGCTGTATTTCTTGTGCAGGCTTAGGGACATTTATAGCAACTTGATTTACCATAATGGGTTTTTGTTGCGTAGTCCCTATTTTTGTGTTCTTGTTCCATTCTTTCTTCTTAGGTTTGGCAATCTCACCATCCTGTATCTTGATCTCTTCGATGATTCTGGCTTGCACCAGAGCTTCCTCTAAGGTGGCATATTGCTACAGCTACAATAGCATAGAGATCGATCTCAAACAACTTCTTGAGAACATTTGTGTAAGGTCGGACATAGGAGGGAGGTAGGGTAGCTTGGAAAGCAGAGTCCTCCACCGATTCCCGTAGGCCACCATGGTCTCTTCCTCATACTTCCTGAGGCTGGCCAGGTCACTTAGTGACGCCTTCTTCTTGGTGTTGAAGGTGAAGCATTCGAGGAACGCATCCACTAACTGATCCAAGTTACTGATGCTGTGCTTCGACAATTGCGTGAACCAATCCGAGGCAGGGCCCATGAATGTGGTTATAAATGTCCTTAGCAACAACGCATCATTGTCCTGAATGCCAAAGCATTGGCTCAGGAATCTGGTCACATGCTCTTGGGCATCCTCCTCACCCTTGAAGATTGCCAACTGAGGCAACTTAAAGTGTTCGGGGTAAGGGGGTGCAGGCACTGACGGATGCACAGGATGACTATGGAGTTGGCATAACATGGGCTTTTGGGGCCCAGAAGCTTTGGTTTCCATAGACTCCAAATGCTCTAGAAGCGCTTTGTATGCATCGAAAGATTTAATCTCTTCCTCTTTAGTTTGCTCCCATTGTGGGTTGTGGGAGACTTGAGGCCTATGGAGGGGTGGCCGGATAGCAGCCCCTCCACCTTGATAGGGCATTTTAGCCCACTCCTCTTCTTGTTCATACTCCTCATAGGCTTCTCGAGGAGTCTCTGGGTGAGACCTATGACCATGGGTGGGTCCCCGCGGAGGGAGCCCATCGTTGTTCCGAGGAGTGGCCTCCCATTCAGGTCTAGGAGGTCTTGGAGGCAGCACTTGGTAGGGTCATGGGGACCTGTCTCGTACCAAGGGGTTGCGCCTCTCGTATGGTTCCGCCCTTTGGGTGCGAGGGGTTGGAAGCCTCTCAGGCACCGTGTTATGGAGCAGCTCATCTATTTGGCACTGAATGCGCTCCTTGCTAAGGCGGTATAGATGCTCTAGCTGCTGTTGATCTTGCTCAAGCTACGTAATCTGCGCTTGGTGGGTGGCATGTCTGGCGACTGCCAGGTCGATCTGTTCTACCATCTTGAGTCTAGGAGGCCTAGATGCCTCTCCTATGCATTTATCTCGGTCATGGTGATCCGAGATCTCTATAGGTCGCTTCCCCTGTCGAGGTTGGCGGCATTCACTCGAGGCTCTGGCCTCGAAAGATGATTTTGGTAAATAGCAGGTGCGGAGGCGCATTGCTCCCATGCTGTATATTGCTCTTGAGGAAGGTAGGGGTCTTCCTCATTTTCCCTTTCATAAGTGTGAAAGGGGCGGGCAGAGTTGGCTCGCCCTGCCAGAGGAGCCTTGTGCTCCAGATTTGTCCTATTGTTTTTGACAATGAGAGGGGGCAATGGAGGGATGACATAATCCTGTGGCCTCTCCTCATGGACCCTATGCTCTAGCACTTCATCGTGTGGTGGCCACTCGTATCGAGCTTCTAAGGGAGCTTTCCCATTTATGTTGAGTGCCACATGTAAGGACTCCTCTTGAAAGGGTCTATGCTGGATGGGAGTGCCCCTCGAAGGGGTGCCCCTATAGTCCCATTCTGAGATGCCATGATGTGGACTCTCTTGTGGGCCCGACCGCCAAGGTGGAATGACCAAGTCCTTGGGACTATAGCGGAGGTGACTTGTGCCCCCTTGTACACTCTTCGTAGCTTCCGCCCTTGCTTGGGCTTGGCTACGGGTGTACACCATGGTGGTGCTTTCCTACAAGATGCGTAGATTTTTCTTTTTATGATTTTTTTATGCTACACTAAATAGAAAAGATCACACACGCAAAGCAATGATTATCTCGTTTAAAGATTAAAGGTGTGCCTTAAATCTGGTTTAGTGTATTTTGATTTTGTTTTGAAAGCTTTTGTAAAGAATGTTTAAATGCAATATGATGGCTCTTATGACTCCCATAGATGGTCGCCCCTTCGATATACCATTGCCAGGCCGATATACCAACCTCTCTATATACCCGCCCTTACGTGAGGGAAACTATAGGTACGTGAGAGCAGATGGTACATGGAACATAGGCGGTATGGAAGGGGGATCACCCTATTTTTGACACCTACCATAGAAGACTTATCCTCATGCACTGGGAATCACCCTAGCTACACTCGGTCAGTTTTCATCAGGATTTACGTCTAGCAATAGTAGCGATCGGGGTTTATGAATGCAAAATTCAAGCCAAGGTGGTGATGAAATCCACCGTTGGTCTTGATCAAGGGCTGGGGTTTTACGACCAGCTCCTTGGTGTTTATGTTGCCACGTGATGTGTGGGGTTCTTTTTATTTTGCATGAAAGAAAATAAACATGCAGCAAAATTTTCCTAAGCACGCAAAAAGAAACCAAAAAAATAGAAAAAGAAAAACAGAAAATGACAGGATGAGTTCAGGACCCTTACCTCTTCTCTGCCCAAATCTGCTGGTTCTGAGTTTCTATCCTGAAACTGCATAGATAGAAATTCATCCTAGGGAGGAATGAATTATAGGGATGTATTCATCATAGGGTGGAGCGGATTCCAATTCGTCCCTGGGTAAGATGAATTCCAGCTCTGTATCCGCCTCAGGCTGGAACGAACAGTAGTCCAACGTCTAAAAACTCGGTACCTACAAGCAAAAAACAACCAAGTTTTGATCAGATATCTGATCTTAAAAATAGAGGACAATGTCCCACCATGATCGCCACTGAAAGCATGAGGATACGGAAGCAAAAAGGAAAGCGAAGATGCGATGCAAATTAAACTTAGACTTAACGCTAAATCCTAGGAATTGAAAGCGCATGAAAAGAGGGAAAGCATGAACGAATCAAAACTTGAACAAAAGCCAATAAAGAAGACAACCCTTTTTATTGATATGTTTCACAAACTCGGTTACAATGCGCTTCCTCCCTTTTCGAGGGCTAGGAGCGTTAGATATACATTCTTGTTACATCCATGGATGCCCTTCCTTCTTTCGCGTGCCCACATGTAAAATGGGTGGACCAAACATCACCGCCACTCATGTTGATGAGTCTTGACTCCTTTCTGCTCCTCCGATGTCTAGACCCTACGTTCAAAGGAACAAGAAATAGTCAGTAGCACCTGTAGATAAAGTAAAGCATGCAATCCCCAAGCCTACGATAAGTGAATGAGAAAAATGAATTAAACTATGACTAAAATGAATCCAAATGCTCTAAAAATTTGATAGGGGCATCAAGACATCCCAAAGAAAATACTACAAATGGAATAGTCAAGAAATTCCTCACCGATTTGAATTCGCTCCGGGGCGGGACGAATTTACCTGCAACAAAATGCCGAAAAGGTACTGTCCCAAATGTCCTATCTAGGAAGCTCCAAATGACCTACAAACTTGGGGTTAGCTAATTGGGGGTATTTTGGGAAGACCCAGATGGTCAGATTTTCCCAATTTGGCCTCCATCAATAGGAATTTGATGATGCTACCTGCAAGTTAGTAAAGGCGAATGAAGATAGAAACATGATCAAAATTGTTCAAAACGAAATGAAATTTAAATGGAAACCTATCTAAGCATCATAGAATTGAATGCAAAAATGAAAGAAAGAAAATCTACCATATATTTCCAATCACTCCGAAGAGGGGCGATTAGGACTGTAGCAGTGTGGGAGGGGGCGCCGGAGGTAGGCCGCCCATCATTTGGGGCCTGATTTCGGCACCAATCCACTTGGGATGGGTCCAAAACCTCTTGTGGGGTATTTTCAAAAAATTGGGTGGGATATTATGGCCAAATGTCGGGTTTGGTTCCGGATTTGTGCTTCCAATAACCACCCTATGACCTCCTCTCCAAAAGAGATCAAGGATGTGAAAGACACAACTCAAAAAGGGTGTGGGTGTGAAAGTAAAATGACAGCACTTCATTGCTCCAAAATGCTCCTTCTCTCTATCTTTTGGGGTGAGGAAACTCACCAATTTATAGACCTAGAGGTCTCTTGAAATGGGCATGCAGAGGCACCACTTGGCAATCATGCCTTCTCAAGGGGAAGGAGATTCCTCCCTGATTAGGGACTTCATGACTGCCCTTGTAATTGCCTCTAATGCTCGAAAATGCTCACCCACACTCCCATGCGATGAAGGAAGCGTTAAGTGGCGGATCCGAGCTGCCATTTGTCAAGATTTGACTTTTTGCCCGTCAAACCTGCAATTCGCCCCACCCTGGAGCGAATCTTGAATTCGTCCCTGGGTGGGGCGAATCCCATTTTGAATTCATCCCTGGGTGGAACGGATATTGAGCAAAGTGCCTGAAGGTGCCAAATTGATCTCTGACCTTCCAAAAATTGCTATGAGAGTGGTTAGGACCACTGTTTAACCTCTGGGGGCTGCCCTTGGGGCTGTGTGTGTCAATGCGATCAATGTTTGTAGTCACATAATCATATTGGTGCTATTTTTGTGTCTACAGTAATTATTCTTATGATTTTAGACTAAGTGGATTTTGGAACAATGAAATATTTTGATGAAGCTCCACATGTAGCATATCATATAACAAAAATTACTTTTTACATGTGAACCCATGGACCATATATTGAGTGGTTGCAACCACTCAACTTATTATGATACTAAACTATGATGATAATAATTTTCTAACACTAAGGCCATGCGCTCAAGCTACAATGAGGTAGTTTATTTATTTTTTATTGGAAAGTCATGAAAGGTATATTATAAGGAGATATTGGCTACTTTAACTTTATAACTCATACAATGCATAGCACAATGTAAAATGTATTGGATTTGAATAGTTTTAGGTTAAAAACACAACCTTATTTTTTTGGATGTGTATTTTTTGAAAAACATATGCAATATTTTAGAGTATCGATAACATGAGAAATTTATAATTTAATTTCAACAACTATAATTAAATAATAAAGTATTATAATCATAAAACATACAACTCACACTATATCCTTTTGGCTTGACTAGATCATAATACATGGTAGAGGTTTAGGTTCTATCTGTAGCTTAGGACTATTTAGTAGTAAGGCCATAAGTCAGAAGGTAGGTAGTCCCATATTTGAATCGTACAAGAGGTATAATTGATAATTCATGTTGATGTTACTCATATTTATTTCTTATAGTTAAACAATTTGGCACATGGATTTTTTCCTCTTTATAAGGGTATTAATGCTCATTAATGGAAGCATCCTCTTCCATTACATGGACTTGCAAATCCTGTGTAGACCTAGGATTGAAACACCTATCTTCTTCTTTCACATGAATGTGAATATGTATCAACATAGCCCAAACTGGGCATTTATATTAAGTTATATATAAAAACCCAAATTCTAGATAATTGTTTTTCTTAGTTGCTAGATTATTGATCATTAGTCCTTTATATCAAAGTCATGATACTAAAACTAGAGGTAACACTTTAGGAAGTGAAAAATGGTAGCTTTCAATTGGCTCATTATTTTTCCTAAGGTCTAAAATTTATGTTTTTCTTAAGTGTTATATGTTTTTCTTAAGTGTATTATAAATCTAAACATAAACACCACAAATGTGACTTAAGGGAGTATTAATAATATGTGTTGCAATAAAAAACCAAATAAAGAGGTAACAAATTTATTAGTAAAACAATCCAAATATAAAGGTATCCCAAATTTGAATAATAGTTAGTCCATACCTTTAACAAGTTATAAGGACCAATAATATAAAGTTGAAAGAGAACAAAAATTAATAAAAATAGGTTGAAGAGGAAAATAACACACAATAATAATGAATGCTTTGTTTTGTAGAAGTGAGTCTCTCACACATAAAATAAGTAATATTAATATTTGAAGCAACGAATATATATTACAGTCGAATAGCAATTATGCAAAAAAAATCAAGTAAATCTTATTTGTAATAGTTTATTCTATGACACCCATTAGTTATAAAGAGAGTTATGGATAGAATTTATTCAATTACATGCAAAGGTAAAGGTATAAAGCTTAATTAAGAAATTATGTATGCAATAACAAATTTATAGAAATACATGCAACAAAAAAATAGTAGCAAAATTACGAAGACATGCAATAATAATAAAATTATGAAGATGAGAAAAAAAAGGAGATGTTTTTACAACAACAATTTGATTGTGTTTGAAAAAATAATAGTTTCTTTGTAGTAATAATTTGAGAGATAAATATAGTTTTTTTGCACTGATTAAAAAAATTGAGTGTGTTTACAATTTTATTTAGATTTTTGTTTCAAGAAGACAACAAAATCATTAAGGGGTATGATGTTGATAATTAATTCCTAATGAAAGTAACATGTAGAAGTAAAACTATTGATCTAAAGATAACATGCAAAAATATATTATTATCAAGAAACATAAAAAAGTAAGGAATACTAATATATAAAAAAATAAGGAGAAGCATATAAAAACAAACATTACTTAGTAGATAAGAGATCGATTATTAATAGTGTAGTGATTCGATGTATTTGTCATATTATCCATTCATTAAATTATCCATTATTCCTTGAGATTTATCATCCAACTTGCATTATTGTATTACATATTTTAAGCTATATATAATTGGAAATATATTATAATGATTGAGAAATAGACTTTATACCTAATTTTATATTTTAACCGTTCAATTTTGGTATAAAAACTATATTAAAATCATTAATAAATTAAAAAGAAAGTATAAGAGGATTCGCTCTTACAACTTCTCTCTATGTGGTTGTTATAAAATATTTGGTTATCTACTTTTCCATCACATGAGTTTGAGATTGATGTTGACTAAGAAATAGAAAACCAAAATTTCTCTTATGTATTTGAAGAAGCCCAAAAGTTTCTACAAGCCTTAAAGAGTCACCATGACTGTTGGCCTTCCTAGAATGTGAAATGAAGTGTTGTAACATCATTATATCTCTTGTAAATGTAAAATAGAGTAATATAGCTATATGAGATTATGGAAAAATCCTTGTTATACTTTATAATGACATGCAATGCAACAAAAAAATAGTAGCAAAATTACGAAGACATGCAATAATAATAAAATTATGAAGATGAGAAAAAAAAGGAGAGGTTTTTGCAACAACAATTTGATTATGTTTGAAAAAATAATAGTTTCTTTGTAGTAATAATTTGAGAGATAAATATAGTTTTTTTGCACTGATTAAAAAAAATTGAGTGTGTTTACAATTTTATTTAGAGTTTTGTTTCAAGAAGACAACAAAATCATTAAGGGATATGATGTTGATAATTAACTCCTAATGAAAGTAACATGTAGAAGTAAAACTATTGATCTAAAGATAACATGCAAAAAGCTATTATTATCAAGAAACATAAAAAAGTAAGGAATACTAATATATAAAAAAATAAGGAGAAACATATAAAAACAAGCATTACTTAGTAGATAAGAGATCGATTATTAATAGTGTAGTGATTCCATGTATTTGTAATATTATCCATTCATTAAATTACCCATTATTCCTTGAGATTTATCATCCAACATGCATTATTGTATTACATATTTTAAGCTATATATAATTGGAAATATATTATAATGATTGAGCAATTGACTTTATACCAAATTTTATATTTTAACCATTCAATTTTGGTATAAAAACTATATTAAAATCATTAATAAATTAAAAAGAAAGTATAAGAGGATTCGCTCTTACAACTTCTCTCTATGTGGTTGTTATAAAAATATTTGGTTATCTACTTTTACATCACATGAGTTTGAGATTGATGTTGACTAAGAAATAGAAAACCAAAATTTCTCTTATGTATTTGAAGAAGCCCAAAAGTTTCTACAAGCCTTAAAGAGTCACCATGATTGTTGGACTTCCTAGAATGTGAAATGAAGTGTTGTAACATCATTATATCTCTTGTAAATGTAAAATAGAGTAATATAGCTATATGAGATTATGGAAAAATCCTTGTTATACTTTATAATGACATGCAATGCAACAAAAAAATAGTAGCAAAATTACGAAGACATGCAATAATAATAAAATTATGAAGATGAGAAAAAAAGGAGAGGTTTTTGCAACAACAATTTGATTGTGTTTGAAAAAATAATAGTTTCTTTGTAGTAATAATTTGAGAGATAAATATAGTTTTTTTGCACTGATTAAAAAAAATTGAGTGTGTTTACAATTTTATTTAGAGTTTTATTTCAAGAAGACAACAAAATCATTAAGGGGTATGATGTTGATAATTAATTCCTAATAAAAGTAACATGTAGAAGTAAAACTATTGATCTAAAGATAACATGCAAAAAGATATTATTATCAAGAAACATAAAAAAGTAAGGAATACTAATATATAAAAAAATAAGGAGAAGCATATAAAAACAAACATTACTTAGTAGATAAGAGATCGATTATTAACAGTGTAGTGATTCCATGTATTTGTCATATTATCCATTCATTAAATTACCCATTATTCCTTGAGATTTATCATCCAACATGCATTATTGTATTACATATTTTAAGCTATATATAATTGGAAATATATTATAATGATTGAGCAATAGACTTTATACCTAATTTTATATTTTAACCGTTCAATTTTGGTATAAAAACTATATTAAAATCATTAATAAATTAAAAAGAAAGTATAAGAGGATTCGCTCTTACAACTTCTCTCTATGTGGTTGTTATAAAAATATTTGGTTGTCTACTTTTCCATCACATGAGTTTGAGATTGATGTTGACTAAGAAATAGAAAACCAAAATTTCTCTTATGTATTTGAAGAAGCCCAAAAGTTTCTACAAGCCTTAAAGAGTCACCATGACTGTTGGCCTTCCTAGAATGTGAAATGAAGTGTTGTAACATCATTATATCTCTTGTAAATGTAAAATAGAGTAATATAGCTATATGAGATTATGGAAAAATCCTTGTTATACTTTATAATGACATGCAATGCAACAAAAAAATAGTAGCAAAATTATGAAGACATGCAATAATAATAAAATTATGAAGATGAGAAAAAAAAGGAGAGGTTTTTGCAACAACAATTTGATTGTGTTTGAAAAAATAATAGTTTCTTTGTAGTAATAATTTGAGAGATAAATATAGTTTTTTTGCATTGATTAAATTTTTTTTAGTGTGTTTACAATTTTATTTAAAGTTTTGTTTCAAGAAGACAACAAAATCATTAAGGGGTATGATGTTGATAATTAATTCCTAATGAAAGTAACATGTAGAAGTAAAACTATTGATCTAAAGATAACATGCAAAAAGCTATTATTATCAAGAAACATAAAAAAGTAAGGAATACTAATATATAAAAAAATAAGGAGAAGCATATAAGAACAAACATTACTTAGTAGATAAGAGATCGATTATTAACAGTGTAGTGATTCCATGTATTTGTCATATTATCCATTCATTAAATTACCCATTATTCCTTGAGATTTATCATCCAACATGCATTATTGTATTACATATTTTAAGCTATATATAATTGGAAATTTATTATAATGATTGAGCAATAGACTTTATACCTAATTTTATATTTTAACCGTTCAATTTTGGTATAAAAACTATATTAAAATCATTAATAAATTAAAAAGAAAGTATAGGAGGATTCGCTCTTACAACTTCTCTCTATGTGGTTGTTATAAAAATATTTGGTTATCTACTTTTCCATCACATGAGTTTGAGATTGATGTTGACTAAGAAATAGAAAACCAAAATTTCTCTTATGTATTTGAAAAAGCCCAAAAGTTTCTACAAGCCTTAAAGAGTCACCATGACTTTTGGCCTTCCTAGAATGTGAAATGAAGTGTTGTAACATCATTATATCTCTTGTAAATGTAAAATAGAGTAATATAGCTATATGAGATTATGGAAAAATCCTTGTTATACTTTATAATGACATGTAATGTAACAAAAAAATAGTAGAAAAATTACGAAGACATGCAATAATAATAAAATCATGAAGATGAGAAAAAAATGAGAGATTTTTGCAACAACAATTTGATTATGTTTGAAAAAATAATAGTTTCTTTGTAGTAATAATTTGAGAGATAAGTATAGTTTTTTTGCACTGATTAAAAAAAATTGAATGTGTTTACAATTTTATTTAGATTTTTGTTTCAAGAAGACAACAAAATCATTAAGGGGTATGATGTTGATAATTAATTCCTAATGAAAGCAACATGTAGAAGTAAAACTATTGATCTAAAGATAACATGCAAAAATATATTATTAACAAGAAAAATAAAAAAGTAAGGAATACTAATATATAAAAAAATAAGGAGAAGCATATAAAAACAAACATTATTTAGTAGATAAGAGATCAATTATTAACAGTGTAGTGATTCGATGTACTTGTCATATTATCCATTCATTAAATTACCCATTATTCCTTGAGATTTATCATCCAACATGCATTATTGTATTACATATTTTAAGCTATATATAATTGGAAATATATTATAATGATTGAGAAATAGACTTTATACCTAATTTTATATTTTAACCGTTCAATTTTGGTATAAAAACTATATTAAAATCATTAATAAATTAAAAAGAAAGTATAAGAGGATTCGCTCTTACAACTTATCTCTATGTGGTTGTTATAAAAATATTTGGTTATCTACTTTTCCATCACATGAGTTTGAGCTTGATTTTGACTAAGAAATAGAAAACCAAAATTTCTCTTATGTATTTGAAGAAGCCCAAAAGTTTCTTCAAGCCTTAAAGAGTCACCATGACTGTTGGCCTTCCTAGAATGTGAAATGAAGTGTTGTAACATCATTATATCTCTTTTAAATATAAAATAGAGTAATATAGCTATATGAGATTATGGAAAAATCCTTGTTATACTTTTGAGTTTTTTTGGAATGAAAACAACATTCTATTCCATTCAAATTATGAAAAAGAAGCTTGTTGTCCCTATTTAAAAAAAAAAAAACAATAGTTAACTTTTAGAGCTCATAAATTTATTTTACAACTCTCTTTATATTTTGTGATACACTATTGGAAAGCTATTCTTGTTTAGAATTCAATCATAAATTTTCATAAATTTTTGAGCACTTTTGGTCCTTCAAATTTAGAACATCGTATGTGGTTGCATTTTTTGATGTGTTTTCTGTTGCTACAAATTTTTTGTTGCACTTTGGCACTTTTCCTTTTTGGGTCATTTATTTCATTTTGTATTAGATAATAGTTTGTTTTTGGGTTTGAGTGAACTTGATTTCATGGCTAGTCTAGCATTTGATCAAGTTATTGGACAAGTTCGTTGAAGAAAAAACTTCATTTGTCACTGCTTGAGTCTAATGGTCAACTTCAATAACTCAATACCATTTCCAAAATTTAACAGGAAATATTATTATTATTAGAGTATAAATATGAGTATATTATTAATTGGAAAATATATTTGGGAGGTAGTGGAGAGTGATTAAGAAGAAGAATTTATTAGCTCTCTACCATATTCAGTCTACTCTTGACAAGAGTTTATTTCTATATATTGTTGTTGCTACATTAGTCAAGGAGGTTTGGAAGTCTATTCAATAGGATTACCAAGGAAGTGACCAAGTGATAATGGTAAATTTGTAGACCATGAAGAAAGAGTTTGAGAATTTGTAGATGAAAGAAGCTAAAAGTGTTGGTGATTATTGTGTTAGAATTAAGGATGTGGTGAAAAATATGGCCACCCTTGGAGAGACCTTAAATAAAGAGGTAGTTGTGAATAAGGTATTTAAATATCTTACCCCTCAATAGAATCATGTTGCAATAATTTTTTAGGAGAGTAAATATTTTTCTACACTTGAATTTTATTGTCTAGTTAGTTCTCTTATGTCACATAAGAAAAGACTAAGAGAAACCAGTAAATAAAATGAGGAGAATGCTTTTAATTCTAAAGTAATTTTTTAATAATAATGAAGTTGTCTAAGCACAAGCAAACAAGCACATGGAAGAGGAGTAAATCAGAATTACTCAAGAGGTAGAGGAGGAAAAGGAAGAGGAGTTGTTGTTGGAAGAGAACATGGAAGGGTTGATAAAAAAGTTGAATATTATAATTATCATAAAATGGGTTACATTGCATGAGATTGTAAAGCGAAGACCAAAAATAAATATAGAATATCTAGCTATGTATGTGAGGATAAAATTGCACAAGGTAATTTGTTTTTGACTAGTGATATGGCTGAAAAAACTAGTTAAGAAATTTGGTATCCTGATTCTGGTTGTTCTAACTACATGAATGGAAAGGAAGAGTTATTTTCTGATGTGACTAAGAATTTCAATACCAATATCATTCCTGGGAATAAAAATGCTTTGGATGTGGCTACAAAAGGATCCACGGATTTTGGCACTAAAGAATGTATAAAGAAAATTCATGACATCTACTATGCTCTCAATTTGAAGAATAATTTGTTGATTGTTGGAAAACTTGTAGAAAAATTCTATAAAGTTGTGTTTGACAAAAATGAATGTATCATTTATGATAAGAATAATATGAACCATATGGTAACTATTGTTCACGTGATAAATAACTAAATTTTTCCTTTGAAGTTTAGCAGAAAAGGGAGTATGAACATGGCACACATGGCACTTGAAGATAAGAATTAACTTTGGCATCTTGAATTTTATATTCACAAAATATGGTATATGGACTATCTAAGGTTGGAGAGCACAAGGGTGTGTGTGAAGCATAGAAGGAAATAGTTTCCATAAGAAAAACCACATACTCACTCCAACCTGTACATTCTAATATTTGTGGACCTATGCAAACACAAAGTCTAGGTAAATCATATTTTCTCATTTTTATTGATGAGTTTATTTTTTAGTATTAATTTAAAGAGAGGGATTTTAAAGGGTCAACACAACCTTATACATACAGCTAAACTCTCAACAATATTAACAATCTCCAAAATATTATACCTATTAGGAATGACAGAGAGAGTTTAATTCCTAATAACCATATTGATTTTAGAGAGAACTTAGAAAAGCACAATGCTTTGAAGGTAAAACAAGCTCTAACAAACTCCGGTCAAAGGGCAAAGCGATACCGAACACCCCTTCCAAAGAGATCCAAAGGGATGTTTGATTCCTCCTTACAAAAATAAAGCATCATGAGACTCTTTCCTAGCAAGGGAGACTATGTCATTCGGGACATCATTTTTCCACACCAAAAAAGTAGCACAGTGGACACCATGGTTGGCCAGCATATCGGCCAGTGCATTCCCATCATGGAACACATTGTGAATGTTCACTTGTTCTAAAGTGTACAGCAATGTCCTAGCTTCGACAATAAGATTAAGAACGTTCCAACTAAGTGTACACTCCCTTTTGAGCATCTTTATTATGTTCAATGAGTCACCTTCGATTTCCACATTCTGACAGCTAGCATCCACTAAAAATTTCACCCCCATATAAGCTGCGTGAGCCTCCACAAAGTCTAAATATTGGGAATCAAGGGGTTCAAAAAATGCCATGAGGATGTCGTCATTCTTGTTTCGCACAACGCTGCCTTCTCCAGCCTTTCCGGGGTTACCCTTTGAGGCCCCATCGAAGTTGATTTTTAGCCAATTGGGAGCCAGATGGGCCCACTTAATTTTTGCTCTAGGATCAAGTTTGGGGGGAAAGGCCGAGGAATAGGGCTCCAACCCAATTTGAATTCTAGATCAACTTCGTCAAAGGAGGAGGGCGTATTGGGTCGTTTACCCACAAAGGTAGCCAGGACATTCTTCGACGCTTTATTAATGATCTTAGTACCCACCTTGACAGCATCGGTCTCAATGTCATTAAAATCATGGGCATTCCGTTCTTTCCACACCCCCACCACACATGGGGAAGCATAATTTTCCATAACCAAGATAGTCGTTGGGATAAGAACGATGAACACCATTTAAGGATTCTATCCATCAACATACCTAGAAACACCCAATAAATGTTAAACCAATTAAAAATAAACATAAATACCTGCCATGTGAACAGGAAGCCAAGGAGCATATGTTACGTGGATTCCCAGTCTGATTTACATAGATAGCTTCACCATAATGTGACCCATCTTTAAAATATTCTCCAAAGAAAGTATTTTATTTTGAGCTGCCAACCAGAAGTAAATATGATCTTTAGGATTAGTCTTTTAATCCAAATAATATTCGCTGGAAAAGGAGCCTCATCTTCTAGGAGAAGGAAGGAATAAGCTAATTTCATAGTAAAGTAACCTTCAGCTTCCCCGCTCCAAATCAAATGGTCTCTGGAATCATCCTGTCTGATCACATACCTGTTAAGTTCCACTAAAAGTCTTTGCCAACTGATCAAATCATTCTGGTTGGACACCCAATATGGATGAGAATTCCACGAACGCCTACCATTGACAATAGGCATATATTGGGAAACCCAAATTTCACCTTCCCCCATCACTTTCAAAGAAATAGGCCTAATATTTGGATCATCCAATAACGGCTCTTCCCTCAAATAATGGTCTTCCCAAAACATAACGTTTCTCCAATCACCAATGATCCACCTGCTTTTAGCCTTTACAAAGTCCATGATCTTCGTTAAGCTTCTCCAAAAAATGGAGCCTCTCGAGGAGAGATCATCTGACAAGAAATAATTAAATCCATACTTCGTTTTAATGATAGAGTACCAAGGTCTCTCAGTGTTTGAAGCAACCAACCACCCTGATTTACCAACCAGGGCTCTATTCATAAGTGTTGCTCTTTTCAAATTAAGACCCCTGTCCTTTCTCCTCTTGCAAATCTGATTCCAAGTGACCAAGTGGTACTTGCATTTTAAATATGATCCAACCCAAAGGAACGTTTTACAAATACAATCAATTTTATCCGTTACTTTAGTAGGGAGCATGAATAAGGACATGAAATAAATGGGTATGCTCTGGAGTGTGCTTTGAACAAGTACCGGCTTCCATGCTTGGCTCAACAAACCCCTTTCCCTGCTTTGAACAAGTACCGCATTTCCTACTGATGAGTTTTGAAGTAAGTGTTAGGTATATTTTTTGAAATATAAGGATGAAGCTTTTGGCATGTTTAATATATTCAAAGCATTGACTTAGAATGAAAGTGGATATAAAGTAAAGTGTTTGAGAACTGATAGTGTAGGATAATTTTGTTCAATGAGTTCAATAATTTTTGCAAAAAATATGGAATTAAGAGGTGGCTCACTACCACCTATACACCACAACTAAATGGTGTAGCTAAGAGAAAAAATAGAACCATTGTAGAAATGACAAGAAGCATGTTGAAGATAAAATATTTGAGCAATTCTTATTGATATTTTATAGTTGATATAATAGTGTACATTCTCAAGAGATGCTCCATTAGAGAAATACATAATAAGATTCCACATGAAGCATGGTATGGTATGAAATATACTATAATTCATATGAGATTATTTGGTTATCTTACATATGCACATGTGAATGATGAAGTGAGAAATAAGTTTGACCAAAAGAGTGATCCATGCATTCTTGTGGAATAATGTTAACTCAAAATATTATAGTCTCTTTAGATGTATGTTTTGAGGAAGGGTGAGTGTACAATCATAAAATATTTACAAATAAAATATTTGATGTTGAAGAAGATAATTCAATTGGGGGACAACCTTCAAATGTTCCCTCTACTCCTCCACACCTACCTAACAATCCAACAACAAGTTTAAAGGAGACTACATGAAGTTCAAGCATAAAAAAATCATCTATAAGTCCCACCAAGAATGTAAATAAATGAAAGAGAATACTCAAAGTGCATCCAACTAACAAAATAATGATCAAGAAATTTCAAAGTATGTTAACAAGAAGTTAATTGTAAGAGTTAGACCAAGTTGCTTCAATATTGGAAAAGTTCCAAATTTTGTGATGAAGAAAAAGAAGAACCATTGGAGAATTATGATCTATTTTCTAAATATAGTTTGTAACATCCATGTTATGAAGATACTTGTACTAATAATGTTTGGGTTCAAGCAATAAAAGAAATTGAGTTCATTGAAAAATAACACTTGGGAACTTATGGAAATATCCAAGGATGAGAATATTGTTAGATAGAAGTGGGCCTATAAAAAAAAGTTTAGTAATGATGGAAGCATAGAAATATACAAATCAAGGTTGGTTAGAAAATGATTCACTCAAATATATGGTGTAGATTATGAGGAAATATTTGGCCCTATTGGAAGATAAGAGATAATCAGAAAACTCTTTAATTGGAAACCAATAAATTATGGAAAGTTTATCACATGGATATGAAAAGTTATCTAGATGAGGAGATTTATGTTCAACAACTTCAAGTCTTTGAAGTGGAAGGAAAGGAAAACAATATTTACAAATTGAATAAAGTATTGTATGGACTTAAAAAAGAACCTAGATCATGGTGCTCAAGAATTGATGGGTGCTTCCAAGATTATGATTTCAAGAATAGTAAGAATTACCCCACACTCTATTTCAATAATGAAGGTGATGATATTATTCTTGTGTGCCTATATATTTGTGATTTGATCTACATGGAAAGTAGTTTAAATATGATAGATGGTTTTAAGCATGCTATGATGAAGGAATTTGATATGAAAGATTTAGGACTAATGCAATAATTTCTTGGTGTGGAAGTACATCAAGGTGATGGAAAAACTTTCATTTTTTAATTAAAATATGCAAAAGATATGTTGAAGAAATATGGTATGCAAAATTGAAAAATAGTTTAGACATTTGTGGCACATGAAAACATGTTATGTAGAGATGATGGAGAAGAGAGAGCTGATGAAAAATTATTTAGAAGCATTATTGGGAGCCTAATGTTCCTTACTACAACAAGACCTGATATTGCATTTGCACTTTCACTTGTATCAAGGCACATGAATGGACCTTCATGAAACCACAAGAGAGCATCCAAGAGAATCTTGAGGTATGTCAAAGGAACCTTGAATTTTGGCATACATTATAATTATAACAACAAAATAGAGCTTGTTAGATATAGTGACTCAGATTAAGGAAGTTGCTTGGATGATGGAAAATTAACTTTTGAAAATTATTTTTCACTCGGTTTAGAAATGATAACATGGAGCTAAAAGAAGTAAAGTATTATTGTTTTATATTCTACAGAGGTAGAATATGTTGTAGCTACTACAACAAGTACACAAACACTTTGGTTGAGAAATATACTTGATGAAATTGGTGAAGTTTAAAATAATCCAACAACAATTTTATCTTCCAACACAAGTGCAAGAAAGAATGCAAAAAATCCACTCCATCATAGTAAAAATAAATAAATTGATTAAAGTTTTATTTCATGAGAGACATGGTGTAAAATAAGGTTATCGATTTGAAATATTACAACATCAAACAATAGCTTACGGACCTGTAAGGTGTCAATAAAGAATAAATTTTGAGATTGGGAGATAAAATTGTTTCACAAATCAGCATCAAGGGAGTGTATTTTGGAGATTTATTTTGACTAATAAAGAGAAAACCAAAACTTCTCCCATGAATTTTAAGAAACCTAAACGTTTCTATAGGCCTTAAAGAGTCACCATGACATTGGCCTTCCTAGAATGCGAAATGAAGTATTGTAACATAATTTTCTCTATTGTAAATGTAAGATAGTGTAATATATCTATAATATATTATGGGAAAAGCCTTTTAATACTTATGAATTCACTTGGAATGAAAAATAACATTATATTCCATTCATTTTGTGAAAAAACATGCTCAATATCCTTGTTTTTTGAAATGTGTAGTCAAATTTCAAAGGTCATAATTTTTGTTTTACAAATTTACTTTTTACATGTGATACACTATTGGAAATTCCTTCTAGTTTAGAATTCACTACCAAAATATCATCAATTTTTGGTAAATTTTGGTCCCTCAAATCAAGACTATCGTGTGATGCTGCAACTTTTGCTATATTTTTTCTAGCTACAACTTTTTTGGTACTATATTTTTGTTGTCCTTTGATGCTCTTCATTTTTGGATCATTTAATTCAACATGGTATTTGGCCTAATATTGGTAATTTCCATATCCAAAAACTTAAGAAAGCTTATTAATGGCCATTTTTTCAATGATGCCTTCCTCACCTTGGTGTAGGATGAAGCCTTTTTAACATAGGCTCGAAAATTAAAAGATATTTTTTTCATTATCATAGGACGTAACATTCAACAAAATAAAACCTCATATTTTAGATAGGATGAGTCATAAATAGTTTTATTATTCATTTCACTTCCATTAGAAATGTATCATGTTGGGGGAGATATTCAAATTTTTGGGAGCTTCCTTTTCCTTCATTAGAACTCCTTTTGAGTTATGAAGATATATAGTTCAAAAAGTGAAATCAAATCTCATATACGATGTTAGTAAATAACTATCATTAGTATGTAAATTTCAAATATGCACTAAGAAATTGGCAACAAAATCTATCTACTATTCTTCTTATTGCATTCAATCCATAACATGATACAAGACCAAGATGATTCTATGAGACCTTATTTAGTCTATTTTTTCTTGATGCAAAGGCTTTCAAAGAGTAGATTGGGAGAATTGTTATATCCTATGTTGTTTTAATGGGATGTGTATGCTAGATATTAATAAATAAGACATGATACTTTGTGCCAAATGATTATGTCTACAAAATTCTCCTAAGGAAGTATGTTTTCGTGGGCTTATTATATGGGAAAAAATCCTCAAAGGGGATGTATTGTATGTCTCTTTTAGTTATCCATATGTTAAATTATTAAGGATTTTTTATGGAAAAGAAGATTTGATAAGCTATCAAACCATGAATATAGTAGAAAATAAGTGGTTTCAAGATGATATTTTATTAATTTATTAGGTCTATGGCACCGTTTAGTCTTGAATTACTATGGATTTCCCTTTGTTGATATTCCCTAGTTGCATGCTCTAAAATTCTTCGTAAGAGGGATATACTTAGTAGTAGATCTCTTATGTTATCAAACTAGTGACTAGAAGTATTAGAAATATGTTATAAGCATATTTGGATTATTTAAGGGTTATAGAAAAGATCTCCATTAATTCCAAGAGAATACACTCTTTAAAATATTACAAAAAATAGGGATGCAATCTTAGAAGTTTTTGTGGAAGGAGTAGAAATAGTTTGTGGATGCTCATATGCTTATTTATCTAACAAAACTTTGTTACTCTTGGATACCATATCATTTATCTATAGTTGGTAAGTTGGATTAAATATGGTAGTTGTCCACTTTGCCCTTCATCTAGTTCTAAAGGTTATCCATAATCTAGGTTGAAGTTTCTTGAAGGTCAAGCTAGCAACTTTCACCTAGTGCATTCCTTCATAATGTCTTCCCTTGTGCACTAGGCTCAAGCATAATGGGATTTCTAATATTATATATCCCTTCTATAACAATATTAAATGCATCATGCATATATTATAGTTTTTATTCTTGGGCTCAAGATGCTTAAAGTTTAATTTACTCCATATTTAAACTGTTCCTTTATAGTTGGTTTGCTTGATAGTAGGTGTTACTTGGGGACTTCCTAAACATGTCCTAAGTCTCCTTGCAACTTGGCACATTTTTATGATTTAACATTTTGTTCATAATTTAAAAATCTAGAAATGATATTACATTTAGTCAAGTATCATTGCTACTTACATTCATATATTTGATAGAGTATATTTTATTTTTATGTATTGCTTCATATTTATTGTACAACTAAAGAAGGTGGTTATGAAGATAATATATTTTTAGACTTTTATTGAACACTAGGAAATTGATCCCTACATAGTTACGAGGATGTTTATGATGACAAACATAATCCTTATCCTAGCCTCATGCCTAGTGTGTTAGAATAGTACAATGTTAAAGAATTGTATTATCAATAATATATTACATTTATAGTACAAGAATATAGTTCGTTAAGGCCAAATAACATAACAACCAATTAACCAACTTTAGGTACCAAGGTAGAACCTATTATCACCACATGAGATACCACCTAGCATCCTAAGAGGTGATGCAATATTTCTAACATTCCTCATTTATTACATCACTATTCGATAGGGATAGAAAATCATATATTTGACTAGAATAACACCATATGTTACATTACAATTCACATTGAGATCCACCTCATTATATTAGAAAAATCATGAAGCATATACACAAGTGCATAAAATTAAGTCAAATTTATCAACAACAATATGAGATTACCCATAAGTATAGTTTCCTATGCACTTATTGATAAACATATTGAAGTAAGGATTCGTACCCTTTTTACTTTATTTCTCATGGTCACATCCTTTAGTAGCCATGAAAATGACCATCAAATATCAATAAGGTAGCTTCTAGTATCTCTCCATATACCATGATTGTCAAAATCATCTTGAAGTTTTATATATTCCAACAAATATACTAGTGCAAATCCTCTGAATAAAGCAATCTTCATCAACAACCACTTTTTCATTTGGCATCAATTCTATAATAGGTGCATCAAGCTCAAAAATATTTTTTCATGATTATCTCTTGCATCAAGAATACAAGTAAATTAAATAAATTTGCCAAGGTGTATATGCCTAAAATATACAAATATTTAGTCAAAATTAAACAAAAATTTTGGGCACCAAAATAAAAAATTTATTTTATTCAACTCGAGAAAGGATTCAAAATAGACTACAATTATGAAAAATCAATTTCCACCTTGTCCTAGTATGTCACACATGCTCCACACCTCAATCCACGTGAATGCATCATTAATATCATTGTAGCAACATATAAATCATAATTATTTATTTGTGTAGAGAATATGGGATATGAATACTTTCACTAAAAGCTAAATATGTCACCTCAACTCTATGACATGGTACCGTCAACCAATCATATCATGTCAACTTAAATAGAATTATCTATAAAGGTCTCTCAGCCATAGGCTGCTACCATCTACCATTGATGTCAAATTCATAATAAAATAAAATTTTATATTAACATCACTTTGTATGCTCTACAAACATTTGGGATATAAAGATGTTAGTTCAATTTCACCATAAATGATTCAACTAGTCAACTTTTCATCATCAATAATATTTCTACTATTGATTGCATTCGATAAAATATTGAATAACTTTTACATGCATTAGGGTCTCAATTAGTATTTTAAAAACCAGTGATAGTTTTACACTCACCGGATATTATCACATTTAGCTAGGCTATTACAATAAGAATAAAGAGTGAATATCCCCTTCTATGCATTATTGATCATTCTGATCCAATGATCTGTAATTGGAAGAAATAAGTGAATACTTCTTGCATCTTTGAATCCTAGAAATATCTTATATTGAATAAATGTGTTCTTTATCTTTTACATTTATAACCATAATTATTTACTACCCATAATATCCATGATTCCAAAATAGAATCATGCACCCTAGACTATAGCAAGTAACATTAGCTAGTGGAGAGGAGTTAGAAATTGATGGTATAAGTCCAAGTCAAGAAAGTTATCAATGTGTTCTTAAATCTAACAATACCACATATTCAACAAATAATTGTTTTGACATATGAAGAACCACATGATGTCTTTCTAACTAATAGCACATTTACCCTAACAAAAATAAGCTTTACCACAAAATAGCAATCCATAGAGCATTTCTCATCTCCTTGAATGGTGTAATGGATAGAGAATCAACCTTCACAAGGTAATGGTCATAGATGTACCTACATGGATGCTTTTAAACTAGTATATGATAGCAATTATATGTCCATATTTGAATACTTATGAAGTGGCAACATTTGAACTAGATGGTTAAACTTGTTTCACGATGATATTTATCTTGGATGGCCATGCTAGACACCCCATATTATATGACTTTTTTTCCTAGGATAACCTATTCATAATATGATCTAATCTTATCTGGATGATCCTTGTCTTTTGCAATACAACCGATGTTTAATGGTTTTGAAAAGAGGAAAATTTGTAATGGGTATCTTAGATAACCTTGTTGGTAGACCATCCAATTAGAAAATAGCAAGGTCAAAGTTCACTTTAGATTACCTTTTTTAGATGGAAACGTTAAACTTCACCTCAAATTAAAATATCTTGTGACACAACTCCAGATGATAGCTCTTCTCCAGGCAACAACTCAAGATGATACCTCTTCTTCAAATTGTAGCTCTAGATGATAGCTCTTCTCTAAACAACTCTTCTCAAGATGGTAGCTCTAGACAACAACTCAAAGTGATAGCTCTTCTTCTCTTCTTCAAAAAGTACAATTTTATGATGACACAATCAAACAAAGACAATATCATCAGATCATAAATCTTATTTAGATGACCCTTTTTGTGACAACATGATCTTCAGATTTCAACAATCATGTAAAATTAATCTCACTCAACCGCTATGTATCTCTAGGATGAATCATGCTAGCAAGATACAAACAAGACAATTGTCAACACTCTCTTCGGTGCAATGCTCCAGAAGGCTCATCCTTTTCTATAGATGACATTTTTCTTACATAAGATGATCTATTGATGACATGTTTCTTGCAATAGATGAAAAGGTACCGATAATGCCCCACTTAGAACTGTCTTCTCTGCCACTGTCAATGTCCAACCTCGCCCATAGAAACAACATTCGAAGGTGCTGATAATGTCCCACAGAAACAACATTCGAAGGTACTGATAATGTCCCACTCAGAATTGTTCTCTGCCACTATCGAAGAATAAGTCCATCCTTCTAACGTCAAGGGACAATCAAATTATATTATCTATTGCCCCTAAATTGAACATGGGGTAGAAATTGACATAGTGGTTGGATTAGAACGTGTGATAGAGACTGTCCACAAGCTGGGAAAGCTCGAAGGATTCAAATCATATTGCTTTAACACTATCAGCCATCTTTTATCCCCATGACGAAAACGTAGGTGCCTTATTTTGACAAATTTTATGTAAACTACTGAATACTAATGCAAAGTTCAAATCTTATTAAGGTGGTCCTTCCTCAGACTCAGCGGAACGCACCTACACAAGTAGCCAAACTTTCATGTTGTTGAAGTGCAATTCTTTTTGTCCGCAGACTGTTGGAATGTTGTAAAGGGTGCATGACCAGATGATGTGTGGGACAAATTGTGCTTTGTGTTTGGTGGGGAAAAGATATTAGGCACAAACCGATGAAAAGAAAAGCAACATTCTCTTGTTGTCTATTCTTGTAAATAAAGAATTAGAGAATGTATGTTGTGCTAGTGCAAGCTCCAAGTTGGATGAGGTGGGAACCAGAATAATGCTATTGAATCATTTCACAATATGTTTGGGTTTTCTCTTCAAAACCTTAATGATGAGAATAGAAGTGCGGAATCTTTCTGACAACATTTGAAGATATGAAGTCATTTAGAAAATAATTCTTGCATCTGATGATGGCTTCCGTCTTTCTTTATATTGCTGTGTTGGTCGATTTAAAAATACCTAAATAAATATCCCCTTTGAGAATGTCTTTAACCTTTGTTAACCTTTTTCTAAAGTATTTATGATCAACTAATTAATTTATATATGATTATTTTTTTCTGTGTATCCACTGTTCAATAAATAGGACAGTATTTCTATTCTCCGTTAAACAACCGAATCCACGTATCTTATTATGATATGTTCCTCACTTTCTTTTCTTAACCAAGAGTTTATTAGAAGCTAACAGCTTTCTAAACAGTATTGTTGATAACATATCACTGGAGAAAGCATCCTCGGCAAGAGGGGGAAGGAAAGAAAACGTATTAATATTTTCCTTGCCATTGTAGCCACTGTTGGATATAGACACTTAAAAAAATTATTATCTTCCTTGCCAATGTAGCCACAGTTTAGATATAGCCACTCAAACCATGCGAGGGTATTTGAAACAAGAGAATGTGAGGAGCTCATACCATAATAAGCATTTAAGGTTAAACACGGATTTTAATAAAAAAATTAATTTTGTACAGTTTGAAATTATGTTTTTAAATAAAAACTAAAAAATATGCCCATAGTACGTGACCATAGTACTTTTATATTATGAAGAAATGAGATGTAATTGAATGCTGGGAAAAATATTTTTGTAACGAAAAGTTGCCAAGTGGAAGTCTAGTAAGATCTTGATCTATTTCCAGCAACGCCTATAATACCACTCAGTGGTTTATGATATGGTTGCAGTGGGCTCTCCACTTTCTATACGGTATTTTGTTGTTTTTATTAAAATCTTATGGGGAATCTTATAATTTCGTTGTTTTCTGAACCGCCGACAAACATTAAACGCCTGGGAATGCATGTTATGCTCCACCACTTCGTTGCGTTGGAAAAGAGTAAAACTTTATTACCGTAGTTTTTCTCGATTTGTTGAAGTGAAGATTAACGGTAAGTACCTAAAAGAGATAGCACGTTCACAGATCAACCTCAGAATTGCATCCTTAAATAATATACAAATAAGGTAGTTTTAGAATAGGAACCATAAAGTATGTTATACACGGAAAATGCAATTGGAGAGAACCAGGTATTAGAGTGTAAAGGGGGAATCTCTATTCACAGCTATAATGAGACTCAATAGCTTGTATGCCATCTGTGATAATAATTTGTTTGAAGAGAGCTGATGCCCGACAAAATCCTAGTGGGATTCATGCTCTTATTTCAGCCGCATTAAGTTTACAAGAATCTTCAATCAAAGGGACCCACGTGAACGTGTGGAGAAGTGCAATTTCCGTGTTACGGAACCTCGAGGTGCCGTACTGACGTACCCATTCAGAAGATATAATGAAGGGCTTTTTAGGTCCTAGGGAGACCCTGGTATCTTATAAGAAGATCTGCACGACCACAAACTCAACAAGCTTCAAGCTTAAGAAATAACTCTTGCAGTTAGTTCACAGGAGATATATATTTCTTTCTGTTCTTAAACTTTAGGCAAAATTGTTGAGAAGGAATTGAATTTTCGATCTCCTCTTTTAGCGAAACAAACTTTGAGCGATTTTAAGGTCAAGTTTGAAGTTGACGAATAAGAATATTGTGAAAATAATTCTTTTGAAAAATGCAGCATGTGTAAGAAGAAATTAGGTGAAGTTCCAGTAAGAATCGAGTCTGTTTTGAAAATGTTTGTGGGAAAAATGTGGAAGTTGGGTAAGGATGATCCGAGGAGAGTTATACATGCAGTGAAGGTTGGGCTGGCATTGTCAGTGGTGTCTCTGTTCTATCTGATGGAACGTCTCTTTGATGGAGTTGGTGATAATGCCATCTGGGCTATCATGACGGTTGTGGTTGTTTTTTATTTCAGAGCAGGTAGTATATCAGTGTCTGAAAGAATGCAGTGTATTCTGCACGCAGTGTATTTTGCAAATGTTCGATGTGCTCTTGTATGCTCAGCAGAGTCTTTAATGTCTTTGTGTTGAGTTTTTTTTTAATTAAAATCCTCTTGTATTGTTAGCTGAATCTGTCTGTTTGTGTTTGAGTTGCCACTCACGAGGCTGTTAATGATCTTGGTATAATTTCTTTCATGGTATCAGAGCCAGGAGAAGAGGAGATCAACAGTAGCTGTGTTCGTTCATTCAAAAAGGCAGTCTGCATATGCTGCGAAAAGAACCTCTGTAGAGGTCGTGGAAAGTTGCGTGGAGAGCAGCCATGAAAATCTTAGTGTAGAGTGGGTTAGAGATGAATATGGGTCAGTGTTTTACCATCGATCTAGAAGGCATTGTAGTGGTGGTGGTGTTGCCCATAACTGTAATGGGTTTGTAGAAGACTTTTTTGAGGGTTGGCATTTTCCCGGGCGGTGTGATGAGACCATGTAGATTAGAACCCTCGACCAGAGGGCTATGACAAAGCCTAAACGGCTGTTTGGAAAAGTGAATTTAGTTGGTGAAATTTTGAAAAAAGTGTTCAGAAAAGTGGGTCTATGAAAGAACACAGTGCGGAAGTTGAGAGCTTGGCACGAGAGATGCCCCGCTACGCAAGATGCGGCCCCATGGAAAGAGGGGAGGCCCGACTGTCCGGTGTGAATGGAGAAACCAACTCCGCAGAGTTGGGGACGTCAACAAATCTGTTGAAATGCTTAGCAGCCATGGAGATGGGTCCGCAAGAGACCGCGTGAAAGACCTATGAGAAGTCTATCATTATAGTGGTTGCTTGTAACCTCTTGCGAGAGGCATAACGAAATGTTTTGCATTAGCTGAAAATTTAGATTAAGGGGGGATGTTGGAGATTATTTAAATCTAAATTTATGTTTTATGCTTAAAAACCGTTTTGTGTTAGGTGGTTCCGAAGTAGGTGGGTCATTTAATGTAGTAGATAAGCTCTAGATGTTTCCAGCTAATCTAGAGACTCCCTCCACCGACATGTGCTTCTGGAGAGTTCTTCTACAATCTATAAATGCATGTTCTTGGGTCCTCATTATGCAATCTGGGTGCAGCAGCACCAGGTTCCCTGCACAACAGCAGTGCAGGCAATTTAGGCAGTGTATTCTGTAGGCAGTGTATTCTGCAAATGTTCGATGTGCTCTTGTATGCTCAGCAGAGCCTTTAATGTCTTTATGTTGAATCTATTTCTTAATTAAAATCCTCTTGTATTATTGTTAGCTGAATCTGTTTGTTTGTGTTTGAGTTACCTCTCACGAGGCTGTTAATGATCTGGTATAATTTCTTTCACACATGCCCATAGAAACAACTTTAAAAAATATGACGATAATGTTCACATTTCACATGATGGAAAGAATAAGGACGAGTCCGACTCAGAATTGTTCTCTACCACAACCAAAAAATAGTTCCCACTTCCTACCAGAGAAGGGGACAGTCACGTTATATTATATATTGAACCTCTAAACCCTATGAACAAAATCAAGCGTAAGGTAGAAATTTCTGATGCAGTACCTGTGGCCACGTTTGCTTCACTTCTAATAGAGATAGTAGCCAGGCTAGAACATCTGGTAGAGGTTGTCCATGACCTATGAAAGCTTGCGGTATTCAAACAATAATTTTGAAACAGTATCCACCATATTTTTACCTTCACAAGGGAGAACAAGCCGTGGAAAGTTCCAACTAATATGGTTAAAGCTTTTAAAACGCACACCTAGCTCTATCACTTTGGCATTGTACCTGATTCACGCCCATGTACTCAATCAAGAGGATAAGGGTACTTTACAGAATATTAATGGAAAACCCAAATCTTACCTTTCTGAAGTGCATTTCTTTGTATTTGTAATATGAATGGATCTTTTTGGAAAATTTCATTAATTAATAGAAAACCCAAATCTTAAAAAGTATTGGATGTCATCGTTTGCTCTATCCACAACCTTATGTCTAGTTTTTTTTGTTATTAATAAGGCAAATAACCTTTACCGAGGGTTTTATCGCCTGTAATTGGAGAATAAAAACTAATCATTCTAATTTATTTAGTATAATTAAAAATTAGAAATCATAATTTATTAGTTAACTTTATAAAAACAGTATAAGAGTTTAGTACAAAATAAAAGTTTAAATTTAAATAATTTCATATATGCTTAGCTAAAATAAGTCATTCAAAACTTGTCTCTAAACCCACTTCCACTCCCTTTTGAATGAAATGGTGAGTCATACAAGTCCTTGCTCACTAACATCCACCTCAAAGCAAAAGATGCTACTAGAAGTCTCTATAAGGTAATGAAATTTAAGATGAATCAGGTGATATTGGTCAAAGAATGTCCCTCGCTACATTATTCATCCTCATCAAGATGTACCCATGTGTGGTTATATATAAATTATAATGTTCTTCTCCTCTTCCACCATAACTCTCACTCATATCAAATTATCAATGTACTCAAGAATGAGGTCAATGGAATAAGTAGCGCATAGTATCCAAAAATAGAAAAGTACTTCTCTAGAATCCTATCCTCAAATAGATATGTGATTGCATTGTCTATGTCAACTTGGAAAACATTCCCTTTTCCTACTTCTAGCATGACCTCCAATAAATTGAATATCATTTATGCATTTTTTACCCCTTGTGATGTATGAGCTGAATTCAAGAAGATCATGGATCCACCCAAAGAAGATCATGTAGTTCTTTGCATCCATCCGTACATAAGCAAAAATATTATAACTCTTTCTCCTCAATATCCTGTTTCTCTTCTATAAGAGTAGATATATTCTTGACACACTCCTCCAACAATGGTCCACATAAATTTACTCTTAAAGTTGGCTTGACGAGTTTGGTAACATAATTCAATGCCTTCACTGGTACTTCCTAATAAGGGTTGTTTCTACAATTCAAGGGAATATTGTAGTAATACCAAAAAATTAATCATCATTGTTTTTAATTCCTTCTGCTTCTCCTTCCCCATGTAGTATTTTGAAGGATTGTTTATCTTGTGTTTAAGCCTAGGTCAATACTTAAACTCCTTATACTCTCAGTACCTCATTGAATATGAGGGCTAAGAAATGATTCTTCGACAATGGCACTAGCATGCTCTAGTCCAACAACATTCCCATAAAATAGGCCCAACATCCTACTCTATGTCTAACCATAAGTTTCTTCCTTTTGTGGTTTTTTTCCTGTATTTTATTCTAAATCCTTCACCTAAATTTTTATCATATCATTTTCTCTAGTAAGGGTCCACATCATTACCATCAGTGATGGTTCTATGGACCTCACCCAAAGAATCCATCTATTTTCTAAATAGGGAAAAAAGGTAAAGAAATAAGTAACTAAACAAATGCTCGAGGTCTTAGCCTACATGCTTTAAGGAAACAAACAAAAAGAAAATATTAAAATTGAACCTAAGAAAATCCTAGATTTTACCCCTAAAAAACTTTAAAATCTCTAGGAAATAATGAAACTCCCTATAAATGTTGTTGAATTTATATATTATATCTCCAAAAGTGGTTTAAAGTTTGTAGTTGACCTCTAAAAATATTTATTTTTGAATAAGGGAGGCTAAAAAATGGTAAAATAGGACCAAAATATTAAAAAAAAAGTATTTCATGTTTATTGTGTAGAACATGAGTTTTGTTGAGATTTTGACAAAAAAATTGCAAAAAAATGCAAAAGTCACTATGAAGTAACAATTTTCTTAGTATTAATATTTCTATAAGTAATCGTAACCTATAATATTTAATATGTCGTAATAAATCACAAAAAATATATAATTTTTTCAATTATAATTAATATATAATATTGGATCACTATCAAGTTGTTCTCATACCTCATTTATTTTGAGTGGTATATTTCTATGTTAGAATTTCATTCTACTTTAATACCTCTTCTACTTAGTTAGTGTAGTGTGTGTGTTAATAATACCACATTGACTCAGTTGTGGGACATGAGGGATTTATGAGCCCCAACACTTGCCAAATTCTTTGCCAATAGGATAGTAGGCTTAAGGGTGGGAGCCCTTGGTCTCGCTTATATGGGAAAACTCATACCTATTAACATTAAGTTATGACATGCATGTGGGGGGTAGTTGGCCCTCTTACTTACTAACCGATTCATGTGATGTTGTTCTTATACAAGATGTTTATTTCTAATGGCATATTCATATGTTAGAATTTTGTTCCACTTTAATACCTCTTGTACTTAGTGTTGTGTGTGAATGTGTTAATAATCTCATATTGATCTGATTGTAGGACTTGAGTGGTTTATGAGCCACAACACTTGCAAAAATATTTTCCAATGGTGTAGTAAGCTTAAAGGTGGATGTCCTTGGTCTCACTTATGTAGGACACCTCACCCCTAATGTTAGCATGAGTATGGGATGTAGTTGGCCCTCTTGCTTTCTAACTAGTTCATGTGATGTTGTTCCCATATAAGTTGCTTATTTCTAGTGGCATATTCCTATTTTAGAATTTTGTTTCACTTTAATATCTCTTGTACTTAGTAAATGTAGTGTTTGCATGTGTTAATAATCCCATATTGACCTGGTTGTAAGACCTAAGAGATTTATGATCCCAAACACTTGACAAACTCTTTGCCAATGGGGTAGCAAGATTAAAGGTGAAATCCCTTTGTCCTACTTATGTGGGACATTTTATCCCTATTAACATCGACTTGTAACATGTGTGTGGGGCCTAGTTGGCCCTCTTTATTTATAATTGGTTTATGTGATGTCATTCCTGTAAAAGTAGTTTATTTCCATTGGCATATTCCTATGTTGGAATTATATTCCAATTTAATGCCTCTTCTACTTAGTGTAGTGTGTGCATGTGTTAATAACCCCACATTGATCTGGTTGTGGGACATATGTGGTTTATGAGCCCCATAACTTGCCAAATTATTTACCAATAGACTAGTAGGATTAAAGGTGGAAGCCTTCTATATCGCTTATGTCGGACTCCTCACCCATATTAACATCAACTTGTGGCATGTGTGTGGGGGATAGTTGGTCCTATTTATTTCTAATTGGTTCATGTGATGTTGTTCTTGTACAAGTTATTTATTTCTATTAGCATATTCCTATGTTAGAATTTTGTTCCACTTTAATACCTCTTCTATTGAGTTAGTGTAATTTGTGCATGTGTTAATAACCCTACATTGACCAGGTTGTGGGACATCAGTGGTTTATGAGCCCCAACACTTGCCAAAATATTTTCTAGTGGGGTATCAAACTTAAAGGTGGAAGCCCTTGGTCTCACTTATGTGGGATACCTCACCCCTATTAACATAAAGTCATGTCATGTGTATGGGGGTAGTTGGTCCTCTTACTTTCTAATCAATTCATGTGATGTTGTTCCCATATAAGATGTTTATTTTTAATGGTATATTCCTATGTTAGAATATTGTTCCACTTTAATACCATTTATACTTAGTTAGTGTAGTGTGTTTGTGTGTGTGTTAATAATACCATATTGATCTAGTTGTGGGACTTGAGTGGTTTATAAGCCTCAATACTTGCCAAAATATTTACCAATGGGGTAACAAGATTAAAGGTGGAAGCCTCTAGTACCACTTAGGTGGGACTCCTCACCCCTATTAACTTCGAGTCAGCATGTGTGGGGGGTAGTTGGACCTCTTGATTTCTAACCAATTCATGTGATGTTGTTCCCATACAAGTTATTTATTTCTAGTGGTATATTCCTATGTTAAAATTTCTTTCCACTTTAATGCCTCTTCTACTTAGTTAGTGTAGTGTGTGTATGTGTATTAATAGTACCATATTGACCTGGTTGTAGGACTTGAGTGGTTTATGAGCCTCAATACTTACCAAACTCTTTTCCAATGGGGTAGTAAGCTTAAAGGTGGAAGCTCTTGGTCTCGCTTATGTGGGACTCCTCACCCCTATTAACATTAAGTTCTGGTATGTATGTGGGGGTAGTTGGACCTCTTACTTTTTAATTGGTTCATGTGATGGTGTTCTAATATACATTGTTTATTTCCATTAGCATATTCCTATGTTGGAATTTTGTTCCACTTTAATACCTCTTATACTTAGGTAGTGTAGTGTGTGTGTGTTAATAATCCCACATTGACCTGGTTGCGAGACCTGCTTGGTTTATGAGCACCAACACTTGCCAAAATATTTATCAATGGGGTAGCAAAATCAAAGGTGGAAGTCCTTAGTCCCATTTATGTGGGACTCCTCACCCCTACTAACATCAAGGTATGACATGTGTATGGAGGGTATTTGGTCCTCTAGCTTTATAACTGGTTCATGTGATGATGTTTCCATACAAGTTGTTTATTTCCAATGGAATATTCCTATGTTGGAATTTAATTCCACTTAAATACCTTTTCTATAATGAACACACCTTCAAATTAATACTATCAATGAATTTATAATCTTCATATATTTTCAAAAAAATTAAATATACACTTGAAAAATGGAGTGGCCTAGAATTTGATGAGTACCTCTACTAGTGAAACTAAAATTTTGAAATGACTCCACAATTTTAGTGCCCATTTAAAAATAATAATGCATACACAATATTTTAAAAAAATATAGCCAAATATTTCATACAAAGTCAAACACCACTATAAACAAGATACACTATAATACAGACCCAACCATTGCTATGTGGGTCATGCTAAATTTCCTTTTTTGTACTAGTTGTCACTTAAAAGTAGGATCATCATCATTTTTTCATACATAGATGTAGAGTTTAATAACTCGTTATTATTGTAACTCATCCATATAGTAGATTAATTCTTATGTTTAATAAGAGGAGTATGATAACAACTAAAATTGGACCCTAAATTAGTAGGCAACAACAATGAAAAGTTAAGTTATAAAAAATAATAAAAAATTCACTATTATCTTGTTTTACCAAATGTCATTGTCTATTTTTCACCAAATATGTCATTATATATTTTTCATGAAATATCTTTTTCCACAAAAAATGTCAACTAAGGCCAAATAAATATGATAAATTTTATGTCATATGGGGTAAATATTTAAACTATTTCAAAGTTGTAATGAGTACATACCCTCCTAGTTTGTGATAATGACACCACTATGGAAGAGATACAATATAATATATACTCTACCATTCCCATGTGAGGTATGTTGAATTTACTTTTCTTTGGTAGTTTTCACTTAAAAGTAGGATGATATTCACTTTTTCATTTATAGAATTAAATATTATATAGGTGTTTCACCTCATCCATTTAATAGAGTAATTTTTATGTTTAAATAAAAGAGTACTATAACAATTGAAATTATTCTTTAAACCAAAAGGCTACACTAATTCAAGGTTAATGCATAAAAAATAGTAAAAAAACCAACTATTCTCATATGGTTTGGGGTATTCAGAAGGTCCAATAGGATGCTAAAAAGAAATTACTTTACAATGATGAGCAAGTTTAGGTTTTGATTACCTCTATTTCTTCTTTGAATACTTCAAAAGATATCATGGAAGACACAACCATAATTTTTTCATATAGCAGGCTCACCCACATATGAGTGTTGATATCTGGTGTATTACAACAAGATATAGCTGTTATATTTTTGTTTCTATTAGCTTCTATTCTTATGTATATTCAGTTATGGATGCTTTAATCCTTATCCACCTCATTTTGATTTTTAGATGGTGGACAACATTAGATCCATAATTTAGGGTTTAATTAATATAATCTAGCTTTTCTAAAAATAAAAAAAACAATTCTCATATGTTACCAAATATCGTTATCTATGTCATTCAAAATATTATACCCTAAAAAAAATTAGGTAAATATTATTATAAATGTTAAATTCTAGGTCACATAGGAAATGTTTTTAAACTATTTTAAAGTTGTAATGAGTACACACCCACCTAATTTGTGGGACCAATACTAGTATAGATGGGATACAACATAATATATATCCCAACAATGTCATGTGAGTCATGCATCTTGAATTTATTTTTCTTTGTTTGTTGTCACTTAAAATGTAGGAAACTATCCACATTTTGCTAAGTAGATGTATAGTTTAATAAATTTTCAATGTTTCACCTTATCCATATAGTAGAGCAATTATTATGTTTAATAAGATAAGTACAATAACAACTAAAGTTAAACCCTAAATTCATAGGCTATAGTAACTAAAAGTTATTCTATTAAAAATAATAAAAAGCATTAACTATTCTCTTATTTTAGTAGATGTCATTGTCTATCTCTCACCAAAAATATTGTCATAAAAACCATAAGAGAATATAGACATAAATTCTAGGCCACATGGGGTGAATATTTAAACAATTTCAAAGTTGTAATGACTACACGTATAGCTAATTGTGTGACCAACACCACTATAGATAAGACACGACATAATTTGTACCCCACCATTGTCATGTGAGTCATGTTGATTTTTCTTCTCTTTACTAAGTGCCAATTTTAAGTAGGATCCTATTCACATATTTTACATAAAAATAGAGTTTAATGACTTGTCACTCTTTCATGTCATCCATATAGTAGAGTAATTGTTATGGTTAATCATAGGAATATGATAACAACTAAAATTGAAACCTAAATTAATAGGCTATAGTAAGGAAAATTTATTCTATAAAAAGTAATAAAAAATTAACTATTATGTTATTTTAGCATATGTCATTGCCTATGTCTCACCAAAAATCTTGTCATAAAAAATGTTAACTAAGGTCAAATATAGACATTAAATTATGGTCCATATGGGGATAGTTTATAACATATTTCATAGTTGTAATAAGTACACACCCAACTAATTTGTGGGAATGACACCACCATAGATGAAATATAACATAATATATATACCACCATTGCCATTCAAGTAATGTTGAATTTACTTTTCTTTATTTGTTATCACTTAATAGTGGGATCCTATTCATTTTTGCATACATATTTTTAGAGTTTAGTAACTCATCCATGTTTTACCTCATCTATTCATTTTTGCATACATATTTTTAGAGTTTAGTAACTCATCCATGTTTCACCTCATCCATATAGTAGAGTAATTCTTATGTTTAATCAAATGAGTATAATGATAAATTAAATTGAACCGCAAATCAATAGGCTACAATAACAAAAAATATTCTCTAAAAAGTAATCCAAATTAACTAATTTCCTATTTCATCATAAGTACTTCTATATGTCTTACCAAAAATATTGTGTCATTAAAAATAATTGCTAAGTCTATATATAGAAGGTAAATTCCAAGTTATACAAAATTTACTTATCTTTGCTAGTTGTCACTTAAAAGTGATATCCTATTCATTTTTTCATACATAGATGTAGAGTTTAATAAGTAGACATTGTTTCATTTTATCAATATAGCAGAATACTTTTTTATTATTAATCAAAGGAATATAATAATAGCTGAAATCAAACCCTAAATTAATAGATAAAATAAAACATAGCAATTCTTTTGTTTTATAGATGTCATTTTCTATCACATCAAAAATATTGTGCCATAAAATATGTCAACTAAGGCTAAATATTAATGATTAATTTTAGGCCACATGTGATAAATCTTTAAACTATTTCAAAGTTATAATGAGTAAACACCCAACTAATTTGTTAAATTGACACTAATATAGATTAGATACAACATAATACATACCCCACCATTGCCATGTATTAACATTTTAGGTATTTGTTAAAAATTAACTATTCTCTTATTTTACAACATGTCATTCACAATGTTTGAACATAAATCTTGTGTCATAAAAACATTGGCTAAAGCCAAGTATAGATGGTAAATTCTAGTCCACATGTGACAAATAGTTAAACTATTTGAATTTTGTAATGAGTACACACCTAGCTAACTTATGTGACCAACCACTATAGAGGAGATACAACACAATATATACCCCACCATTGTCATGTGAGTCATTTATGCTAAATTTACTTTTCTTTCCTAGTTGTCACTAAAATGTAGGATAATGTTCACTTTTTTACACATAGATGTAGAGTTTAATAAATCATCATTTTTTTACTTCATCCATATAGTAGAGTAAATCTTATGTTTAATCAAAGTGAAAGCACGAGATTTCGGGCGAAGGAAACACTAATTGCGATGTATTCAAAATCAAACACGCTTAAGTCCTAGAAATGTAGAATGCATGAAATGAAAGAGACGCATTGAAATGAGATACAAGAAAATGGAGAAATCACAGCCCTTTTATTTAACTCTCTTGATCTCGGTTACAAAGACGCCTCCTCCCTTTTCAGGGGCTAGGAGCGTTAAATGAATTTGGTTACAATCAAGACTTAATGTTCCTCCTTCCGCGTGCCCACATTTGAAATGGGCGGGCCAAGACGTTGTCGTCGCTGGTGTTGATGAGTCCTTAACCTTCGCTGCTCCTCCTGCGATCAAAGAAACAACAAAGATGTTAGTAGCACTTGCTGCAAATAAGAAACGTTTGTTCTCTAAAATTAATGAAAGATGCATGTAAAAGATTAGCCAAATCGATAGACAAAATGACTCTAAATGACTAGCAAACTCGACAGAGACCAGAAAACATTACCAGAAGGCCACTGCCATCGAAACAGTCGGCCAATTCGCACTCAACTGCAATTCGTCCCCGAGTCAAGACGAATTCGACGTAATTCATCCTCGGGTAGGACGAATCCGACTGTAATTCGTCCTCGGGTAGGACGAATTCGACTGTGTTAAAATGCCGAGTTGATGCCGCTCAAATGTCACACCTCGGGATCTCCAAATGACCTGCAAACAGAGGGGTTAGCTAATTGGGGGCATTTTGGGACGACCCAGATGGTCGGATTCTCCCAATTTGACCTCCATCAATGGGAATTTGGCGTCGCTACCTGCAAGTTAGTGGGATAACAAAAGCGACGAGAACATGATGAAATCTGATTAAAACATTATGGAATCGAACATATGAACTATCTAGACAGCATAAAATGAAATGAAAGATGAACAAATGACAAAAGAACCAATTAGAATGAAACTTAAAAGGTGCGGGGCGCCCAAGTGGGCCGCCCACCGTTGGAACTTGATTTTGGCACCAATCCACTTGGGATGGGCCCAAAATCTCTTAGGATGGGGTTGTCGAGCAAATTGGTGGATTAAAGTGGCCAAATGTCGGGTTTTTGGGTCCGAATTCACACTTCCAATAGCCACCCAATAACCTCTCTTGCGAAAGAGATTAAGGATGTGGAAAATGCAAATCAAAAGGGTAAAGGCGTGGTATCAAATCGGCAACACTTCGTTGCTTGAAAATGCTTCCTACTTGTTCTTTGGGTGGGAAAAGTCCACCATTTTATAGACCCAGGGGGTCTCTTTGGAGAGACATGCATAAGCGCCATGTGGTGGTCATAGGTGCCATGTGGCGGTCATGTCTTCTCATGAGAGAGGAAGGTCCTCCATGACTTGGGCTTTCATGAATGCCCTTGTGACAGTCCTCTAACGGCCCATCTGCCCACCTACACGTGCGTGCGAAGCAAGAGTCATCAATTGACTGTCTTTGGCTGCCACTTGGCGCCATTCTTCTTTTTGCCCGTTAAACCTAGAATTCGTCCTGACCAAAGACGAATTAAGAATTCATCCCTGGGTGAGACGAATCCAAGTTTGAATTCGTCCCTGGGTGAGACGAATACTGAGCAAAGTGCCTGAATGTGCCAAATTGCCTTTTGACCTTACAAAATTGCTATAAAAGTGGTTAGGACCACTGTTTAACCTCTGAGGGCTGCCCTGGGGGCTGTGTGTGTGTCAAAGCGATCAGTGTTTGCAGTCACATAATCGGATTGGTGCTGTTTTGGTGTCTACAGATGCCCCTTTTTGGGATGCGTTGTGCATGGCGCAACGCGGAGCAAAAATAGATAACCAAAGCACTAATGATTAGGGTTTCTCGGTAACCTAACCAACTTTTGATGCCCCAAGTATGGAAAGGGCATGCATTCTTGAATCCTTGCTTCTGACGAGCGAAGGAACTCGATTTCAAGTATTAACCTATTTTGGTGAGGTGTGACTTGAGCTTGGACATTGATCAGTCATGAATAGGCAAAGGGCGCAACCTTTTGTCCACGGGGGGAACCTTGTGTTCATGATTCACAAAATGCCAAGTGTTTGATCAATTTGTGATTGTTGCTTGTTTATTGCCCCAAGCAGGAGCGTGATTGTCTTTGTCAATGATTCTTTGAATGCATGTCATTGCCTTGATTGGGTGTGTGTTTGTTGATTGGTGACTAAGTGTGACTACCCCCTCAAGCGACGAATCGATGAGGGAATGACCTTCGTGAGAAAAGCGACGAGTCGCTTGACCCAAGATGACTTGTGCAAGGGTGCCTTTAGATGGTTTATCGTTAAGCATGTGCAATTTTTCCAACATTTAGACCTATTTTTGGTGGGTGTTAACCCTTTTTGCGATGCTTGTTTGGAGCTGAAATTGGCGAAAATCCGTCTTCCCGTGGAGCGGTCCGGCTAAAATAGCCTTCTTGGGGAGTAGGATAGTGACAATTTGTGACCCCAACGTCTATTTTGTATGCCCGGGATGTCAAGTGCAACAACACTCTCATCGGGCAAGTTTATTATCTGTTTTAGTGCATTTTTGTCCAATTTTTGATGTTTTTGAAGTTTTTGGCCTGAATTCGTCCCGGGGTGGGACGAATTCCAGCTTTAGAATTCGTCCCTGGGTGGGACGAGCGCTAACCAGAGCGCTCGTCCCAGGAAGGACGAATTGAAGCTCAAAAGGCCTATTTAAGGGCCAAAACTTGAGTTTGGGCTCATTTGCATTTAATTTTTCTTGCGATTTGGAGCTCTAGGGAGGAGGAGGTTAATTCTGCGAAGCGAAGCGCTGCCGGATTTTCCCTGCCATCATGAGTACACAAACCGGATCGAGCGACGGAGCCGAAGCGAGACCAGTAAGTGCTCCCTAGAGTTTATTTTTGTTTAAAATTGCAATTGTTTTATTTGATTATTTTTGTGATGATGTTTTTCAAAAAATTTAAAACTTAAACCCTGAAACTGAATTGAAGACAACTAAGACTTAGTGTACAACTAAACGTAGCGTAAAACCTAGGTAAAGAATTTTTATTGCTTCAACTAAACCCTAGGATAAACTGATCTTGAACCCTAAGACTTAATGTTTGTATTTTTGAATTTTTTTGTTTTGTTTTTAAATTAACCAGTTAGGATTAGAAACCCTAGACTGAAAATTTAATTTTTGTTGAATTTTTTTTGTTTTGCTTTTGAATTAATCAGTTAGGATTAGAAACCCTAGACTGAAAAATTAATTGAATTTTTTGAATTTTTGTTTTTAAATTAATCAGTTAGGATTAGAAACCCTAGAACTGAAAATTTATTTTTTGTCTTAATTTTTGTTTGTTTTTGTTTTAAATTAATCAGTTAGGATTAGAAACCCTAGAACTGAATATTTAATTTTTGTTTGTTTGTTTTAAATTAATGTAGGATTAGAAACTAGAAAATTTAATTTTTGTTGAATTTTTTTTTTGTTTTGTTTTGTTTTAAATTAATCAGTTAGGATTAGAAACCCTAGAACTGATAATTTAATTTTTTCTGAATTTGTTTGTTTTTGTTTTTAAATTAATCAGTTAGGATTAGAAACCCTAGAACTGAAAATTTAATTTTTGTTTGAATTTTTGTTTGTTTTTGTTTTAAATTAATCAGTTAGGATTAGAAACCCTAGAACTGAAAATTTAATTTTTGTTGAATTTTGTTTGTTTTGTTTTAAATATAATTAGAAGTTTTTTTTTGTTTTTTTGTTTTGGCTGTACATTGATAGGCAATGTTGTATATGCATGTTTTTGTTGTACAGTTCTTTTCCATGATTTTAATTTTCTTTTTTTTTTGAATTGTTTTCTTTTGCAGGTTGTTAGGAGCCGGTACCGTGTATCCATTGCTTTTGCTGAAGCGCGTGGGGCGCTGACTGAGGCTGACTGGGAGTGGCTTGATGCCCTTGGGCTCAAGCAGGTGGCTCGTCTAGAGCCAGTGGTCACGGATCAGGCCTATTTGATGGCCCTGATCAATCTCTGGGATCCGCGGACCAACACCTTCCATCTCCCGATAGGGGAGATGACTGTTACCTTGGAGGATATCTATCGGCTTCTACGGATTTCGATAGATGGATTGCCCATCAGGACATCGTCGCGTGATCAGCGGACAACTGTACTGACGAGATGCTTCGGCCATGGGGAGCGTTTGGGCGTAGAGAGCCCAGTGGAGACGGCCGAGATTGACTGTCAGGTTGGTGGGATTTTTGTTCGATGGTGGCAGGAGAGGGGGGTGTTGGGAGTGAGGCACGCATTCCTTATGGGCCTCATTTCCAACATGCTATTACCTGACTCTTCAGGTGCGAGGTTCCCATGGAACCTGTTGGATTTGGTTTGGCAGTTGGTAGAGTGCCCGATAGAGGCACCACTTATCTTGAGATGGGGACAGACATTGTTGGCACAACTCTATGGGGAGCTGTATGAGGTCCGCTGTCGATGGCGAAAGGGGATCAGTTGCAGTTATCTGTTGCAGTGTTGGGGTTGGCAGCACATAGCAGTTGAGAGGCCAACCGGGTTACCATGGATGACTCGGGTGGCGATGGAGGATAAGGAGATAGGGTATGCAGTTCTGTGGTGGCGGTCCGGAGAGCAAGGACAGAGTCGACGTTGGGCAGGTGCCGTAGGGCACTATGCCGATACCTTCTCTCGGCTCACTCCCGGGGAGGTGGTTTGGCATCCTTATCGAGACTGTCCAGCCTGGCCGAAGGCTGGAGAGTGGCTCCGACGGGTACGTAGAGAGCGGTGGTTGATTGGGCGGCATGGGACCGAGCATGAGTTCTTCTCGTACAGCCGGGTTACATGATAGTTTGGGGTGCGCCAGGGGTTTCCTGGTGAGCCCGTGGTCTATCGACGTCGGGGGGATGAGAGGACTCTAGACCGACCAGTCATCGCGCCATTGGGCGAGGATTCGGATGCGGCGATCGACGTCCCGGACGTGGATGACGTCGGGACTACTGCAGAGTACGACCAGTGGTGGGTACTACGGCGATGGCGGGGAGAGGGGCCACTGGGAGGCACGGAGGCGGCAGCGATGGGCGAGGAGGGTGCTGAGGCACCAGGGGATGATTGGGGAGCTCCTTTGGAGGACATGGTGGAGGTGGAGGGTGTTGATGCAGATTTGGGGGCTCCGGATCAGCCGAAGATGCAGGACATGGCGGAGCAGTGGGAGCCAGAGCAGGTTGCTGTTCCAGAGAGTCCCACGCCTTCGATGTATGCGGAGGACATAGAGTTCAGGGTACGTGCTGAGAATGCATGGTTGGCGGAGCTATTGTGGAGGCGAGATGAGGAGCTGGGGGATGCGCTGCGGGAGAGGGATCTCCTACGGGCTCGGCTAGCAGAGCGGGAGAGCGCACGGGTGGTGCCTCGCCAGTAGGAGGGTGATACTGATGCTGCATGGGAGAGGGATCTCTTACGAGTGCAGCTGGTGCAGCGCGATGATGTAGTCACGATGTACCATAGGCGGGAGGCGGAGTGGTGTCGGCATCGGATGGATTTGGAGGGGGAGATCATCCGCCTTGGGGGGCGGGTACCTGAGCCTTCGGGAGGTGGATCTTCGCGTCGGACGAGGGACAGTGTTACTGAGCAATCAACATCATCTCGTCGCAGGCGATTGGATGAGGGAGGCGGCAGTAGGCATGATGTTGGGGCTAGCAGTAGCCGCCCTATGGGGTCCCATAGGACCCACACCACGGGGGGTAGTTCCCGTCGCACCGATCTTGCGTGATCATGGTGGCCGACGCCTTAGGCTGGGTGGTTTTGTTATGTGATTGCGGGGTCAGAGGACCAGTTTTGTAGCCTACGGGCATTTTTTTTTGACGATATATATATATATACCGGCTTTATTTTGTTGATGCATATGTGATGATTTGATCTTATGTATGATGGTTGATGAATATGGATGTATGCATGTTAATTTATTTTGATGGATGCATATGTTATGTTGAGTGCAAGTGTTTTTGATTTATATGTGATATGCAAGAATGAAGTGGATGAATGGAATTTGTGATGTTTGGTTAGGGCACCATAGACTATTTAGGACTTTGTTTATTTTGTTTTTAAGCCATTGTTGTAATAACTGACTTTGTATGTATACATGTGGTTGTTCTTTTTTTGTATTTTCTGATGGTATTGCAAGGATGAAAAGTAGCGCAGTTGGTTTAGAAATGTAGCTAAGGTTTTCTGAGACTCAGACGGTTTTAACTCACTAGCCACGATTGTACTTTGTCTTACAAGACTTTTGAACAAGGTATGAATCGGACTTGTTTTTGACCAAGTTATTTCACATCCCTGTGTGTGCAATTGAGTTCATTTATGTGGTATTTATTAGGATACCGCCAGTGCCAGATGGGCTTTCAACCGAACCTGTACTGAGGATCACCTAGTTAGCTCCACTAACTCCTTTATTGTACTTAGTCAGATTAATCTGCGGTGTTTTCTAGGATACCATAAGCTAGCTCATCCACATGCAAACATTGATCTGTACACAAGTTAATGTGACAGATATATCGTCATGCGGGAGGTTTACCGCCAGTGACCAATAGGTTGTCAACCAAACGGGTACTGAGGCTTACCTCATGACCTTTCGAAATGCTGAGAGTTCCAGGGATTCAAGTTCGACTCCCTTTTTTTCTTCAATTGTATTGGGATACTTGCTCAATTGTAGTGATAAAAATCACTGTTTATTTTTATATATTTTTCTTTCGAGCAAGGGATTTGGATTTTAGTGATAAGAGTCACTATTGTAAGTGCTTTTGATGTGTGCACTGTTGGATGTCAAATTTTGGAGTTTTTGACGTTTGCAAATTTTTTGATGTTTTGCAACTATAGAGAAATTTGGGATTCTTGGGGAATTGGGTAGGGAGGATGCTTGTCCTTTTGCCAACTCTCAGCGTTCCTTGGGTCATTTACACAGGGGGATAAGCAAGATAACCGTTTCGCTTATGGTGACCTAGATTACTGTGCAGGTTTCATCTTTCGTTCGTACAACTTAGGAATTGTTTTATGTGTTTTAGCTTGTGATAGGATGTTACGTAACAAGGCGTATTTCAAGTAGAACTCTACCTTCGTAAAATCTCTCTGACTTGGTACAGTACGTGGCTAGAAAGTAAAATGACGACTGAAAGATGAAAACTCTTGATACATTATAAGACCACTGACTCTATTGTGGTAAACAACAGTAAATGGCGTTTGTTTGTTTGTTTATGTAAGATGGAAAATTATGGAACAAGATGGACTAGCAGAATAATTACAGTCTATGGTGCCTTTGACCTGTACGACCACAAATATGCAATGTATGGTTGTGATGCTTAATGCAGCTACATATTTTTGTATTTTTGATGGATTGATTTTTTTGTGAATATGAAGATGAGATGTGAGAAGAGCTTTGTATTGATGAATTTGAGCATGCCTAGAAATGAGATGCAAATCTTTGTTATTTTTGATGATTTTATTTTTCTTTTGACCAAGCGATTGCGGGAATCCTTGGAGCTTTTTGGGTTGACCAAGCGATTGCGGGAATCCTTGGAGCTTTTTGGGTTTGACCAAGCGATTGCGGGAATCCTTGGAGCTTTTTGGTTTGACCAAGCGATTGCGGGAATCCTTGGAGCTTTTTGGGGTTGACCAAGCGATTTCGAGAATCCTTGGAGCATTTTGGTATTGACCAAGCGATTTCGAGAATCCTTGGAGCATTTTTGGGATTGACCAAGCGATTGCGAGGAATCCTTGGAGCTTTTTGGGAACAAAGCGGGATTGACCAAGCGATTTCGAGAATCCTTGGAGCCTTTTTGGGATTGACCAAGCGATTTTAGGAATCCTTGGAGCCTTTTTGGGATTTGACCAAGCGATTTCAGGAATCCTTGGAGCCTTTTTGGGATTTGACCAAGCGATTTTAGGAATCCTTGGAGCCTTTTTGGGATATGGCTCTCTTAGATATAGAATGGTCACAAATGACTGATATTCAAGGGTTCTGTTTCCTTGATTCCATCAAGAGAGGCTAGCCGGTATGTCCCGGGTCCTATTTTGCTATCAATGACATATGGACCTAACCAATTTTCCGTGAACTTGTCCCTTAGGTGGGACGACAAATTAGAGTTCTGTTGGTTTTCCTTCAAAACCAAATCACCAACCCGGAAGTCCCTTAGGTGAACTTTCATGTTGTAAGCTTTCTTAAGTCGCTCTTGATAGATACGTAAGTGCTCGAGAGCATTAACGCGTCGTTCGTCAAGCAACGTAAGTTGGTCTAATCGGGCCTGCCGCGCAGCGTCATCATTGATGAACTCTTGCATTGATATGCGCAGGGAAGGAATTTCCAACTCTAGAGGCATGACTGCCTCGGAGCCATACACGAGCAAAAATGGAGTAGCCCCAGTGGGCGTCCGAATGCTAGTGCGATAAGCCCAAAGGGCAAGTGGAATTTGGATGTGCCAATCCTTATGACTATCTACGACCGTATTTTTAAGGATGGCAACTAGCATTTTGTTTGACGCCTCTGCTTGCCCATTTGCCTGCGGATAATAGGGTGTCAAAAAACTGTGCTAAATTTTGTACTTTGTGGTCAAAGCACGCACGTCTTTGTTCTTGAATGGTGGCCCATTATCCGAGATTATTTTGGATGGAATACCAAAATGACATATGATGTTATGCAAAATGAACTCCACAATGCGGGGTCCTGTCGTAGAGGTCAGCGAAATTGCTTCCACCCACTTGGTAAAATACTTTGTGGCCATTATGATAAATGTGTGATGGCCTGACGATGCAGGGGAGATCTTTCCAATTAGATCGAAGCCCCACTACAAAAATGGCCAAGCAGACTGGACTGTCTGCAAGGCCTGGGAAGGTACGTGCATCAAATTGGCATGATGTTGACACTTCACGCACTTCTTGACATATGCGCAACAATCTCGCTCTAAAGATGGCCAATAATAGCCCATGCGAAGAATGCGCTTTGCGATGGCCATACCACTGAAGTGGCCACCACATGTACCATCATGCGCTTGGGCGACTGCCCAAGTGGACTCTTGTTGGTCCAAGCAACGAAGAAGGATCCCTTCATAGCTACGACGATACAAAATGTCTCCTATCAAGACATACTTAGCCGCTTTCTGCTTGAATGTTCGTTTAGCGGCATGCGTCAATCCAAGCGGGAGATTACCTAACTTGAGGTAGTCTCTAATGGGTAAATACCAGTCCTGTTGATCGGAAACCTCGACAGTATTAACAGCCAATCCCTCTTGAAGTTCATCCCTAACAAATGCTGAGCGGGATAGAACTTGTAAGAACAGCGTTGTGTTGCTATTAATGGGAGTAGGGGAGAACAAGGACCCCCAGTTGGCATGTTTCAGATGATCGTGGATTCGAGAGAACTTATCCGAGGATGGTTCAATCTGGATCATGTGGATTCCTGACGTCAAGTCAGAGCTTGCACGCTCCATCGCGGATTGCGATAGGGTTTTGACTTGAATGGTTGTCATATCACCAGAAAGGTCTTGCGAGATTAGTGACCCCAAGGAGGCCATTGTGTCCGCAAAATGATTCGATGACCGAGGGAGTGCCTCGATGTCGTACCATTCAAGTTTTGCCAAGAATTTGTCCACAAGGGCTTTATAAGCCTGTAGAACTAGGCATTTGCATTGGTATACCCCTTTGACTTGATTGACAATTAACAGTGAATCACCAAAGATGTTCAGTCGTTTGATGTTCATGGCGATTGTTGTCTGAAGACCTATGAGCAAGGCTTCATACTCTTCATTATTGTTGGTGCATGGGAAATTTAATTTAAATGACAGGGGCATTGGAGTGCCCTGCGGTGTGAAGAATACTATTCCCGTGCCACCACCTTGCTCACACTTAGAACCATCAAAAAATAAGGTTATGTCGGCCTGTGACTCAGGCTCATCAGAATCTGGCGATTCTGAGACATGGAAGACCCCATCATCGAGTAGTTCTATGACTAGAGGCTGATCGTCTTCAAGAGGAGCCTCTGCTAGTTGATCGGCTATGACCTGTCCTTTGATAGATTTCTGTCCAATAAACTCTATGTCAAATTTTGTCAACAACATGATCCATTTTGCCGTGCGACTACTATGATAAGTACGACTCATCATGTATCACAATGGATTCTCCTTAGACACAACATACGTAGTGTTGCTCAACATGTAGTGGCGTAGCTTCTTGGTAGCAAACACCACTACCAAGTAGAGTTTCTCGATGTATGCATAGTTAAGTTCATAACTGACCAGGGTGCGGCTAAGATAGTAAGTAGCCTGTTCTTTGTGAAGTTCATTCTTCTGGGCCAGCATGGCGCCCAGTGCCACCTTAGTAGCTGAGATGTATAAGTAGAACGACACTCCTGGTCTAGGTGGTGCCAATACTAGCGACAAAGCCAAGTATTGTTTGATTTCATCAAAGGCTGACTGGCACTCGTCATCCCAGTGAAATGTAACCCCCTTGTGCAATAATTTGTTCATTGGTCGGCATTTGTCAGATAGCTACGCTATGAAGCGCTTAATCGACGTGACCTTTCCTTGCAAACTTCTGAGCTGCTTAATAGTAGTTGGGGGAGGCATTTCAAGGATTGCCTTGACTTTCTTTGGGTCCACCTCGATGCCTCGCTTTGAGACTATAAAACCCAAGAGTTTTCCAGATGTGACACCGAATACGCACTTCTTGGGATTCAGTCTAACCTTATGCTCTATGAGGCGATCGAGAATCTTGCTTAAGTCATTGATATGATTTGAGCACAAAAGAGACTTGGCTAACAAATCATCCATGTAATCTTCCAAAGTTTTATGCATGTAATCATGGAAGATGTACGTCATGGCACGTTGGTAGGTGGCGCCAACATTTTTAAGGCCAAAAGGCATGACCTTATAACAAAATGTCCCCCAAGGCGTTGTGAACGCCGTTTTGAGTTGATCCTTAGGATTGATACGAATCTGATTGTATCCTGAGAAACCATCCATGAGGGATAACATTTCATGACCTGTTGTAGCGTCTACCAACGCGTCGATGCTTGGCAAGGGGAAATCATCCTTAGGACTCGCTTTGTTTAGATCTCAAAAATTGGTGCATATGCGAATCCTCCCGTCGGGCTTTTTGACGGGCACCATGTTGGACAGCCATGGCGGATAATCCATGCAGATGACAAACTATGCATCCAACAACTTTTGCAATTCGTCTTTGACCATCAAGGCCACTTTTGGGTGCATCTTTCATAGTTTTTGCTTAACTGGCTTGATTTTCGGGTCAAGCGTTAGATTATGCATGACTAGCTACGGATCTAGTCCCGACATGTCTCTGTATGACCATGCAAAAACCTCCTTCTTCTCTTTGAGAAGGGCAATGTAGTCGACTTGCTATTTAGGGGATATGTAGACACCAAAACAGCACCAATCCGATTATGTGACTGCAAACACTGATCGCTTTGACACACACACAGCCCCCAGGGCAGCCCCCAGAGGTTAAACAGTGGTCCTAACCACTTTTATAGCAATTTTGTAAGGTCAAAAGGCAATTTGGCACATTCAGGCACTTTGCTCAGTATTCGTCTCACCCAGGGACGAATTCAAACTGGGATCCGTCTCACCCAGGGACGAATTCTGAATTCGTCTCTGGTCGGGACGAATTCCAGGTTTAACGGGCAAAAAGAAGAATGGCGCCAAGTGGCAGCCAAAGACAGTCAGTTGATGACTCCTGCCTCGCACGCGTGTGTGGGTGGGCAGATGGGCCGTTAGAGGACTGTCACAAGGGCAGTTATGAAAGCCCAAGTCATGGAGGACTCTCCTCTCTCATGGGAAGACATGACCGCCACATGGCACCTATGACCAACACATGGCGCTTATGCATCCCTCTCAAAAGAGACCCCCTGGGTCTATAAAATGGTGGACTTTTCCCACCCAAAACATGAAGGAGGAAGCATTTTCAAGCAACGAAGTGCTGCCGATTTGATACCACGCCTTTACCCCTTTTGATTTACATTCTCCACATCCTTAATCTCTTTTGCAAGAGAGGTTATTGGGTGGCTATTGGAAGTGTAAAATCGGACCCAAAACCAGACATTTGGCCATTTGAATCAACCAATTTGCTGACAACCCCATCCTAAGAGATTTTGGGCCCATCCCAAGTGGATTGGTGCCAAAATCAAGTGCCAACGGTGGGCGGCCCACTTGGGTGCCCCGCACCTTTTGAGTTTCATTTTAATTCATTTTTCTATCATTTGTTCATCTTTCATTTTATTCTCTACTGATTAGATAGTTTATGTATTCAATCTCACAATGTTTTGATCAGATTTCATCATGTTCTCGTCGCTTTTGTTGTCCCACTAACTTGCAGGTAGCGACATGGAATTCCCATTGATGGAGGTCAAATTGGGAGAATCCGACCATCTGGGTCATCCCAAAATGGCCCCAATTAGTTAACCCCTCTGTCTGCAGGTGTTTTGGAGATCTCGAGGTTCGACATTTAGACGACATCACTTCGGCTTTTCTAACACAGTCGAATTCGTCCCACCCGAGGATGAATAACAGTCGAATTCGTCCCACCCGGGGATGAATAATAGCAGAATTCATCCTGCCCAGGGATGAATTCCAGTTGAATGCAAATTGGCCGACTGTTTCAATGGCAGTGGCCCTCTGGTAATGTCTTCTGACCTCTGTCAGATTTGCAGGTCATTTAGATTCATTTTACTCACTATTTTCGATAATATTTTACATGCATCTTTTGTTAATTTTAGAGAACAAATGCTTCTTATTTGCAACAGGTGCTACTAACAATGTCGTTGTGTCTCTGAATGCAGGATAAGCAGCGAGAAGCGAGGACTCATCAACACTAGCGATGGTAGCGTCTTGGCCCGCCCATTTCAAATGTGGGCACGCGAAAAGAGGAACATTGAGTCTTGATTGTAATCAAATTCTTTTAACGCTCCTAGCCCCTGAAAAGGGAGGAGGCATCTTTGTAACCGAGATCAGGAGAGTTTAATAAAAAGGGCTGTGTTTTCTCCATTTTCTTGTATCTCATTTCAATGCGTCTCTTTCATTTCATGCATTCTATGTTTTTAGGACTTAAGCGTATTTGATTTTGAATACATCGCAAGTAGTGTTTCCTTCGCCCGAAATCTCATGCTTTCAGTGGCGATCACGGTGGGACACTGTCCCCTATTTTTAAAGATCAAGAAACTGATCAGATTTTTGTGTTTTGTGCTTGACAGGTACCTTTTTCGATTTTTGACTGTTATTCGTCCTTGACTGTGGCGATTGCTTTACTGCAATTCGTCTGACCCTGAGACGAATTCGAATTCGTCTCTGGGAGGGACGAATTCTGTTCTGTAATTCGTCTCACAGAGGGATGAATTTTTGTCTACGAATTTTTAGAGCCGAAGATCAGAAACAACAGATTTGGGCAGAGAAAGGTAAGGGTTTTTAAACTGTTCCTGTTACTTTCTGTCTTTCTGTTTCTATTTTCTTTCAAATTTTGCTTGCTTAAGGAAAGTAGTGCTGCTGCATGTTTCATTTTTCAAATAAAAAGAATCACACACACTTCACGCAACATCTTTAAACCAAGGAGCTGGTCGTAAAACCCTAGCCCTTGATCAAGACCATTGGTGGATTTCATCACCACCTTGGCTTGATTTTGCATCCATTTCCCCGATTGTCACTGTTGTTAGGCGTAAATCCTGACGAAAGCTGACCGAGTGTCGCTGGGGTGATTCCCATGCGTGCGAGGATAAGTCTTCTATGGTAGGTGTCATTAACAGGACAATCCCCCTTCCGTACCGCCTACGTACCATGTACCATCTGCTCTCACGTACCTATAGTCTCCCTCTCGTAAGGGCGGGTATATAGAGAGGTTGGTATATCGGCCTGGTTGGTATATTGAAGGGGCGACCATTTATGGGAGTTATATGAGCCTTCATTACGCATTTAAACGTTCTTCAAAACTTTCAAAAAAAAAACAAAACAAAATCATCAAAACGCACTAAAACCAGTTTAGGACACACCATTAATCTTTAAAAGAGATAATCACCGTTTGTGTATGTGTGTGTTCATTTCTGCTTAGTGTAACAAAAAAAAAATCAAAAATCATAAACGAAAAGATAAAAATCTGCTTAGCTAGTAGAAAGGTACCACAATGGTGTACACCCGTAGCCAAGCCCAATCAAGGGCAAAAGCTCCGAAGGGTGCACAAGAAGCGGGCACAAGTCGCCTTCGCTTTAGCCCCGAAGACTTGGTCATACCGCCTTGGCGGTCTGGGCCACAAGAGAATCCACATCATTCCATGTCTAGGTGGAATTATAGGGACACCCCTCTGGGGGATACGCCCATTCATAACAGCCCCTTTCGGGAAGAAGCTTTACATGTAGCACTCAACGCAAATAGAAAACCGCCTTTTGAGGCTAGATATGAGTGGCCACAGCGCGATGAAGCGCTAGAGAGGCACAGTGTCCATGAAGAGAGACAACGTGAATACGACATCTCTCCTTTGCCTCCCATTAGAACTGAAAGACAAAACCCAGAGCGCAGGGCTCTCCACACAGGGCGAGCTAACTCTGCCCGCCCCTTTCACACCCATGAAAGGGAGAACGAGGAAGATCATCGCATTCCTCGAGAGCAACATACAGCATGGGAGCCTTGCGCTTCCGCACCTGCTAGATATCATGATCACCCATTAAGGCCGGAGCCTCAAGTAAATGCCGCTAATCTCGATAGAGGGAAGCGCCACATAGAAGTCTCGGATCCTCAAAACCAAGATAGATACATCGAAAAGGTGACTAGGCCTCCTAGAATCAAAACAACAGAGCAAATTGACCTATCATTTGCTAGACATGCCACCCGCCAAGCGCAGATCAAGCAGCTTGAGCAGGATCAACAACAGCTAGAACAATTATATCACCTTAATAAAGAGCGCATTCGACGCCAAACAAATGAGCTGCTCCGCACCACTGTGCCTGAAAAGGTTCAGACCCCCCAAACGCAGAGGGCGGAAAGGTACGAGAGGCACAACCTCATAGTGCATGATAGGTCCCCAAGACCTCGCCAAGAGGTGCCTTTAAGACACCCGAGACATGAGCGGGAGGCCACTCCCAGGAATGACGATGGGCACCCTTCGCGGGTGCCCACTCCTGTTCATCGAGCTCGCCCAATAACTCCTCGAGAAGCTTATGAGGAGTATGAAGAAGAAGAACGGGCCAAAATGCCCTATCAAGGTAGAGGAGGTGCTATCCAGCCACCCCTCCATAGGCCCCCAGTTGCCCGTAACACACAACGGGAACGAGTTACGGAGGAAGAGATTAAATCTTTCGATGCATACAAAGCGCTATTAGAGCGTTTGGAGTCTATGGAGACTAAAGCTTCTGGGCATCAAAAGCCCATGTTACGTCAGCTCCGCAGTCATCCAGTGCATCCGTCAGTGCCCACACCTCTTTACCCCGAACATTTCAAGTTGCCTCAGTTGGCAGTTTTTAAAGGTGAAGAGGATGCTCAAGAGCATGTCACAAGATTCCTGAGCCAATGCTTTGGCATTCAGGATAATGATGCATTGTTGCTCAGGACCTTCATAACCACATTCGTGGGCCCTACCTCGGATTGGTTCACACAGTTACCGAAGCACAACATAAATAACCTAGATCAATTAGTGGATGCGTTCCTTGAACGCTTCGCCTTCAGCACCAAGAAGAAGGCGTCACTGAGCGATCTGGCCAGCCTCAAGCAATATGATGAGGAGACAATGGCGGCCTATGGGAATCGATGGAGGACTATGCTTTCTAAGCTACCTTACCTTCCCCCTATGTCCGACCTCACACAGATGTTTGCACGAAGTTGCTTGAAATCGATCTCTGGGCTATTGCAGCTGCAGCAATATGCCTCTTTAGAAGAAGCTCTGGCGCAAGCCAGAATTATTGAAGAGATCAAAATAGGGGAAGGCGCAATCGCCAAGCCTAAAAAGAAAGAGTGGAACAAAAACACTAAGACCGGGACTACGCAACCAAAACCCGCTGTAGTTAATCAAGTTGCGATAAATGTTCCCAAGCATGTGCAAGAAATACAGCCTCAAAAGGCTAATTATCAGCAAGTGCCTCCTAATTATGAAAGAGAAAATAAAATACAGGAGCAAAATCAGCAGCGTCGCCCTAGGCGACAATTCACCCCTTATACGGAGTCCAGGGACTCCTTATTTGACCGCTTGTCAGCGGCAAATCTAATCACCCTTCCAGAAATCCAAAACATAGATCCTAACGCTCCCAAGCCTAAGGGATACAGGGAGGATTTATATTGTAGGTTCCACAGGCGAAGGGGACATGACCTAAATGCATGTTGGAAATTCAAGGGATCGATACAAGATTTGATTGATAATCAAACATTGGAAGTGGACAACCCCATAGCGCCAAATAATCAATAGATGGGGGTATTCAAGGACCCTTTGCCTGCCCACGAGGCACAGGCAAAACCTCTTCAGGTAAATGAGGTGCGACAGAATCTCCCCATGCAAGGATATGTGGGAATGATCAGCATAGTAACTAGGAACAGGAAATACCCAGGAGCTGCCCCGGAGGCAGCTACAAGAGAAGTTCCTTCAACGTCGCAACCTCAACAACACACTATGCAATTGCCTCCGCCTAGACCCGAGGTCACGATACGGACCAAACTCACGCAGAGTTTGTGGACCACATCGGCTAGGCTTTCCATTTATGAGCTTATACAGCAGTCAGCGCCCCATCGAGAAGCTCTCATGGAAATTTTGAAAGCCATCGAGTTACAGCCTCACGAAGCAAATTCCTTCAATAACTTCGTAGGACATGTAAAACGATGTACGGAGCCAGTCATTACCTTCAGAGAGGATGAAGTTAAAATAGTACCGAATGACATGGCAGATCCACCCCTGCACGTTATCGCGCGGGTCAACGGGATCCCGTACAAGAGAGTGTTGGTAGATACTGGCTCGTCCAGTAACATCATTACCACTGCAGCATTAAAACATCTAAAGCTGCCAGCCTCCCATATCACGGCTTCAACATACACACTGCGAGCATTCAACGATGCAATATGCTCGACAGTCGACACAATTGTTCTACCCGTCCAGGTAGGACAAAAGACGATACCCACATTGTGCCACATTTTGGAAGGCGAGATGGCATACAACATACTGCTAGGGCGACCATGGATCAGGGACATGAAGTGTGTCCCTTCGATAGCTCACCAGTGTCTGAAGTATGCATTTGAAGGAGAAATACATGTAGTCCCGATGGACTTAGAACCCTTCAAATATTGCAATGCAGTGCATTTGATGCCGCAATTGACCCTCCCGTCGATGCACTTGGATTTCCAGTTAAATCCATCTAGAAGGGGTCCGATGCCATAGGCACCACTGGTGACTAATCCATCGAAACCCCAGCCAGGTGCATCTACATCATCTGCTCCTTCATTACCAATGCCACCTGTCATGGCTAAACAGAAGGACAAAGGAAAAAAGATCCTGGAAGAGGCTCAACCCCTAGAAGAGGTGTTGCCAACGATATCAACTGTCTCAATAGAAGAAATACCTAGCACAATGGAAGCTGAGGCTCCTAATCCACCCAACATGGAATGGACTCAGGAGGGCCTTCCATTTCCTCCCTCTCAATCGTCAACAATTACTGTTGAAATGGCCAGTACGGGCCTGGGAGAATATCTGGTGCAAAATGTTGTAGCAACGCCCATGCTAGAATCAGTGCAGGACATGGGGAGACCTCGCCTTCCCATAGGGACAATTGTTCCTTTAGGTTACCCACCAAACCAGACAAATTTTGTGTATGGGGGCCTTGATCATGGTGTTGAACCATGCAAGCAAAAGGACGAGGACGAAGAGCCTTTTGCCAAAAATATCAATTATCTGTCGAACCCGGACTTCGCTCTGAGATATCTAGGCCAATGCAATTGGCACGGATACGGGTTAGGCAGGTATGAGCAAGGGGTGCGTGTCCTTTGCCAGCCAAGATATCAAATGCCTTATGATAAGTCGGGAGTAGGGTTCAACCACCCCCTGCCCTTAGACATCTTGGTGGAAAACATGCAAGGCCTAGGAATAGGCGACAAGGGTGGATTGGCATCAGATCCTTATGCCAACCCGAACACAACGTACACATTGGGAGATTACCTCCCATGGTCAACAACCACCCTTGGTAACAACAATAACCCTTCTCTGTTGATAGAGAGAGGTGAAAGTTCGGACACTAACTTCCAAGGAGAACATAAACAGTGTCCAGATATCTTTTCAAAATTGTTCCCTTTAGAGGTTCCAATTGAACCAGTGCAATGTCAAGCGAATCAGGTCCCCCCACTGAGTGTGGAACAACCGCAATGGGATCAGATTAATTTTCTCGAACAAGATGAGCATAATATGGCACAGACAACTGTCGGGGCTAATGAGGGCCTTTGGATCACCGACAATGATTACATAGACGAAACTGAGATGGACTATCTTAATCATGCGCGATGGCACAATCACCCTGTAACCCATGAAGAACTGATGGCACAACTAGGCATAAGGTTAGGGCATGAATGGTACATAGACCCAGCAGGGTGGGACCAAGTGTTGGATCAATGGCTCCAAGTTCACGATGAGCACCGTCCACCCCGAGACCCTATAATGACATCATTGCCGAGGGAAGACCCTGTCTTCCTATCAACACATAGGGCCGATCCGTTCATGCCCGTCCCTACAGAGCCAGATCCAGAGCATAGGGAGCATCCAGAATGTTTGAGTTATCACACCCACGGTAATGGAGACCAAATTCATTTCATCCACATGATCTCCATTGATTTGACCGCACCCATCCGCAATCCGGCCGATCCAGAATGGTCATTGCATCTAGACATAGATGCCATCGACTGGGATCGCGTCAATTCACCGCTCTCCCCATCAGAGTATTGGCCTTTCGGTGAAATGCCTCATTTTACCCCAGGGACAACTCAGGATATTTTTCAAGCTGAAGAGGGACCCGAGGTTCCAAACGTAGATCTAAACTCAGCTAATGATATCCATTTGATCCCGACTCCACATCAGTTGGAGGACGGATCCCACATGTCAGTCGAGGAAATGACTGACGTAGACATCGGCTTAGACCCAATGAATCCATAGATTATCAAGTTGGGGGTAAGCTTATCCCCTGAAGAGCAAGCCGACTACATTGCCCTTCTCAAAGCGAAGAAGGAGGTTTTTGCATGGTCATACAGAGACATGCCGGGACTAGATCCATAGCTAGTCACGCATAATCTAACGCTTGACCCGACAATCAAGCCCGTAAAGCAAAAACTATGAAAGATGCACCCAACAGTGGCCTTGATGGTCAAAGATGAATTGCAAAAGCTGTTGGATGCACAGTTTGTCATCTGCGTGGATTATCCGCCATGGCTGTCCAACATGGTGCCCGTCAAAAAGCCCGACGGGAGGATTCGCATATGCACTAATTTTTGAGATCTAAACAAAGCGAGTCCTAAGGATGATTTCCCCTTGCCAAGCATCGACGCGTTGGTAGATGCTACAGCAGGTCACGAAATGCTATCCCTCATGGATGGTTTCTCAGGATACAATCAGATTCGTATCAATCCTGAGGATCAACTCAAAACGGCGTTCACAATGCCTTGGGGGACATTTTGTTATAAGGTCATGCCTTTTGGCCTTAAAAATGCTGGCGCCACCTACCAACGTGCCATGACGTACATCTTCCATGATTACATGCATAAAACTTTGGAAGATTACATGGATGATTTGTTAGCCAAGTCTCTTTTGCGCTCAGATCATCTCGGTGACTTAAGCAAGATCCTCGATCGCCTCATAGAGCATAAGGTCGACTGAATCCCAAGAAGTGCGTATTCGGCGTCACATCTGGAAAACTCTTGGGTTTTATAGTCTCAAAGTGAGGCATCGAGGTGGACCCAAAGAAAGTCAAGGCAATCCTTGAAATGGCTCCCCCAACCACTATTAAGCAGCTCAGAAGTCTGCAAGGAAATGTCACGTCGATTAAGCGCTTCATAGCACAGTTATCTAACAAGTGTCGACCCATGAACAAATTATTGCACAAGGGGGTTACATTCCACTGGGATGACGAGTGCCAGTCAGCCTTTGATGAAATCAAACAATACTTGGCTTCGCCGCCAGTATTGGCACCACCTAGACCAGGAGTGCCATTCTACTTATACATCTCAGCTATTGAGGTGGCACTGGGCGCCATGCTGGCCCAAAAGAATGAACTTCACAAAGAACAGGCTACTTACTATCTTAGCCGCACCCTGGTCAGTTACGAACTTAACTATGCATACGTCGAGAAACTCTGCTTGGCAGTGGTGTTTGCTACCAAGAAGCTACGCCACTACATGCTGAGCAACACTACGTATGTTGTGTCTAAGGAGAATCCATTGCGATACATGATGAGTCATACTTATCATAGTAGTCGCACGGCGAAATGGATCATGTTGTTGACAGAATTTGACATAGAGTTTATTGGACAAAAATCTATCAAAGGACAGGTCATAGCCGATCAACTAGCAGAGGCTCCTCTTGAAGACGATCAGCCTCTAGTCATAGAACTACCCGATGATGGGGTCTTCCATGTCTCAGAATCGCAAGATTCTGATGAGCCTGAGTCACAGGCTGACATAACCCTATTCTTCGATGGTTCTAAATGTGAGCAAGGTGGTGGCACGGGAATAGTATTCTTCACACCGCAGGGCGCTCCAATGCCCCTGTCATTTAAATTAAATTTCCCATGCACCAACAACAATGCAGAGTATGAAGCCTTGCTCATAGGTCTTCAGACAGCGATCGCCATGAACATCAAATGCCTAAACATCTTTGGTGATTCGTTGTTAATCGTCAATCAAGTAAAAGGGGTATACCAATGCAAATGCCCAGTTCTGCAGGCTTATAAAGCCCTTGTGGATAAATTCCTGGCAAAACTTGAATGGTACGACATCGAGGCACTCCCTCGGTCATCGAATCATTTTGCGAACACAATGGCCTCCTTGGGGTCACTAATCCCGCAAGACCTTTCTGGTGATATGACAACCATTCAAGTCAAAACCTTATCGCAATCCATGATGGAGCGTGCAAGCTCTGACTTGACGTCAGGAATCCACATGATCCAGATTGAACCATCCTCGGATAAGTTCTCTCGAATCCGCGATCGTCTGATACATGCCAACTGGGGGTCCTTGTTCTCCCCTACTCCCATCAATAGCAACACAACGCTGTTCTTACAAGTTCTATCCCGCTCAGCATTTGTTAGGGAGGAACTTCAAGAGGGATTGGTTGTTCATACTGTCGAGGTTTTTGATCAACAGGACTGGTATTTACCCATCAGAGACTACCTCAAGTTAGGTAATCTCCCGCTTGGATTGACGCATGCCGCAAAACGAACATTCAAGTAGAAAGCGGCTAAGTATGTCTTGATAGGAGACATTTTGTATCGTCGCAGCTATGAAGGGATCCTCCTTCGGTGCTTGGACCAACAAGAGTCCACTTGGGCAGTCGCCCAAGCACACGATGGTACATGTGGTGGCCACTTCAGTGGTATGGCCATTGCAAAGCGCATTCTTCGCATGGGCTATTATTGGCCATCTTTAGAGCAAGATTGTTGCGCATATGTCAAGAAGTGCGTGAAGTGTCAACATCATGCCAATTTGATGCACGTACCTTCCCAGGCCTTGCAGACAGTCCAGTCTGCTTGGCCATTCTCGTAGTGGGGCCTCGATCTAATCGAAAAGATCTCCCCTGCGTCGTCAAGCCATCACACGTTTATCATAACGGCCACAGAGTATTTTACCAAGTGGGTGGAAGCAATTCCGCTGACCTCTACGACAGGACCCCGCATTGTGGAGTTCATTTTGCATAACATCATATGTCATTTTGGTATTCCATCCAAAATAATCTCGGATAATGGGCCATCATTCAAGAACAAAGACGTGCGTGCTTTGACCACAAAGTACAAAATTCAGCACAGTTTTTTGACACCCTATTATCCGCAAGCAAATGGGCAAGCAGAGGCGTCAAACAAAATGCTAGTTGCCATCCTTAAAAAGATGGTCGCAGATAGTCATAAGGATTGGCACATCCAAATTCCACTTGCCCTTTGGGCTTATCGCACTAGCATTCGGACGCCCACTGGGGCTACTCCATTTTTGCTCGTGTATGGCTCCGAGGCAGTCATGCCTCTAGAGTTGGAAATTCCTTCCCTGCGCATATCAATGCAGGAGTTCATCGATGATGACACTGCGCAATAGGCCCGGTTAGACCAGCTTACGTTGCTTGACGAACGACGCGTTAATGCTCTCGAGCACTTACGTATCTATCAAGAGCGACTTAAGAAAGCTTACAACATGAAAGTTCACCTAAGGGACTTTCGGGTTGGTGATTTGGTTTTGAAGGAAAACCAACAGAACTCTAATTTGCCGCCCCACCTAAGGGACAAGTTCACGGCAAATTGGTTAGGTCCATATGTCATTGATAGCAAAATAGGACCCGGGACGTACCGGCTAGCCTCTCTTGATGGAATCAAGGAAACAGAACCCTTGAATATCAGTCATTTGCGACCATTCTATATCTAAGAGAGCCATATCCCAAAAATGCTCCAAGGATTCCTAAATTGCTTGGTCAATCCCCAAAAATGCTCCAAGGATTCCTAAAATCGCTTGGTCAATCCCAAAAATGCTCCAAGGATTCCTGAAATCGCTTGGTCAATCCCAAAAAAGCTCCAAGGATTCCTGCAATCGCTTGGTCAATCCAAAAATGCTCCAAGGATTCCTGCAATCGCTTGGTCAAACCAAAAAGCTCCAAGGATTCCCGCAATCGCTTGGTCAAACCAAAATGCTCCAAGGATTCCCAATCGCTGGTCAATCCCAAAAAGCTCCAAGGATTCCCGTAATCGCTTGGTCAAACCAAAAAGCTCCAAGGATTCCCGCAATCGCTTGGTCAATCCCAAAAAGCTCCAAGGATTCCCGCAATCGCTTGGTCAAACCAAAAAGCTCCAAGGATTCCCGCAATCGCTTGGTCACCCCAAAAAGGCCCCAAAGGATTCTCGAAATCCCTTGGTCACCATCAAAAAAAAAAAAAAAACAACAAAAATCATCAAAAACAACAAAAATTTGCATCTCATTTCAAGGCATGCTCAAATTCATCAATAGAGAGCTTTTCTCACATCTCATCTTCATAATCAAAATCAATCCATCAAAAATACAAAAATATGTAGCTGCATTAAGCATCACACCAATACACATTTGTGGTCGTACAGGTCAAAGGCACCATAGACTGTAATTATTCTGCTAGTCCATCTTGTTCCATACTTTTCCATTTTACAAAACAAACAAACAAACACCATTAACTGTTGTTTACCACAATAGAGTCAGTGGTCTCGTAATGTATCAAGAGTTTTCGTCTTTCAGTCGGCATTGTGCTTTCTAGCCACGTACTATACCAAGTCAGAGAGATTTTACGAAGGTAGAGTTCTACTTGAAATACGCCTTGTTACGTAACATCCCATCACAAGCTAAAACACTAAAACAATTCTTGAGTTGTACGAACGAAAGATGAAACCTGCACAGTAATCTAGGTCACCATAAGCGAAATGGTTATCTTGCTTATCCCCCTGTGTAAATGACCCAAAGAATGCTGAGAGTTGGCAAAAGGACAAGCATCCTCCCTACCCAATTCCCCAAGAATCCCAAAATTTGCAAACGTCAAAACTCAAAAATTTGACATCCCACAAGTGCACACATCAAAAGGCACATACAATAGTGATTCTCGTCACTCCATATCCCAATCCCTTGCTCAAAAGAAAAATATATAAAAATAAACAGTGATTTTTATCACTACAATCGAGCAAGTATCCCAATACAATTGAAGAAAAGAAGGGAGTCGAACTTGAATCCCTGGAACTCTCAAGCATTTCGAAGTCATGAGGTAAGCCTCAATACCGGTTTGGTTGACAACCTATTGGTCACTGGCGGTAAACCTCCCGCATGACGATATATCTGTCACATTAACTTGTGTACAGATCAATGTTTGCATGTGGATGAGCTAGCTTATGGTATCCTAGAAAACACCGCAGATTAATCTGACTAAATACAATAAAGGAATTAGTGGAGCTAATTAGGTGATCCTCAGTATAGGTTCGGTTGAAAGCCCATCTGGCACTGGCGGTATCCTGACAAATACCACATAAATGAACTCAATTGCACACACAGGGATGTGAAATAGCTTGGTCAAAAACGAGTTCGATTCATACCTTGGTCAAAAGTCTTGTAAGACAAAGTACAGTCGTGGCTAGTGAGTTAAAACCGTCTGAGTCTCAGAAAACCTTAGCTACATTTCTAAACCAACTGCGCTACTTTTCATCTTTGCAATACCATCAAAAAATAACAAAAAAAGAAAAACCACATGTAAACATACAAAGTCATACATCACAGTAATCGCCTAAAAAAAAATAACAGAGTTCTAAACAGTCTATGGTGCCATAGCCAAACATCACAAATCCCATTCATCCATTTCATTTCTGAAAATCACATATAAAACAAAAACATTTGCATTCATCATAGCATATGCATCCATCAAAATAAATCAACATGCATACATCCATATTCATCAACCATAATGCATAATATCAAATCATCACATATGCATAACCACAATAAAGTCGGTATATATATATATATATCATCAAAAATGCCCGTAGGCTACAAAACTGGTCCTCAGACCCCGCAACCATGTAACAAAAACCACCCAGCCTAAGGCGTCGACCACCATGATCACGCAGGATCGGTGCGACGAGAACTACCCCCCATGGTGTGGGTCCTATGGGACCCCACAGGGCGGCTACTGCTAGCCCCCACATCATGCCTACTACCGCCTCCCTCATCCAATCGCCTGCGACGAGATGATGCTGACTGCTCAATACCGCTGTCCCTCGTCCGGTACGAAGATCCACCTCCCGATGGCTCAGGTAGCCGCCCGCCAAGGCGGATGACCTCCCTCTCCAAATCTAGCCGATGCCGACACCACTCTACCTCCCGTCGATGGTAGTAAGCTACTGCATCATCGCGCTGCGCCAAAACCCTATCCCGCTCTGCTAGCTGAGCCCGTAGGAGATCCCTCTCCCGTAGCGCATCCCCCAGCTCCTGATCTCGCATCCGCAGCAGCTCTGCCAATCGTGCATTCTCAGCGCGTACCCCGGACTCCATCTCCTTCGCATCCGCCTGAGGCATGGGACTCTCTGGAACAGCAACCTGCTCTGGCTCCCACTGCTCCGCCATGTCCTGCATCTCCGGCTGATCCGGAGCCCCCAAATCTACATCCTCATCCCCCACCTCAACCATGTCCATCCTCCAACGGAGCTCCCCAATCATCCCCTGGTGCCTCAGCATCCTCCGTTGCCGCCTCCGCACCTCCCAGTGGTCCCTCTCCTCGCCATCGCCGTAGTACCCACCATGAGTCATACTCAGTGGTAGTCCCGACGTCATCCATGTCCGGGACATCGATCACCGCATCTGAATCCTCGCCCAATGGCGCGATGACCGGTCGATCTAGAGTCCTCTCATCTCCCCGGCGTCGATAGACCATGGGCTCACCAGGCAACCCCTGGCGCACCCCAAACTATCGTGTAACCCGGCTATATGAGAAGAACTCATGCTCGGTCCCGTGTCGCCCAATCAACCACCGCTCCCTACGTACCCGTCGGAGCCACTCTCCAGCCTCCGACCAGGCTGGACAGTCCCGATAAGGGCGCCAAACCACCTCCCCTGGAGTGAGCCGAGAGAAGGCATCAGCATAGTGCCCTACGACACCTGCCCACCGTCGACTCTGCCCTTGCTCTACGGACCGCCGCCACAAAACTCCATAACCTATCTCCTTATCCTCCATCACCGCCCGAGTCATCCATGGTAACCCGGTTGGCCTCTCAACTGCTATGTGCTGCCAACCCCAGCACTGCAATAGATAACTACAACTGACCCCCTTCCGCTACCGACAACGGACCCCATACAGCTCCCCGTAGAGCTATGCCAACAATGTCTGTCCCCATCTCAGGATCAGCGGTGCCTCTATCGGGCACTCTACCAACTGCCACACCAAATCCAACAGGTTCCATGGGAACCTCGCGCCTGACGAGTCAGGTAATAACATGTTAGAAATGAGGCCCATAAGGAATGCGTGCCTCACTCCTAACACACCCCTCTCCTGCCACCATCCAACAAAAATCCCACCAACCTGGCAGTCCACCTCGGCCGTCTCCACTGGGCTCTCTACGCCCAACCGCTCCCCATGCCCGAAGCATCTCGTCAGTACAGTAGTCCGCTGATCACGCGGCGATGTCCTGATGGGCAGTCCATCTATCAAAATCCGAAGAAGCCGATAGATATCCTCCAGAGTCACAGTCATCTCCCCTATCGGGAGATGGAAGGTGTTGGTCTGCGGATCCCAAAGATTGATCAGGGCCATCAAATAGGCCTGATCCGCGACCACAGGCTCTAGTCGAGCCACCTGCTTGAGCCCAAGGGCATCAAGCCACTCCCAGTCAACCTCAGTCAGCGCCCCCCGTGCCTCAGTGAAAGCAGTGGGTACACGGTACCGGCTCCTAACAACCTACGAAAGAAAACAATTCAAAAAAAATTAAAATCACGAAAAGAAAATTGTACAGCAAAAACATGCATATAACACATTGCCTATCAATGTACAACCAAAATGACAAAATTAAATTTTCAGTCTAGGGTTTCTAATCCTAACTGAATAATTTAAAACAATACAAACAAAATTCAAAAAAAATAAATTTTCAGTCTCGGATTTCTAATCCTAACTGATTAATTTAAAACAAAAAACAAACAAAAATTAAGAAAAATATTTTCAGTTCTAGGGTTTCTAATCCTAACTGATTAATAAAAATACATAAATTCAAAAAATAATTAATTTTTCAGTCTAGGGTTTCTAATCCTAACTGATTAATTTAAAACAAAAACAAACAAAAATTCAAACAAAAATCAAATTTTCGGTTTAGGGTTTCTAATCCTAACGATTAATTTAAAAACAAAAATTCAAAATTAAAAATTTTTTAGGGTTTTAATCCTAAGAAAAAAAAAAAAAAAAATTAATTTTTAAGGTTTTAATCTTAACGATTAATTTAAAAACAAAAAAAAAAATCAAAAATACAAAATTACGTCTTAGGGTTTTACATTCCGTTATCCTAGGGTTTAGTTGTAAGAAAATTCTTTAACTAAGTTTTACGCTACGTTTAGTTGTACACTAAGTCTTAGTTGTCTTCAATTCAGTTTCAGGGTTTAAGTTTTAAAAATTTTGAAAAACATCATCACAAAAATAATCAAATAAAACAAATGCAATTTTAAACAAAAATAAACTCTAGGGAGCACTTACTGGTCTCGCTTCAGCTCCGTCGCTCGATCCGGTTTGAGTACTCATGATGGCAAGGAAAATCGGCAGCGCTTCGCTCGCAGAATTAACCTCCTCCTCCCCGAGCTCAAAATCACAAGAAAAATTAGATGAAAATGAGCCCAAACTCACCCCCCCCCTCCCCCCCCCCCCCCCCCCCCTCTAAAGCTAGAATTGTCCCACCCCGGGACGAATTCAGACCGAAACTTCAAAAACATTAAAAATTGGACAAAAATGCACTAAAACAGATAATAAATTTGCCCGATGAGAGTGTTGTTGCACTTAACATCCCGGGCATACAAAATAGACGTTGGGGTCACAAATTGTCATTATCCTACACCCTAAAAAGGCTATATTAGCTGGACCGCTCCATGGGCAGATGGATTTTCGCCAATTTCAGCTCCAAAAAGCGTCGCAAAAAGGGTTCACACCCACCAAAAATAGGTCTAAATGTTGGAAAAATTGCATATGCTTAACGATAAACCATCTAAAGGCACCCTTGCACAAGTCATCTTGGGTCAAGCGACTCGTCGCTTTTCTCACGAAGGTCATTCCCTCATCGATTCGTCGCTTGAGGGGGTAGTCACACTTAGTCACCAATCAACAAACACACACCCAATCAAGGCAATGACATGCATTCAAAGAATCATTGACAAAGACAATTACGCTCCTGCTTGGGGCAGTAAACAAGCAACAATCACAAATTGATCAAACACTTGGCATTTCGTGAATCATGAACACAAGGTTCCCCCGTGGACAAAAGGTTGCGCCCTTTGCCTAATCATGACTGATCAATGTCCAAGCTCAAGTCACACCTCACCAAAATAGGTTAATACTTGAAATCAAATTCCTTAGCTCGTCGAAAGCAAGGATTCAAGAATGCATGCCCTTTCCATACTTGGGGCATCAAAAGTTGGTTAGGTTACCAAGAAACCCTAATCATTAGTGCTTTGGTTATCTATTTTTGCTCAGTGCTGTGCCATGCACAACGCATCCCAAAAAGGGGCATCTGTAGACACCAAAACAACACCAATCCGATTATGTGACTGCAAACACTGATCGCTTTGACACACACAGACCCCCAGGGCAGCCCTCAGAGGTTAAACAGTGGTCCTAACCACTTTTATAGCAATTTTGTAAGGTCAAAAGGCAATTTGGCACATTCGGGCACTTTGCTCAGTATTCGTCTCACCCAGGGACGAATTCAAACTGGGATCCGTCTCACCCAGGGGACGAATTCTGAATTCGTCTCTGGTCGGGACGAATTCCAGGTTTAACGGGCAAAAAGAAGAATGGCGCCAAGTGGCAGCCAAATACAATCAATTGATGACTCCTGCCTCGCACGCGTGTGTGGGTGGGCAGATGGGCCGTTAGAGGACTCGTCACAAGGGCGGTTATGAAAGCCCAAGTCATGGAGGACTCTCCTCTCTCATGGGAAGACATGACCGCCACATGGCACCTATGACCAACACATGGCGCTTATGCATCCCTCTCAAAAGAGACCCCCTGGGTCTATAAAATGGTGGACTTTTCCCACCCAAAACAGAAAAAGGAGGAAGCATTTTCAAGCAACGAAGTGCTGCCGATTTGATACCACGCCTTTACCCCTTTTGATTTACATTCTCCACATCCTTAATCTCTTTTGCAAGAGAGGTTATTGGGTGGCTATTGGAAGTGTAAAATCGGACCCAAAACCAGACATTTGGCCATTTGAATCAACCAATTTGCTGACAACCCCATCCTAAGAGATTTTGGGCCCATCCCAAGTGGATTGGTGCCAAAATCAAGTGCCAACGGTGGGCGGCCCACTTGGGCGCCCCGCACCTTTTGAGTTTCATTTTAATTCATTTTTCTGTCATTTGTTCATCTTTCATTTTATTCTCTGTTGATTAGATAGTTTATGTATTCAATCTCACAATGTTTTGATCAGATTTCATCATGTTCTCGTCGCTTTTGTTGTCCCACTAACTTGCAGGTAGCGACACCAAATTCCCGTTGATGGAGGTCAAATTGGGAGAATCCGACCATCTGGGTCGTCCCAAAATGGCCCCAATTAGCTAACCCCTCTGTCTGCAGGTGTTTTGGAGACTCCGAGGTTCGACATTTAGACGACATCACTTCGGCTTTCCCAACACAGTCGAATTCGTCCCACCCGGGGACGAATAACAGTCGAATTCGTCCCACCCAGGGACGAATAACAGCAGAATTCGTCCTGCCCAGGGACGAATTTTAGTTGAATGCAGATTGGCCGACTGTTTCGATGGCAGTGGCCCTCTGGTAATGTTTTCCGGTTCTCGTCGAGTTGCAGGTGATTTAGATTCATTTTACTCACTATTTTCGATAATATTTTACATGCATCTTTTGTTAATTTCAAAGAACAAACTTTTCTTATTTGCAACAGGTGCTACTAACAATGTCGTTGTGTCTCTGAACGCAGGATAAGCAGCGAGAAGCGAGGACTCATCAACACCAGCGGCGACAGCGTCTTGGCCCGCCCATTTCAAATGTGGGCACGCGGAAAGAGGAACATTGAGTCTTGATTGTAATCAAATTCTTTTAACGCTCCTAGCCCCTGAAAAGGGAGGAGGCGTCTTTGTAACCGAGATCAGGAGAGTTTAATAAAAGGGCTGTGTTTTCTCCATTTTCTTGTATCTCATTTCAATGCGTCTCTTTCATTTCATGCATTCTATGTTTTTAGGACTTAAGCGTATTTGATTTTGAATACATCGCAAGTAGTGTTTCCTTCGCCCGAAATCTCGTGCTTTCAGGATAAGCTTACCCCCAGCTTGATAATCTGTGGATTCATTGGGTCTAAGCTGATGTCTACATCAGTCATCTCCTCGACTGACATGTGGGATCCGTCCTCCAACTGATGTGGAGTCGAGATCAACTGGATATCATTACCTGAGTTTAAATCTCCGTTTGGAACCTCGGGTCCCTCTTCAGCTTGAAAAATATCTTGAGTTGTCCCTGGGGTAAAATGAGGCATTTTATCAAAAGGCCAATACTCTGATGGGGAGAGCGGTGAATTTACGTGATCCCAATCGATGGCATCTATGTCTAGATGCAATGACCGTGCTAGATCGGTCGGATTGAGGATGGGTGCGGTCAAGTCAATGGAGATCATGTTGATGAAATGAATTTGGTCTCCATTACCGTAGGTGTGATAACTCAAACATTTTGGATGCTCCCTATGCTCTAGATCTGGCTCTGTAGGTACAGGCATTAATGGATTGGCCCTATGTGTTGATAGGAAGACAGGGTCTTCCCTCGGCAATAATGTCATTATAGGGTCTCGAGGTGGACGGTGCTCGTCGTAAACTTGGAGCCATGGATCCAACACTTGGTCCCACCCTGCTGGGTCTACATGCCATTCATGCCCTAATATTATGCCTAGTTGTGCCATCAGTTGTTCATGGATTACAGGGTGATTATGTCGTCGCGCATGATTAAGATAGTCCATCTCAGTTTCGTCTTCGTAATCATTGTCGGTGATCCAAAGGCCCTCGTTGGCCCCGACAGCTATCTGCGACATATTATGCTTATCTTGTTCGAGCAAATTAATCTAATCCCATTGTGGTTGTTCCACACTCGGTGGGGGGACCTGATTCTCTTGACATTGCACTGGTTCAATTGGAACCTCTAAAGGGAACAATTTCAAAAAGATATCTGGACACTATTTATGCTCTCTTTGGAAGTTAGTGTCCGAACTTTCACCTCTCTTTATCAACGGAGAAGGGTCATTGATGTTACCAAGGGTGGTTGTTGACCATGGGAGATAATCTCCCAATGTGTACATTGTGTTTGGGTTGGCATAAGGATCTGATGCCAATCCACCCTTGTTGCCTATTCCTAGGCCTTGCATGTTTTCCACCAAGATGTCTAAGGGCAGGGGGTGGTTGAACCCTACTCCCGACTTATCATAAGGAATTTGATATATTGGCTGGAAAAGGACATGCACCCCTTCCTCATACCTGCCTAACCCGTATCCGTGCCAATTGCATTGGCCGAGATATCTCAGAGTGAAGTTCGGGTTCGACAGATAATTGATGTTTTCGACAAAAGGCTCTTATTCCTCGTCCTTTTGCTTGCATGGTTCAATACCATGATCAAGGCCCCCATACACAAAATTTGTCTGGTTTGGTGGGTAACCTAAAGGAACAACTGTCCCTATGGGAATGCGAGGTCTCCCCATGTCCTGCACTGATGCTAGCGCGGGCATTGCTACAACATTCTGCACTAGATATTCCCCCAGGCCCGTACTAGCTATTTCAACGTTAATTGTTGACGATTGAGGGGGAGGAAATGGAAGGCCTTCCTGAGTCCATTCCATGTTGGGTGGATTAGGAGCTTCAGCTTCCATTGTGCTAGGTATTTCTTCTGTTGAGACAGTTGATATCGTTGGCAACACCTCTTCTAGGGGTTGAGCCTCTTCCAGGATCTGTTTTCCTTTGTCCTTCTGTTTAGCCATGACAGGTGGCGTTGGTAATGAAGGAGCAGATGATGAAGATGCACCTGGCTGGGGTTTTGATGGATTAGTCACTAGTGGTGCCCGCGGCATCGGACCCTATCTAGATGGATTTAACTAGAAATCCAAGTGCGTCGACGGGAGGGTCGATTGCGGCATCAATTGCACTACATTGCAATATTTGAAGGGTTCTAAGTCCATCGGGACTACATGTATTTCTAAGTCCATCGGGACTATATGTCCATCCCTTTCAAACCGTAATTCTTGTCTATCTAGGGGTGGGTTAACTAACACATTTTTGTGATCAATCACTTGGGTTGTTTTGGGTAACGTGAGATTTTCAATTGGATCATCAATGATATCAAACCCAAATGATTTAGGTTTTGTAATTTTCTCATTTTGAAATGGCATAAAAATTTGTAGCACAAGTAAGTGGATAAAGATTTTCAATTTCTTTTCCTCCAAAGGAATCTAAAGCAAATGACTCTCTTTCTTGATTCATGGTTGTAGAATCCTTATCATGTTCCAAAATTTGATGAGATTCAAATTCCTCTTCCAAATTTTTCTCAAATTGTATAGGATTTATAGTATCCTAATGTGAGGAAGCAATTGAGTTATCCTGCATATTAATTGACACAACAAGTTTATTAAAAGACTTAGATTGATAATATTCTTCCCATTTCTTCCACGAATCATAGTAATCATCCTCCAAGTTCAAGTTGTGACGCTCAAGTACTTCTTCTCCATCTTCTGATTCATCAACATGTTTCTCATCCCATTCATCTTCACCTTCCTCACTCTCACTCTCTTGATGATATAGAGTTTCCACAACCAAAATGTTGTCCTCTCCTTGTTGATGTTGGGGTGGACCCTTATTTGGCACAAGTTCCAAATCATCCACTTGAGCTTGGAGACAATGGGTATACCTAGAAATTTCGAGACAATTCCTTTCATTATGCTCCTTTGTATTATGCAATATACACCCCTTTTCCCATGCAAAATTAGAAAGATTAAGAATGGAACTAGAGTGACTTGGTCCTATAGAAGTATCTATCTGATTAGCAATAGGGGAAGGCACACCCCCATTGTTTGGCTTCGTATTCCATTGTATCCCTCTATTGTTGAAATTTTGATTTGGGTGAGGGGCATGGGATTCATACTTCTATTTTTGAACCAAATAATTACTCAATTTGTGAACTATCTTTTTGAGTTCTTCAACCTCTGAATAAATATTTTTTGGTTGAGCTATGTTATTGCTAGTTCCAATAGGATTTGCGTAATTGGTGAGATCTTGACTTAACATTTGAGTTGGATTTTGAGCCACTTGATTTGCATAGGGATTCACACTTTGAATCGAAATTGGATTGGGTGCGTAAGCGGGTGTTGATGAATATGGTTGTTGATAAGGCAAAGCTTTTATGCCTGATATTTGTGGTGCCATGATCTGATTCACCATAGGAGCTTGACCATATGGACCATATTGTCCTACCATAGGCATCTGCGATAACCCATAACCCTGTGGTGTCATTTGTTGTTCAATGGTCATAGCTTCATTGTAGGCTAGAGCAAGCATGGTAACTTGAGGATTTCACCTTGCAAACATTGTCCTCATAGGATCTAATGCCCCAAAATATATTTGCAAAGCTACTGCGGGATCAATGGTAAAATGCCGAATTGCTCTATTATAGCACTTCTAAAATATTCGATTAAAAGTTCAGATTGGATCACCCTGGCCTCGTTTGCATGTAATGAACTGATTATAGATGATTATGGGATCTAATGGTGACCTGAATTGATTGACAAAAGCATCCTCCATTTGCATCCATGACGTAATGGAACCAGTAGGTAAGCAAATATACCATTCGTAAGCCACTTGGTCTAGGCTCATGGGGAAGAGTCTACAAGCCACATCTTCATGTTGAAATTGAAGTCTTATCAAAACATCCCTATAGGCCTGAATATGTTCTTTTGTGGTCCTTGGGCCATCCGGTTTGTATTCGGGAAAAAATCTCTCTATATTCTTAGGGATCTCGTGAATATCCCCTGCAATATTCAAAGGAATGTTATTGGCTCCATACCAAGGAGGTGGTGGAGGTTGGGCCATTTGATTCAAAATCGATGATGATAACCCTACAAGAACCATGGAAATGGTACTAATAATTGGTACACTAGTGGCAAATGACACCAATGGTGCAAGTCCGCTAGATGCGCCTGAAACAGAAGGATCTTCTGTAACAAGAATATCTGGTGGGACCACAATTTGCTCGGCTTTATTCCTTGGATTCCTATGAGTGAGTGAGAGGCTTTGGAATATGGTTTCCTCGGTTGTTTTGGACCTAGTTGCGATGCGATGCGGTGGGTCCAGCTTGTAAATGAAACTACCCTACAAAACCTGACAAAACTCTAAATACCTCAAAGAAAACCTGCGACACAAAAAATCCTACAATTAACGAAATTCAAAGAATAACTTCAAAATCAATTTGTTAGTCGTGAATGAAAGAAGGAAGCATGACAAAGCAATATTCTAAAAATGTAAGTTTCTAATTCACCAGATCACATATGCGCAAGTGAAGAGCATACTCCTAGTGTTGTAGGCTTTCTGATTCACAAGATCGCATTACACGCAAGTGAAGAGCATAATACCGACAAAAAATACATTTTAGACAAAAAATAATTCCTTACAAATAAGCATGAAATTGACTAGCAAATATCAAACATGTAACGTATTAATAATCATGTCAGCATCAACCAAGAGATGTATCCATTAAAATCAAATGAAAGTAATTGCACGGAGACAACCTCGTTAGTCAAGACCAAAGTTTTTCAAAATCAAATCAAAACATTATTCTTGTATGAACAATAAAAAGCGTTAGAACAATGCATAGCGATTCATGTCCTCCTTTTAACACTACAAGGTTGTGTTGTTAAAAGAGAGCTAAAGATAATAATCAATAGGGCATGAAATATTCAAAATTTAAATCCCTATAGCATTTAAATCACTCCGAAATAAAACAATTCGGGCCCTCCTTCTAGCGCCAATCTGTTGAGTGGTATTTTCACCCAATTGTGAAAGTACACTCTCCTTTAGGATTTGGGTTCCAAATCCCCTCTTGCAAAGAAGTTAAACAAACAACTTCTCCAAGGTCTCCGTTGTATTAGCATTTGCATGTGTATTAGTAATCTCAAATAAAGATATTCAATTTAAATGCCTGGAACACCTTAGTGATTGCAAGTAACTATAAAAAAGGGGCAATGTTGGTTTATTTCACCATGAAACTTTAGTGATTGTTCATTGTTTTTTTGGATTTTGAAAATTTTTAAATGTTTATTTTAATGCCTGAAAATTTAAAATAAGTTAAAATTTCTAGAAAAATAAAATGCAGAAAAATGAAAATGAAATGCAGAAAACTGAAAATAAAATGCATTCAGTATGATGCTATCCTATTTCGACAAAACCAAAGATGTGAGGTTTCCATGCATGCAACCTAACCTATTGGACTTGCAAAACAAGCACAATCCCCATAGACTAAGTGTTGGTTCCTAGGGTTTAAAATAAATTTCAGGTTCAAGCATTCACATGAAGCAACCAAGAAAACTTGCATTAACTTCATCTACAAACTCAAAATCTGAAAAGAGAAAATAAATAGACATTAAATCCATAGCATGCAAAGAGAATATCCTTCTTTCTTGCCCACAAGATGCAAATTTTTGAAAACTTCTGCATTAAAAATGTGTCATTTTACAATAGCAAAATTTTTGGTTTTCCCAAACCAGTCCATGGAAGAAAAAAGACTCAATAGGTCCAGAATGGCACTCTTGCCTTCAAGTCTGCAACTCTGCTCGTGGTAATTTCCGACCCCCTTTCTGGCCTCTTTTTTGAATGGCGTATTTAAACTTCTAAAAAAAAATTGTTTCTCCTTCCATGACTGTTTGTTTCATTTTCCAATGGTTGTTCGTTTCACCTTCCCTGACTGTTCATTTCATTTTCCAATGGTTGTTCGTTTCACCTTCCCTTGTGCATGCATGTGTTTTGGTTTCTAAAAAAAAAACTTTTCGTTTCCATTTTGTGGCCCTTCGTCGCGAAAATGTAACATGTCACGATATCGCGACACTTTTTATTTCTTTTGTTTTGGCCGCGAAAATGCAACATGTCGCGATATCATGACATTTTTTCCTCTTTTGGATGTGAAAATGCAACATGTCTAGATATCGCGACACTTTTTCCTCTTTTGGCCGCGACGATGCAACATGTCATAATATCGCGACACTTTTTGTCTTTTGGCCGCGACGATGCAACATGTCGCGATATCGCGATAATTTTTCCTCCTTTGGCCGCGACGATGCAACATGTGATATCGTGACACTTTTTCTCTTTTGGCCGCGACGATGCAACATGTCATGATATCGTGACACTTTTTCTCTTTTGGCCGTGATGATGCAACATGTCACGATATCGCGATACTTTTTCTCCTTTGGCCGCGACGATGCAACATGTCGCGATATCACTACACTTTTTCTCCTTTGGCCGCGACAATGCAACATGTCGCGATATCACAACACTTTTTCTATTTTTGCCGTGACGATGCAACATGTCGTGATATTGTGACACTTTTTCTCCTTTGGTCGTGACGATGCAACATGTCACGATATCATGACACTTTTTCCTCCTTTGGCTGTGATGATGCAACATGTCGTGATATCGTGACACTTTTTCTTCCTTGCTCTCCCTTTGCTTTGGACCGCGAAAATGCAACATGTCATGATATCATGACACTTTTCCTCCTTTGGCCGCGATGATGCAACATGTCACGATATCGCAACACTTTTTCCTCCTTGCTCTCTCCCTTTGCTTTGGACTGCAAAAATGCAACATGTCGCGATATCGCGACACTTTTTTCTCCTTGTGGTGTTTTGCTTTTTCTTTGATCTTTAGCATATGGGCCACTTCGGTCTTCTTGGAAAACATGCAAAAAAAATGTGGGTCCCCAATTTTGGGGTACGTTGTGGAGCAGCCACAACACGACCCTTTATTGAAAGGTGTGTTGACAAAATTTTAACTAGCAAAAAGTCATCATTTTGCAAGTCACGATATTGCGATAATTTTGGGTCCAACAATAGGATGACCAAGCTGACTAGTGAAAAGGAGGAAAATCATTGGTCACAATATCACACCCTTTTTTAGACCACCTTGCTAATGCTCCAAAGAAGTCGCGATTTCATGACTTCCTCCAACGCTTAATATTTTTTAAATTTCATGAGATATTAAAAAATTAAGCCAAGAATTCATGTCCTTTAAAATTGGTATTAGAGCCAAGTGCCATTAGTGGAAGATAAGAAGCATGACTTCTAGAGGTAATTCCTTATAGTTGCAGATCCCACATTTCAATGGCAAATATTATGATTACTGGAGTATTCAAATGAAGATCTTGTTTGGGTCTTAGAAGTTGTGGGACCTAGTGGAGACTGGCTACCCAGAAACCATAGATATATCAACATTGACCACTCTCTCCCAAGCAGATTCAGACTTGTTGAATGAGAATCAGAAGAAGGATCAGAAGGGATTTTTTTATATAATGCAGGCAGTTGAAGAAACCATTTTTCCAAGAATTGTAGCAACAACCAAATCAAAGGAGGCATGGGAAATCTTAGCCAACTCCTACCAGGGCACTAGAAAAGTGAATTTGGTGAAATTGCAGATGTTGAGAAGAGAATTTGAAAATATTCAGATGAGTGAATCAGAGTCCATGAGTGACTTCTTTACCCGAACTATGGGTATCATCAATCAGATGAGGATGAATGGTGAGAATGTTGAGAACCAGAGGATAGTGGAGAAAAATTATAAGAAGCTTACCAATAAGGTTTGACATAGTGGCAATAACAATTGAAGATTCAAGGGACTTAACAATCCTTTATATTGATGAGCTCATGGTTTCTCTTCAAACACATGAGTAGAGACTGAACAGATCATATCAGTCCTCATTGGAGAAAGCATTCAAAATGCAAGTCTCATTTTGAGATAATAGCAGAAGAGATGAATCCAACAGGAACACCTCAGGTTCTCAAGGAGGAAGATACAAAGAAACAAATGTAAGTATGGAAGAGATCACAAAAGAGGAGGAAAGTAAAACTCCAACGAAGGAGAGACAAGCTGCAATTTTCATTAATCTGGAGGAAGAGGTAATGACAAAAATCAACAAGAAGGATCAAATCAGAGGTATGACAAATCCAAGATCCAATGTTATTATTGCAAGAAATTTGGCCATTTTAGTTATGAGTGTAGAAAGAAGTTGGTCAAGGATAACAAACAACAAGCCCACTACACAAATGAAAATGAAAATGTAGAAAGTAGAGATGTATGTGGGAATATGTTGTTAACTTGTAATACTGATGAAGAGAGCCAAAGGAATACTTGGTATCTTGATAGTGGGTGCAGTAACCACATGTTTGGGAATAGATAAATGTTCTCATAGTTTGATGAAACCATAAAATATGATGTGAATATGGGGAAAAACAACAAGGTACCTATCATGGGCAGAGGAAATATTATTATCCGCACCAAGCATGGTTAAAGAAAGCACATTTTTGATTTCTATTATGTTCTTGGGTTTAAATGTAACTTGCTAAGTGTTGGACAAATTGTGTTGAAGGGACACATTGTGAAGTTTAAAAATGGATATTGTATCATTCGAAACAAAGAGAATGAGCTCATATCAAATGTTTCCATGACAAAGAGCAAAATTTTTCCCTTGCAAATTCAAAATAAATTGTTGCTTTCATTTATTGCAGTTGTGAAAGATACTACTTGGCTATGGCATCTCATATTCGGTCACCTAAGTTTTAGTGGCCTAAACTTGTTGCACAAGAAATATATGGTGAAGGGTTTACCCCTCATAGAGCAACCCAATCAAGTTTTTGAAGGTTGTCTAGTTGGTAAGCAACATAAGGATGCATTCCCTATGCGATAGTCTTGGAGAGTTTCCTAGCCATTGGAGTTGGTGCACTCAGATATTTGCGGTCCTATGAAGACCAACACATTTTATAGGAATAAATACTTCTTGAATTTCATAGATTATTACAGTCAGAGGACATGGGTATATCCTATCAAACAAAAATCAGAGGCTTTCAACAAATTTAAGGAGTTTAAGGCTTTGGTTTAAAAACAAAGCAACTACTATGTGAAGACTCTGAGAACAGATGGAGGAGGTGAATACATATCCAATAAATTCCATAATTTTTACAAATAAAATGGAATTAGAAGATAGTTTACAACCAGAGACACACACAGTAGAATGGTGTTGCAGAGAGGAAGAACAAAGCACTAATGAAGATGGCAAGGAGCATGCTAAAGGTAAAGGGTTTGCCACATTAGTTCTAGGCAGAAGTTGTATGTTGTGTAGTTTACATACTGAACAAATGTCCCACCAAAAATTCAAAGGACAAAATTCCTCAAGAGGCTTGGAGCAACCAGAAGCCAAGTGTTGCTTATTTAAGAGTTTTTGGGTGCATAACATATGCACATGTTCTAGATGAGAAGAGAAATAAGTTGGATGATAAAGCAAAACAATACATATTCACTAGGTAGAGTGAAGAATCAAAGACTTATGGGTTATATGACCCTATCGCAAAGAATATGATTATGAGTCGTGATGTGAATTTCCTCGAAGATGAAGCATGGAACTGGAAATCCAAGACTGGTCATTCAGAGTCAGCAATTATTGAATTAAAGGATTTATAAGGAGATAGAATACATCTACCTATAGCCTCATGCAGTATTATTGGTGCTAACACCAGCACTGCCTCATCATCACAATCGCATCCACTTGCAAGAAGAATCTCTAACCTGAAGACACCATAAAAGATAAGGAGCTTGCAAGATATATATGAGGTAACTAGAACTGAAATTGATGAAGAACACTCTGATTTCGCTTTATTTTTTGAGTGCAATCCAATTACATTTTAAGAAGAAATTCAAAATAGAAAGTGGGTAAACACTATGGATGATGAGATAGAAGCCATAGAGAAAAATTAAACCTAGAATTTAGTGGATCTTGGAGTAGGAAAAAAAACCATTGATGTGAAATGGGTATACAAAACTAAATTTAATGCCCAAGGTGAAGTTGAAATGCATAAGGCTAGATTAGTTGCAAAAGGTTACAAGTAAAAGGTAGGGATTGACTATCATGAAGTATATGCACCTGTAGCAATGCTTGACACAATCAGAATGATTCTGACATTGGCAACCCAAAAGGAGTGGAATGTTGACCATATGAATGTCAAGTCTACTTTCCTGAATGGAGTTTTGGAAGAAAATATCTATATAGACCAAACACCTAGCTATGAGCTGGAAGGGTAAGAAGGCAAGGCCCTAAAATTTAGGAAAGCCTTGCATGGGTCAAAGCAAGTACCTAGGGCTTGGTATAGCTGCATTGATGCATACTTTCAGGATAATGGGTATATCAAATGCCCATATAAGCACACTCTCTACATGAAGACATGCAGAGGGGGAGTTGATGATAGTTTGCTTGTATGTAGACAATATGATATATTGGCAATAGCAATGTGTAATTTGAATAGTTCAAAAAAGCCACGAAGAAGGAGGTTGAGATGACGGACTTAGGCCTAATGAAATACTTTCTTGGAATTGAAGTTACTCAATCTGCAGATGGTATCTTCATATCTCAAGGTAAGTATGCAAAATATATCTTGAAGAGGTTTAATATGGAGGACAACAAACTTGCCATCACACTAGTTGCAATAGGCCTGAAACTGAGCAAAACTGATTACAGAAATAATGTTGATCCAACTTTGTATAAAAGGTTAGTTGGCAGTCTCATGTATTTGATTACAACTAGACCAGACTTGATGTTTACAGTGAGTTTAATAAGTAGGTTACTCAGTAGCAAGCAGACAAAAGGATTCTATGTTATGTCAATGGGACCAAGAAACTTGGAATCTACTATGCAATAAAAGACCAGCTTGAACTTTTTGGCTACACATATAGTGATCAGGCTGGCAATATAGATGATAAGAAGAGCACTTTCGGTTATGCATTCCATATTGGATCGAGTGTAGTTTCATGTTATTTAAAGAAGAAACCAATTGTTGCACTATCCACTACTGAGGCAAAGTATGTTGTCGCCACTTCAGCTACATGCTAGGCAGTTTGGCTCAGATTATTTTTGGGGGAACTAAACCATCCACCAAAAGGGGCAACAACTATATTTTGTGACAACAATTCAACCATAGCACTATCAAAGGATCCATTGTTTCATGACAAGGCCAAGCATATTGAAGTCTGATACCATTTCATCAGAGAGCTAGTGAAATCTAACAAAATTGAGTTATTGTTTTTTAGGTCAAAAGAACAGGTTGTAGATATTTTCACAAAACCTTTGAAGGAGGAAGACTTCAATAGGCTGAGGGAAATGCTCGGTGTCAAAGTTTTTATGAAATATGATTTAAAGGAGGATGTTAGAAAATTAAACCAGATTTGACATTTTTTGACAAAATTTATCTTCTACATCATTTACTGAATCCTAATACATTCAAATTAATTACTGGTAGTTTACGATTAGATTGTAGTTGTGGAACAAGCCATCCGACGTCGCATTTTGCATTTAATTCATGTCAAGTTGTTGGTAAGCCTTTCTCGCTTTTCCTCTTTTGCCCCAGCTATATATATTTAAGTCATTGGTATTTTGCATAGAGTGTGAGTAGGAGACAAAGGAGGGAGATGTTGGAAACAATATTTAATCCAAATTCTGTACTCACCTCGGCTGCTGGAATGTCCCGTCTGGTAGAGGAAGCATGGGCGAGTTAATGGAGTAGGTGAACTCCATATGCCTCCAGGCTGGCCTTGAGATTTACGCCAAGCTAGCCTTAGATCCCCTGCAAGTATAAATGGAAGCCTCGAGTACACATTCGATAATCTGGGCAGCCGCCCAAGTTTCCCTATAGTTTAGCAGGTTCTATTCTGCAGTAGTGTCACTGCAGATCAGAGTAGTTGCTCAGTGTGTGCTTCGGGGGATCCAGTTGGGATTTGGGCGATTTATTCCACAGGCGGCAATGTCCGCAGATGTAAGCTCTACAGAGCCATTTCCCTATTTTTGGGTGTCCTCCCCTGCTTTTCAATATAATCTCTGTAATTATTTGCCTTCGCCTGGTTGTGTTTGCCTGTAACAGGGCATGTCTCAAATATCCTGCACATTTTTGTTATTTGGTTTCAGTTTCAACTTTCTACATGGTATCAGAGCAAGGAGACGGAGCCATAGGCGAAGAGGACTGAGAGCCACAACGTTGGGCCGAGTGTGGTTCATCGACAGAGATTCGAACAAGGGGCACCCGGATGTTTCGACCAGAAGAGTCTGGCTTTCCCATAAAGAAATGGGCCTCCACATGGCAGTGGAACGCCCATACTCCTGGATTGTCCGCCTTGAACCTCAGTGCAGTCCATCCATATGGGAACAACGCCACCGTGTTCCGAAGGGGAGGATTCACCAAGTTATATTTCTGCGGATCCTTCTTTGGGTCGAACACGCCATCTCCGTAGCCCAGAATCCAAAAATCGTGGCCGTGCAGATGCCATGGATGGATCTCCGAATTGTTCACGTTGAGAGTATTCGCATTCTGCAGAATTACATCCACCACCGAATTCAATTTGAACACGTATACGCCATTTCCCTCCACGACATTGGGATTGGAAGGAGGAACGCTGATGTTGTAGTCCCTTGGTTGGTACATGTCAGGAGGTGGAGTTGTGTCGTAGGCGTCGTGGATTTTATACCGAATTCTGAAGAACTTAATTTTTTTTTTTTTAAATTTTGTCGAAGTCCGACTTCAGGGGCGCAGTGCGGACTTCGAACGACGTAGAGTGAAGGATGAGCTTTTCTGAAGTGCGGCGTCGGACCGAAGGGCGAAGTGCGAATAGCGCACTATTTTTTTGAGGTCTGACTTCGGGGGCGAATATTGGAGTGCGCAAGGCGTAGGAGGGGAGGCCCCGAAGTGCGGCAACGGAGCGAAGTGCGAACTTCGGGAGAAAATTTGGTGAACTCCGACTTCGGGGGTGAAGTCTGAACTTCGGACTGCGCAGTGCGAAGGAGGGAGGGAGATTCACCGAAACTCATTTTTTTGGGAAGAATTTGGATTAAGGGAGGCTGTTGGAAATATTATTTAATCCAAATTATGTACTCACCTCGGCCGCTAGAATGTCCCATCTGGCAAAGGAAGCATGGGCGAGTTAAGGGAGTAGGTGAACTCCATATGCCTCCAGGATGGCCTCGAGATTCGTGCCAAGCCAGCCTCAGATCCCCTGCAAGTATAAATGGAAGCCTCGGGCATGCATTCGGTAATCTGGGAAACCGCCCCAGTTTCCCTGTAGTTTAGCAGGTTCTATTCTGTAGCAGTGTCACTGCAGATCAGAGGAGTTGCTCAGTGTGAGCTTCGAGGGTTCCTGCTGCTCCTTAGTGCAGAACACCCTATGTAATCCAGTTGAGATTTGGGCGATTTATTCCGTAGGTAGCAATGTTCGCAGATGTAGGCTCCGTAGAGCCATTTCCCTATTTTTGGGTGCCCTCCCCTACTTTTCAATATAATCTCTGTAATTATTTGCCTCCTCCTGCTCACTATACCCTGTGAAAATGTACTTTTCAGCTCTATCATCCAACTTCTATCGCTTTTCTTTTCGAACATGTGCATATGCAATGCACCCGAACACACGCAAGTGAGCCACACTTGGCTTCACTCCGCTCCAGGCCTCCTGAGGGATTTTGTTCTTCACGCTTTTTGTGGGACATATGTGCAGCAGGTAGACTGCACATGTTACAGCCTTTGCCCAAAATTCATGCGACAATCCCTTTACCTTCATCATGCTTCATGCCATCTCCATGATGGTCCGGTTCTTCCTCTCAGCTACGTCGTTTTGTTGTGGCGTGTATCTGGCAGTGAACTGCCTTCAAATTATGTGCTGCTTGTAGTAGGTATGGAATTTTTTGGAGATGTATTCACCTCCACCATCCGTCCTGAGAGTCTTAATCTGATATCCGCTTTGTTTCTCGACTAGAGCCTTGAACTCCTTGAATCTAGCAAATGACTCTGAATTCAACTTGATGGCATAGATCCAAGTCTTTCGGCTAAAGTCATCTATGAACGTTAAGAAGTATTTGTTACCGGCAAACGTGCTGGTCTGCATCGAACCACAAATATCTGAGTGCACCAGCTCCAATGGCTGTGATGCTCTCCAAGACTGACCGAAAGGGAATGAATCCCTATGTTGTTTGCCGACTAAGAAGCCCTCACAAACTTGATTTTGCTGCTCTATCAAGAGTAAACCCCTTACCATTTGCATCTTGTGCAGTTGATTCAGGCCACTGAAGCTCAGGTGACCAAATCTGAGATGCCACAGCCAGGTAGCATCTTTCACAACTACACTCAGATGTTGGAAATATTGTTTAATCCAAATTATGTACTCACCTTTGTCGCTGGAATGTCCCGTCTGGCAGATGCCTCCGACGCTGGAATGTCCCGTCTGGTAGAGGAAGCATGGGCGAGTTGAGGGAGTATGTGAACTCCGTATGCCTCCAGGTTGGCCTCGAGATTCTCGCCAAGCCATCCTGAGACCTCTGCAGCTATAAATAGAAGCCTCGGGGACGTATTCAGTAATCTGGGCAGTCATCCTAGTTTCCCTACAGTTTAGCAAGTTCGATTCTGTAGTAGTGTCACTACAGATCGGAGTAGTTTCTCAGAGTGAGCTTCGGGGGGTTCTGCTGCTCCTTAGCGCAGAACCTCCTATGTAATCCAATTGGGATTTGGGCGGTTTATTTTGCAGGCGGTAATGTCCGCAGATGTAGGCTCCATAGAGCCATTTCTGTGTTTTTTGGGTGTCCTCCCCTGTTTCAATAATATAAACTCTGTAATTATTTGCCTCCGCCTAGTTGTGTTTGCCTGTAACAGGGCATGTCTCAAAGATCCTGCGCATTTTATTTATTCGGTTTAAGTTTTAACTTTCTTCATGGTATCAGAGCTTGGAGACGGAGCCGTAGGCGGAGAGGACTGAGAGCCACAGCGTTGGGTCGGGTGTGGTTCATCGACAGAGATTCGAACAAGGGGCACCCGACTGTTTCGACCAGAAGAGTCTGGCTTTCCAAGTGAAGTTCGGGAGCGCTGCCTAGTCGAGCAAATTTCGGGAGCGCATCCCGATCGAGCAAAGATGCTCGAAGAGCGGCGACGAAGCGATGTGCAAAAGGCGTCGGGTGATTTGCCGAAGTCCGACTTCGAGGGCGAAGTCCGAACTTCGGACGACGCAGAGCGAAGGACTAGCTTTGCCGAAGTGCGACAGCGAAGGTTTGCCGAAGTGCGACAGCGAAGGTTTGTCGGAGTGCGCCCGGAGCTTTGTCGAAGTGCGACAGCAGAGGTTTGCCGGAGTGCGACATCAGAGCTTTGCCGAAGTGCGACAGTGGAGGTTTGTCGGAGTGCGCCCGGAGCTTTGCCGAAGTGCGGCAGCGGAGGTTTGCCGGGATGCGAACGTCGGGAGCAAAGGGTGTTTTCTGAAGTGCAGCGCCGAAGTGGTGTGCGAACTTCGGGAGAAAAATAAAATTTGGCGAACTCCGACTTCGCAGGCAAAGTCTGAACTTCGGACTGCGTAGTGCGAAGGAGGGAGAGAGATTCGCCGAATCTCATTTTTTTTGGGAAGAATTTGGATTAAGGGAGGCTGTTGGAAATATTGTTTAATCCAAATTATGTACTCGCCTCCGTCGCTGGAATGTTTCGTCTGGCAGAGGCCTCTGACGCTGGAATGTCCCGTCTGGCAAAGGAAGCATGGGCGAGTTAAGGGAGTAGGTGAACTCCGTATGCCTCCAGGCTTGCGTCGAGATTTGTGCCAAGCCAGCCTGAGACCTCTGCAGCTATAAATAAAAGCCTCGGGCACGTATTCGGTAATCTGGGCAGCTGCCCCAGTTTCCCTACAGTTTAGTAGGTTCGATTCTGCAGCAGTGTCGCTGCAGATCGGAGTAGTTGCTCAGTGTGAGCTTCGGGGGGTTCCTGCTGCTCCTTAGCGCAGAACCCCCTGTGTAATCCAGTTGGGATTTGGGCGGTTTATTCCGCAGGCGGCAATGTCCGCAGATGTAGGCTCCGCAGAGCCATTTCCGTGTTTTTCGGGTGTCCTCCCCTGTTTCAATAATATAAACTCTGTAATTGATTTGCCTCCGCCTGGTTGTGTTTGCCTGTAACAGGGCATGTCTCAAAGATCCTGCGCATTTTATTTATTCGGTTTAAGTTTTAACTTTCTTCATCATAGACATCAATGATTCATTCTGAATCTGCAACGGAAACATTTTGTTCTTCGTCATGAACACAGAGCAAAAACTTTCTACAGGAGACAGAGACAAAACAGGAAGAAATTTTGAAGAAGACTTCGAATAACATTGAGCTGAAGCTGCAGCCTTCAGTTACTTCTACGTGTGTTTATCCTGCAATAGCAAAGTCTGGGTTGTAGATGTATGTAAACTTCCGAAGTAAGAAGCACCGAGTATATATGTTATGTTTATTTCTTATTGTAAAATTACGATAGCAATGAGTTTTCATTTTCAGTCAATATATAAAATATATTTGTGAGCATTATGTGTGTTCCGTGTTTATTTAAAAGAGCAAGAATAAATTTAGATTTATCTTCTTCCTTCGTTACTATGTCTATGTATTAGAAACCCTTGCAATTTTAAATAGAAACATAAGCCCTCACATTCCGAAGCATAAATTGCAACATTGAGCTAAAGTCATATTGTTGATAAGTTAAAATTTTAGGTGCGAAATCGCAACTTTAGAAACAAGACCATTGCTCCCAAGCGACTTGGTCCTCTCTTTCTCACGAAATTATGACATGCCGATTTCACAATTTTTTTTTTTTTTTTAAATAACACTTAGTGGAGATTGAACCCAAGTCATATCACCCATAATACAAGTAATGTCCTTATCAGTAGACTATATTCATGCGGATATCAGGGTTTTTTTTCATTTCGCCACAATTTTGGATCCAACAACCTGTTGACCAAACTGACCAGCGAAAAGGAGGAAATCGCAGGTCGCGATAGCGCCCTTTTTCAGACTCCAGAGAAGTCGCTATTTCGCTAATTCCTCCAACACTTACAATATTTTAGAATATTTTTTAAACTTCCTGAGACATTCGGGAATTAAACCGAGAATCGCTATCCTTTCAAATTCTTTTTCCCTAGCATTTTTCTTCATTTTGTTTACAATCCCGAAAATCTTGGAGCAATGCAATTGCCCGGTGTGCGGGGCAACATCTCGGGCCATGACACCAACAGATAACCGAAGTACCTCGACAAAATTCTACAATCCCTTTCATCCCCGTTTTCTCTTTGCACAAACAGGTGCCAGAAATAAAATGTCAAGGTGACGTCGTATAGATTAGTTATTTTATTGTTTTATTTTTTATAAAAAGTACTTTTTTATAATAGTACAACCTACTTATACCATAGGATAGCCTTTCTTGCTTTTCTTCATATTCTTAATTTATTATATTATAAGAACAGCAAATATTGACACCTTGGTTAATCGTAGCCGACCAAAGCAATACATTTAACCAATCACCCTCACATACTCTAAATCCTCAATCCTACCTGTAAAATGAGTTTCTGGCATAAAGGCTGCCTGTAACGTTAAACCTCGCAGGTATCTCCTTTACTTTTCTTTCACTTTACCGTATTCGCTCCGCGTCAGCCCTCACGCACCCCAAGCTTTCATTGGACAAGCCAGGTTCCTGCTGCCATGCGTGGTAGGGAATCCCTTCAACCTCGTCAAACTGAACGTTTATCATTTTTTAAAGATATTTTAAAAGCCAAAGCAAATATCATTTCTTTCAAACTAAATCTTTATCTTGTGAGTTCAACATTGTACTAATGCACTGTCCCAACAGAGACTCTGAACCTCCACGGACTCCCTACTTAAGTCCATGTCTTTACGCACATAATCATAAACTTGCTGTTGATTCTTCCCACCATAAACGACGTCTGATGGTCCCAACAAAATAGCGTGCTTGATATCATTGTCAACAGGCGTGGTTTTGATGTGGCAGGTACAACCAGCGCATAATAAATTTTGGAAGGTGCAAAATTTCACGGAACTTCCGTACAAGCGGAGAAGTACGCAGGCAAGTGGGGTGCTAGTTTGGTAGACAGTTAAGTTTTCAAGGCGTGACCAGCAATTTTTTTTTTTTTAAATTAATGAAATATTTAATTGTTATAACAGTTTTAATATTAAAAAAAAATTATAATGCTAAAATATACATAAATAATAAAATATAATATTATCTTATTATTAATTTTAATTTGTTTTTATTTAAATATATTTAAATTTTAAATTATCTTTAATGCCTCCGATAAACTTTAGTTAACAGCTTAATTGGAACAAAACACTGGTCACTAAATCCTTAACATAAATTTTGGCAGATGAAAGTAGACATTTTTTATCTAAATTCCTCTTCCCATGACACGTGGATTTTAAATTTTGCCGCCACCAAACTATTAATGTAGATGGCACATAATACCAAACATTCAAATGTTTAGCTCGCTCTCTAAAAGTCTGCAGAGACACGGCACTAATCATAGGCGTGTTGTATTCTTATGCATCATTCAAAAATAGTAATGAACGCAATGAACGATTAAATCAATCCTAATAATAAAGTTGAATGGCAGAGTCAGTGATATCGGTTTACCTATAAACCAAATCCAGTTTCACTGAAAGGATCTCTAACTTGTTTCACTGAAAGGATCTCTAACTTTGTATGGTTTGAAAATGAAAACTCAAAAAAAATATACCACTATTTTATTTTTAATAAGAACGCCATCAAGAAATGGTGACTAAAGAATGGACTTGACCATTTAAGAAATAGAACCAAGGCACAAGCAGTGGTAACTAAAGAATGGACTTGACCGTTTAAGAAATAGAACCAAGGCAGGTGTAAAGACAGGCAGTGGTGACTAAAGAATGGACTTGACCGTTTAAGAAATAGAACAGGTGTAAAGACAGGCAGTAATGGAACTGACCATCCAGAGAGTTGGCTTATTTTTTTTGGTGAAAAATTTTCAGATAAAATAAAGATTTGAAACAATTCCTAACTTTATATGATTTAAACTTTAAACTTGTATTTCTTAAATAAAATTCAAAAAATATACTACCACCCTATCCTTTTTCACCATAGTACTTTTTATATTAAAAAGAAATGAGATGTAATTGAACGCTGGCAGAAATAATTCTGTAATGAAAAGTTGCCAAGTGGAAGTCTAGTAAGATCTTTTTTTTTTTAAATATATAGAAGCAATGGTTACAATCACGATTTTTAGTAGTTACCAGCACAGCAGGTAGGGTTCAAATTATCTGCAAAGGCTCTCAGGACTTCCACCGTCTTGGTACATGGTAACCCGGCGTGAGATGGGACCGCCGGACGCACAGAGGTTGCACCATCGTCATCAATCTGGCGCACCACTCAAAGAAATCGGATCTTGATCTATTTCCAACAACGCCTATAACACCACTCAGTGGTTTATGATATGGTTGAAGTGGGCTCTCCACTTTCTACTTTCTATACGGTATTTTGTTGTTTTTATTAAAATCTTATGGGTAATCCTATAATTTCGTTGTTTTCTGAACCACCTACAAACAGTAAAAGCCTGGGAATGCAAGGTATGCTCCACGACTTCGTTGCGTTGGAAAAGAGTAAAACTTTATTACCGTAGTTTTTTTTTTAATTTGTTGAATGGATCAATAATGTCACATCTATTAGGATCACTTCATTCTGGATCGGGGGAAGAACCTTATCATTCTGGATATGCCTACAGGTGAGTGTTAGCCTTGAAGATCCCATCTCTATTCACTTTTAAAAGGTAAGCTGTTTTCCTTTTTAAAATAGAGAGCCCGCTCTCTATCTATAATTCCAAAGAGGATAATTCAAATCTTTGGAATAGAGAGCGATAAAGTGAAGATTTGACAGTAAGTACCTAAAGGAGATGACAGCACGTTCACACTTCAACCTCAGATTGCATCCTTAAATAATATACAAATCAGGTAGTTTTAGAGTAGGAACCATAAAGTATGTAATACACGCTAAATGCAATTAGAGAGAACCAGGTATTATAGTGTAAAGGATGGATCTCCTTTCACAGCTATAATGAAACTTAATAGCTTTTATGCCAATTTGCATGAAGACAACTGATGCCTGACAAAATCCTACTGGGATTCATGCTCTTATTTCAGCCGCATTAAGTTTACAAGAATCTTAAATCAAACGGACCCACGTGCACGTGTGGAGAAGTGCAATTTCTATGTTACGGAACCTCTGTGTGCCGTACTTGTTGGAATTATTAAACCAACACTCACGCCCGTAAGCGCTTCGGCGCGAAGCACTTTTGAAACGGCTTCGGAAAATGCTTCGCCGCGAAGCAAATTGTCAACGCCCCCTAAAAACACTTCGCCGCGAAGCAGTTTAACTTGGCCCTCGGAAGATGCTTCGCCGCGAAGTAAAATCAACCTGCCCCCGAAAAATGCTTCGCCGCGAAGCAACTCCATTCCGGCACTTCGTACCAAATATTGCCGAAGCGGAAATCCGATGCGAAGATCGGGGCATTAATTCTCCAAGCGTGCGAGTAGTTGGGGTTGCTCGGCGATTGGACAGGAACCCTTCCTTGGCATTTAATTCTTGTCAGTCGGTCGGTGAAATTCTCCCGCCTTTTGTCCTCATCCCTCGCCTATAAATATCGGGGCATTTGTCATTTTGCGTAGTTGGAAGAGTGAGAGGATAGCGGAAGGAGCAGAGCAGCAGAGAGGAACGACGAGCACAGAGCAGCCGCTGCAGCAAGGGTTTCAACCAGCAGTGTAGCAGAAGCAGTAGCCGCCTTCAACCAGAGAGTGGAGCAGCAGTCTCCCAGAAATCTGTGTGTTTATTCTGCAATTTTATATTGCGAAGTTTGTAATCGCTTCAGAAGGAAGCTTTGTAATCCGGCATTATATTTTAATATATAAAATATTTATCCTACAAATTTGCGTGTCTGAGTATCTGTTCTCTGCCTCAAAGTATTGCTTATCCGCAGACATTCCTCAGCTAGGGTTTGCCCAAAGTGGCAAAACACCCGTTCGATCCAGAAGAGAAGGAAGTTTATTTGTTTGGTGTGCCGAAGAAGCATTTCGGCACTTTGTCTCCTCGAAGTGGAATCTAGCAGCCACTTCGCCGAAGTTGCCGTGAGCTGCAGTGCTTCGCAGCTTTCCTGTCCGAAGCGAGTCACTTCGGCTGGAAAATTCCCGAAGTGATTTTACTTCGGAAGAAAACTGTGCGAAGCAGTTGCTTCGTTGGGAAATTTCTCCGAAGCAGTTTTTACTTCGGCAGTTTTTCCCCGAAGTGTTTACTTCGGGAGCTATTTCCCTGAAGTAGTTTTGCTTCGGCATTTTATCCCCCGAAGTAGTTACTTCGGGAGTATTTCCTCCGAAGCTCCTCCCGAAGCTGAAAATTTTGCGAAGCGTTTTTTTTGTTTGACGCGACGCGTTTTAATTCCTTCAAATTGGTATCAGAGCTTGTGGTGTCGTGACGCGGAGATAGAAGCATGGCTTCCGAAACAATTCCCTGCAGTTGCAGATCCCGTGATTTAACGGCAAGAACTACGATTATTGGAGCATCCAGATGAAGATTCTCTTTGGGTCTCAGGATTTGTGGGACTTCATCGAGAATGGTTACCCGAAACCGGCAGATGCAGCAACACTGGCCGCCCTCTCCCAAGCTGACAAAGATCTTCTGAAGGAGAACCGGAAGAAAGACCAAAAGGCCCTGTTCTATATCATGCAAGCGGTTGAGGAGACCATCTTCCCGTGGATCGCATCAGCCACCAAGGCCAAGCAGGCCTAGGAAATTTTGGCCAGTTCGTACCAGGGCACCAACAAAGTGAAGTTGGTAAAACTGCAGATGCTCAGGAGGGAGTTCGAGAACCTGCAGATGAGTGAGTCCGAGTCGATGAGCGACTTCTTCACCCGGACGACAGATGTCATCAACCAGATGCGGTTGAATGGTGAGATTGTGCAGAATCAAAGGATCGTGGAGAAAATTCTACGGAGTCTGCCAGCTAAGTTTGACTCTGTGGTAATTGCAATAGAGGAGTCAAGGGATTTGACAACCCTCTCGGTGGATGAACTCATGGGTTCTCTGCAGACACATGAGCAGAGGTTGAGCCGCTCAACTCAGTCCTCTTTGGAGCAAGCTTTCAAGGCGCAAGTCTCGGTCCGAGACAATGACAGACAAGACTCCCACCATAGCGCCTCTAGTTCTCAAGGTGGAAGAGGCAGAAGCAGGCGTGGGAGAAGTAACAAGCAAGGAGGGAGATCAAACCCTCATGACAGTGAAACCAGCTGCAACTTTCATCAGCAAGGAGGAAGAGGCACTGGCAAAAATCAGCAAAGGGGATCTCAGTCAGAAGGACATGTCAAAGGTCCAATGCTACTACTGCAAAAAGTTTGGCCATTACATCTCACAGTGCAAAAGAGGATGGCGAACGAGAATCGACAGCAAGCCCATTATACGGATGAAGCTAGAAATGCGACAGGAGGAAATATGCTGCTGACTTGTAGTGTTGAGGAGGAGAGCAAGAAAAACATTTGGTATCTTGACAGTGGGTGCAGCAACCACATGACTGGGAACAGAGAGATGTTCTCACAATTGGATGAAACAGTCCAATCCGAAGTCAAGATGGGGAACAACAACAAAGTTCCCATGATGGGGAAAGGAAAAATCCTCATCCGCACCCGACACGGAGAAAGAAAACAAATTTGTGATGTTTATTATGTGCCTAGGTTGAAACACAATTTGCTAAGTGTTGGACAACTTGTGCAGAAGGGACACATTGTGCAGTTCAAAGACGGTGTCTGTTCCATCAGAGACAAAGTGCATGGACAAATCACAACCGTGTCCATGATGAAAAACAAAATGTTTTCGTTGCAGATTCAGAATGAATCTTTGATGTCTCTGAGTGCAGTTGTGAAGGATGCTACCTAGTTGTGGCATCTCAGATTCGGTCACTTGAGTTTCAGTGACCTGAATTTGTTGCACAAGAAGCAGATGGTGAAGGGTTTACCCCTTATTGAGCAACCGAACCAAGTTTGTGAAGGTTGCCTGGTCGATAAGCAGCACAGGGATGCATTCCCTGTAGGACAGTCTTGGAGAGCATCACGACCATTGGAGCTGGTGCACTCAGACATTTGCGGTCCCATGCAGACCAGCACATATGCCGACAACAAATACTTCTTGACTTTCATTGATGACTTTAGCCGGAAGACATGGGTTTATCCCATTAAGCTGAAGTCAGAGGCATTTGCGAAGTTTAAGGAGTTCAAGGCTCTGGTTGAGAAACAGAGCGGGTATTAAGTGAAGACTCTCAGAACTGATGGAGGAGGAGAATACATCTCCAACGAATTCCACAACTTTTGCAAGCAGCATGGAATTCGAAGGCAGTTCACTACCAGATACACACCGCAGCAGAATGGTGTAGCTGAGAGGAAGAACAGAACTATCATGGAGATGGCACAGAGCATGCTGAAGGCAAAAAGTCTGCCACATGAGTTCTGGGCAGAAGCTGTAAGTTGTGCAGTTTATCTGCTGAACAGATGTCCCACCAAGAGTGTGAAGGACAAAATTCCGGAGGAAGCCTGGAGCAATAAGAAGCCAAGTGTGGCTCATTTGCGAGTTTTTGGGTGCATTGCATATGCACATGTTCCAGATGAGAAAAGACGAAAGCTGGATGACAAATCTGAAAAATGCATCTTCATAGGGTACAATGAACAAGCAAAGGCATACAGGTTGTACAATCCGGTGACGAAGAAACTTGTCATCAGTCGAGATGTGAAGTTCTTGGAGGATGAAGCTTGAGGCTGGAAGTCAAAGATTGGTCGGCTGAACCAGCAATTGTTGAACCTGTAAACTTGGAGGAAGATAGTGTGCGACCACCTGTACCTTCAAGCAGCAACAGTGGTGCTAGCAGCAGCACAGCCTCATCATCCCGGTCACCTCCACTTGCAAGCAGAATTCAAAATTTGAGGACACCTGCGAAGACTCGGAGCTTGCAAGACATTTATGAGGTAACCCGTAATCAGATAGATGAAGAATATTCTGACTTTGCTTTATTTACTGAGTGTGATCCAGTGGAGTTTGAAGAGGCAAGTCGAGAATCGCAAATGGGTAAATGCGATGGATGAGGAGATAGCAACCATTGAGAAGAATGAGACATGGCAGCTGACAGATCTTCCAGCAGGAAAGAAGACCATTGGGGTCAAGTGGGTGTATAAAACAAAGTTTAACGCCCAAGGAGAAGTTGACAGGCATAAGGCCAGATTAGTGGCGAAAGGCTACAAGCAGAAGTCAGGAGTTGACTATCATGAGGTGTATGCACCTATAGCCCGACTTGACACAGTCAGAATGATTTTGGCACTGGCGGCTCAAAAGGGTGGAGTGTGTATCGAGATGGATGTCAAGTCTGCCTTCTGAACGGAGTGTTGGAAGAAGAGGTCTACATAGACCAGCCACCCGGATATGAAATACAAGGGCAAGAAGACAAGGTCCTAAAGCTGAAGAAGGCCCTGTATGGGTTGAAGCAAGCACCCCGGGCATGGTACAGCCGGATTGATGACTATTTTCAGGAGAATGGGTTTCAAAAATGCCCATATGAGCACACCCTATATCTGAAGACAAATGCAGAGGGTGAGATGATAATCATCTGCTTGTACGTGGACGATCTGATATATACTGGCAATAGCAGCAGCCTATTTGCGTAGTTCAGAACAGCCATGAAGACCGAGTTTGAAATGACAGACATGGGGCTGATGAAATTCTTTCTTGGCATTGAAGTTGACCAATCAGCAGATGGCATCTTCATTTCTCAGGGCAAGTATGCAAAGGATGTCTTGAAGCATTTTAAGATGGAGGACAACAAACCTGCCATCACCCCGGTTGCCACTGGTTTGAAGTTGAGCAAGACTGACAACGGCAGAAGCGTTGATCCAACTCTCTATAAAAGGTTAGTTGGAAGCCTGATGTACTTGACCGCAACCAGGCAGATTTGATGTTTGTCGTGAGTTTAATCAGTCGATTTATGGAGTCACCCAAAGACACTCACTAGCAAGCAAGAAAGAGAATTCTACGATATGTCAATGGCACGAGGAACCACGGACTTCACTATGCCAGACAAGACCAGCTTGAGTTGATTGGCTACACGGATAGCGATTGGGCCGGTAGCGTAGATGACCGGAAGAGCACTTCGGGATATGCCTTCCATTTTGGATCCGAAGTTGTCTCTTGGTCCTCGAAGAAGCAACCAATTGTTGCTTTATCTACAACAGAAGCAGAGTACGTTGCTGCCACCTCAGCCACTGCCGAGCGATCTGGCTGAGAAGAGTTCTAAGTGAACTACATCATCCATCGAAAGCAACAACAACAATATTTTGCGACAATAACTCTGCCATCGCGCTCTCGAAGGACCCAGTCTTCCATGGCCGGACGAAGCACATAGATATCCGGTATCATTTCATCAAAGAGCTGGTGAAATTTGGTGAAGTATAGTTGCAGTTTTGCCGGTCCAAGGAGTAGTTAGCTGACATCTTCACAAAACCCTTGAAGGAGGAGGACTTCGCCAGACTACGAGAGATGTTGGGCGTTAGAGAACTCGTGAAGTTTGGTTTAAAGGAGGGTGTTGGAATTATTAAACCAACACTCACGCCCGTAAGCGCTTCGGCGCGAAGCACTTTTGAAACGCCTTCGGGAAATGCTTCGCCGCGAAGCAAATTGTCAATGCCCCCTAAAAACACTTCGTCGCGAAGCAGTTTAACTTGGCCCTCGGAGGATGCTTCGTCGCGAAGTAAAATCAACCTGCCCCCGAAAAATGCTTCGCCGCGAAGCAACTCCATTTCGACACTTCGTACCTCAAATTGCCGAAGCGGAAATCAAATGCGAAGATCGGGGCATTAATTCTCCATGCGTGCGAGTAGTTGGGGTTGCTCGACGATTGGACAGGAACCCTTCCTCGGCATTTAATTCTTGTCAGTCGGTCGGTGAACTTCTCCCGCCTTTTGTCCTCATCCCTCGCCTATAAATACCGGGGCATTTGTCATTTTGCGTAGTTGGAAGAGTGAGAGGATAGTGGAAGGAGCAGAGCAGCAGAGAGGAACGGTGAGTACAGAGCAGCCACTGCAGCAAGGGTTTCAACCAGCAGTGTAGCAGAAGCAGCAGCCGCCTTCAACCAGAGAGTGGAGCAGCAGTCTCCCAGAAATCTGTGTGTGTTTATCCTGCAGTTTTATATTGCAGAAGTTTGTAACCGCTTCAGAAGGAAGCTTTGTATTTCGGTTATATTTAATATATAAAATATTAATCCTGCAAATTTGCATGTCTGAGTATCTGTTCTCTGCCTCGAAGTATTGCTTATCCGCAGACATTCCTCAGCTAGGGTTTGCCCCGAAGTGGCAAAACACCCGTTCGATCCAGAAGGGAAGGAAGTTTATTTGTTTGGTGTGCCGAAGAAGCATTTCGGCACTTTGTCTTCCCGAAGTGGAATCCAGCAGCCACTTCGCCGAAGTTGCCGTGAGCTGCAGAGCTTCGCAGCTTTCCCGTCCGAAGCAGTCACTTCGGCTGGAAAATTCCCGAAGTGATTTTACTTCGGAAGAAAACTGTGCGAAGCAGTTGCTTCGCTGGGAAATTTCCCGAAGCAGTTTTACTTCGGCAGTTTTTCCCCCGAAGTGTTTACTTCGGGAGCTATTTCCCCGAAGTAGTTTTGCTTCGGCATTTTATCCCCCGAAGTAGTTACTTCGGGAGTATTTCCTCCAAAGCTGAAAATTTTGCGAAGCGTTTTTTTTTTTGTTTGACGCGACGCGTTTTAATTCCTTCAGTACTGACGTACCCACTCAACAGATATAATGAAGGGCTCTATCATCCTAGGCAGACGCTGGTGTCCTATAAGAAGATCTGCATGACCACAAACTCAACAAGCTTCAAGCTTCAGAACATACCTCTGGGAGTTAGTTCACAGGAGATACATATTTCTTTCTGTTCTTAAACTTTAGGCAAACTTATTGAGAAAGAATTGAATTTTCGATCTCCTCTTTTGGCGATTGAAACTTTGAGTGATTTTAAGGTCAAGTTTGAAGTTGACGAATCAGAATATTGTAAAAATAATTCTTTTGAAAAATGCAGCATGTGTAAGAAGAAATTAGGTGAAGTTCCAGTAAGAATCGAGTATGTTTTGAAAATGTTTGTGGAAAAAATGTGGAAGTTGGGTAAGGATGATCGAGGAGAGTTATACATGCAGTGAAGGTTGGGCTGGCATTGTCAGTGGTGTCTCTGTTCTATCTGATGGAACGTCTCTTTGATGGAGTTGGTGATAATGCCATCTGGGCTATCATGACCGTTTTGGTTGTTTTAGAGTTCACAGCAGGTAGTATATCATTGTCTGAATGAATGTAATAGTCGTATGTATTGAATTAATAATTATATATATGGTACTGTATGTATTGAATTAATAATTATATATATGGTACTGTTGTTGTCCATACTGTATTAAGAGTGCCCCATGGTGATCCTTATTTCTTTCTTATGATCAAATATCTTAATGCAATTGCTTGATCAAACTAACAACAATCAGATTTCTATGTAAGGGTTTGAACAGAGGAATCGGCACTGTGTTAGCAGGTTGTCTTGCTGTCTCGATTGGTAATATTGCGAAGAAGGGTGGCAAAATTGGAGAGGCCGTCATAATTGGCGCTTCTTGTTTCCTTCTAGGTCAGCCATGGCGGTATTCAGCTTAACTTGTGAAAAAAATTAATCGACCTTTCAATTCAACCCTACTTAGTGCTTACCCTTTTGTTCTATAACAGGTGGGGCTGCAACATATTTTCGGTTTTTTCCCAAAATAAAGACAAAATATGACTATGGCGTCCTGATTTTTCTCCTGACGTTCAACATGATAACGGTCTCCGCTATCGGCTTGACAACATATTCCACATGTCTTACGAACGCCTTTCCATTCTTGCAATTGGATGCGGGGTTTCTCTTGTGATAAGTTTGTGTATTTGTCCCATCTGGCCCGGAGAAGATCTCCATCGGTACATTATCAAAAGAATTGAAGGTTTGGCGGACTCCATAAAAGAATTGAAGGTTTGGCGGACTCCATTGAAGGTAAAATTATTCACCGGCCAAATGCAAGCGCTTCGGCGCGAGGCATTTTTAATATGCCTTCGGAAACCCCTTCGGCGCGAAGCATTTTTAAAATGGCTTCGGAAAGTGCTTCGCCGCGAAGCACATTTAACTCACCCCCGAAAAACACTTCGCCGCGAAGCATAAACAAACTGCCCTCGGAAAATGCTTCGCTGCAAAGTAAAATCAATTTGCCCTCCGAAGCGGAAATCAGCCGAAGTGGAAATGAGGCACGAGAATCGATGCATTAACTTTCCAAGCGTGCAAGTAGTTGGAGTCGCTCATCGATTGGATAGGAACCATTCCTTGGCATTTATTTTCTGTCAGTCGGTCGGTGAACTTCTCCCGCATTTTGTCCTCATCCCCCGCCTATAAATACCGGGACCATTTTATCATTTAGGCATGAGGAAGCAGAAGAGGATAGCGGAAGGAGCAGAGCAGCAGAGAGGATTGGAAAGCCCAGAACAGCCGCAGTGCTAGGGTTTCTACCAGCAGAGTAGCAGAAAGGTGAAACCAGTAGCCGCCAACAGCCGGAGAGTGGAGCAGCAGTCTCCAGATAAAACCCGTGTTTTTATCCTACATATGTTTATATTGCAGAAGTTTGTAATCGCTTCAGAAGGAAGCTCTATAAATGCGGCTTTATTTTTATATATAAAATATTTATCTGCATATTTGGGTCTCTGTGTGTGTTTGTTCTCGGCCTCGAAGTATTGCTTATCCGCAAATATTCCTCAGCTAGGGTTTGCCCCAAAGTGACAAAATACCCATTTCGATCCAGAAGGGAATCGCATTTATTTGTTTGTTCCGAAGCACATTGCGGGACTTTGCTCCCCGAAGTTGAACCCTTGAGCCATTTCACCGAAGCTGCCGTGTGCTACAGAGCATCGCAGCTTTCCCGTCTGAGGCGTCACTTCGGTTGGAAAATTTTCAAAGTGATTTCACTTCAGAACCAAACTTTGCGAAGTAGTAGCTTCGCTGAGAAATTGCCCGAAGTAGTTTTACTTCGGCAGTTTTTCCCCCGAATTGTTTACTTTGGGAGCTTGTTCCCCGAAGTAGATTTACTTCGGCAATAATTTCCCCGAAGTGCATACTTCGGGAGAATTTTCCCCGAAGCTCCCTCCCTCGCGTGAAAACCTTCCGAAGTGTTTTTGCGACGCGATTTTAAATTGCGATTTAAGATTTAATTCCTTCAAATTGGTATCAGATCCAGTGGTGCCATGACGCAGAGATAGAAGCATGGCTTTCGGAAACAATTCCCTGCAGTTGCAGATCCCGTGATTTAACGAAAAAAACTACAATTACTGGAGCATCCAGATGAATATTCTCTTCGGGTCTTAGGATTTGTGGGATTTTGTCGAGAATGGTTACACGGAACCGGCAGATGCAGCAGCACTAACCGCCCTCTCACAAGCTGACAAAGATCTTCTGAAGGAGAACCGGAAGAAAGATCAAAAAGCCCTGTTCTATATCATGCAAGCGGTTGAGGAGACCATCTTCCCATGGATTGCATCAGCCACCAAGGCCAAACAGGCCTGGAAAATTCTAGCCAGTTCGTACCAAGGCACCAACAAAGTGAAGTTGGTAAAACTGTAGATGCTCAGAAGAGAGTTCGAGAATCTGCAGATGAGTGAGTCCGAGTCAATGAGCGACTTCTTCACCCGGACAACTGATGTCATCAACCAGATGCGGTTGAATGGTGAAATTGTGTAGAATCAAAGGATCATGGAGAAAATTTTGTGAAGTCTGCCAGCAAAATTTTACTTTGTTGTAATTGCAATAGAGGAGTCAAGGGATTTGACAACCCTCTCTATGGATGAGCTAATGAGTTCTCTGCAGACACATGAACAGAGGCTGAGCCTCTCAACTCAGTCCTCTCTAGAGCAAGCTTTCAAGGCGCAAGTCTCAGTCCAAGACAGCGGCAGACAAGACTCCCACCACAGCGCCTCTAGTTCTCAAGGTGGAGGAGGCAGAAGCAGGCATGGGAGAAGTAACAAGCAAGGAGGGAGATCAAACCCTCATGTCAGTGAGACCAGCTGCAACTTTCATCAGCAATGAGGAAGAGGCACTGGCAAAAATCAGCAAGGTGGCTCTCAGCAGAAGAAGGACATGTCAAAGGTCTAATGCTACTACTGCAAAAATTTCGGCCATTTTATCTCATAGTGTAGAAAGAGGATGGCGAACGAGAATCAGCAACAAGCCCATTATACAAATGAAGCTGGAAATGCGACAGGAGGAAATATGCTGCTGAATTGCAGTGTTGAAGAGGAGAGCAAGAAAAATATCTGGTATCTTGATAGTGGGTGCAGCAACCACATGAATGGGAACAGAGAGATGTTCTGACAACTGGATGAAACAGTCCAGTATAAAGTCAATATGGGGAATAACAGCAAGGTTCCCGTAATGGGGAAAGGAAAGATCCTCATCCGCACCCGGTACAGAGAAAGAAAGCAAATTTGTGATGCAGGAGCATCCGACGACAGCAGGGCAATCTTGCATCAACCAAATTTTTATAAGTATTTTGATTTATTTCTTTTCTTTACAAAGGTAGAAGTTTTGTCGCGAAATCGCGACATCAACAGGAAACCAAGGCAAGGCAGAAGTTTTGTCGCGATATCGCGACGTCAAAAGGAAAACCAAGGCGAAGGCAGAAGTCGTCGCGATATCGCGACCAGTAGAAAACAAAGCAGAAATGAACACACGGACGACCATGTGCGCGAAAAAAGAGGCAACAGTCACAAATAAATATTCTGACAAAGCGACAGTTGCAGGCCATGGACATTATGGATGAGACAGCAGTTCAGAAGAACAGTCTGACAAAACAGTGGTTGCAGGTCAAGGGTCTCTTAAATGCATGTTTTCATGGCGGATCGGGTTGGTTGCCAATTATGGAAGGAAAATTGAAGACTCGATGGGGGAAGCCGACTTTGCAGGTTTTGTTTAATGTATTTTTCTAGAAGGGTCATTAATGGCCTAGAGGGTCGAGACCTCGATAAAAACTCAGGATTGTAAGAGAAGTAGGGGGTGGATCGGAGATCGCACGCAAAAGTGTGAGTTGAAAGCTAAGCCGAGCGCTAGCTGTTGTAAAGCCTATGGGCTATTATTGTAAAGATTTTTCAGATTAATGCATGAAAATTTGGGAATTGCGTGAGTGTGACTGTGTGTGATTTTCGGTCCCCCATCAGTGGTATCAGAGCTAGAAGATTCTGAGTGCGCAGCAGATTCGCCGAATGTGAGGCAGTTGCACCAGGATCTATGGAAGGGCTTGTGAGAGAGTGAGTAGAATGCCTCCAAGAAGAAACCTTGTTGGTGGGAGAGGCATGATGACAACAACAGATTTTCGAGTTTTGCAGAGGCAAGTGCAAGCCCTGCAAGAAGAGTGGCGTAGAAGATCGGAGCCAAGAAGAGATGAAGGCAGTGAAGACGAAGTGGATGAAGAAGAAAACCAGTTTGAAGAAGAAGAAGAGGTTGTAGATCCCGCACAAGCCAGACTGTACAAAGCCATATCCCAGATTGGGAAGAGGCCGAAGATGGAGGTTTCCACGTATTCTGGGAACCTGGATCCGGAGGAATTGATCGACTGGATCAACGATCTGGAAGAATACTTCGAGTATGAAGAAGTTGAAGATCCTGAGAGGGTCAGATTCGCTAAGACCAAACTGAAAGGTCATGCCAGCATATGGTGGAAGGGAGTACAGCTGGAGCGAAACAGAAGAGGAAAAGAACGGATAACAAAATGGGCACGAATGGTGGAGAAGCTGAAAAGACAGTTTATTCCTGCAGATTACGAATTGGATCTGCTGAGGAAAATGCAGAGTTTGAGGCAGATGAACAAAACTGTCCAAGAATACACAGAGGAGTTTTATAAGATCTCCATCAGAACTGGCCATTTAGAGGCAAGCAAGGAGAAGGTGGCCCGTTATATCAATGGGTTGAGACCCAGTATCCAGGAAGAGTTGAGCCTAGTTCGGGTGAGCACCATTGAAGATGCTTACCAGTTTGCTCTGAAGGTTGAAGAAAAACTGAACCGAAGGTTTGAGAGCAAGCAAAGAGGAAGAGGGCATGGAGGAAAGACTGGTGGAAGAAAATATGAAGGAAAAGAGGAGAAGAAAGAAGAAGCTAGCAGCAGCCAAGAGCAGAAGGCAGGTGATGATTACAAACCCCAAGTTCAGAACAATGGCTACCCAAGAGGAAGAGGTAGATCTGGACATGGGTATGGAAGAGGAGTGTTTCGTGGAACCTATTTCCACTGTGGAGAAGAGGGACATCAGGCATACGAGTGCCCCCAACACCACGAGAGGATGAACAAGAGACCTGAGGGTCCTGCCAGATCTGCTGTAGCAGATAAAGATGCAGAATCAAAACATTTTGAGGAGGCAGAGAGAGGAGAAGTCATGGTCACAAGGAGAGCCATGCTGATTAAGGAAGACAAATCAGAGCAGAGGAGAAGCCTGTTCCGCACGAGGTGCAAAAGCGCAGGTAAAGTCTGTAATGTTATTATAGACAATGGAAGTACTGATAACTTAGTCTCCGAAGAGATGGTTGCTAAGTTATAGCTGGAAAGGAGGAGACACCCGCATCCATACCAGATTGCATGGTTGTGGAAGGACCACAGAGCATGGGTCCGTGAACAGTGCTTAGTCACGTTCAATATTGGGAACTACCAGGACGAGGTCCTGTGTGATGTTTTCCCCATGGATGCTTGCCATTTGCTGTTAGGAAGGCCATGGCAGTTTGATCGAAGTGCAGTGCATGATGGTAATGCAAATACGTACTCATTGACAAAATATGGAGTGCGCCACAAGTTAAATCCATTACAGGCAGTGGACGAGAAGGTGTGCAGCAGTGCCAAAATTTTTCTGGTAGAAGGCATAAATTTTTTTTGCCAGGAGACGGGGTTCAAGCGGGCTGTAGAGGCAGGTGCACGTTTGGAGATATTACAAAAGACGCGGACCGAACAACACAGAAGTGAAGGTCACTTCTCCATTTACCCCGGGTGTCTGATGCAGGAGCATCCGGCGACAGCAGGGCAATCTTGCATCAACCAAATTTTTCTAAGTATTTTGTTTTATTTCTTTTCTTTACAAAGGCAGAAGTTTTGTCGTGAAATCGCGACATCAAAAGGAAACCAAGGCAAGGCAGAAGTTTTGTCGCGATATCACGACGTCGTGAAATTGCAACATCAAAAGGACACCAAGGCAAGGCGGAAGTTTGGTCGCGATATCGCGACATCAAAAGAAAACCAAGGCAAGGCGGAAGTTTTGTCGTGATATCGCGACGTCACGATATCGCGACATCAAAAGAAAACCAAGGCAAGGCGGAAGTTTTGTCACGATATCGCGACGTCAAAAGGAAACCAAGGCGAGGCGGAAGTTCTGTCGCGACGTCGCGATATCGCGACATCAAAAGGAAAACCAAGGCAAAGGCAGAAGTCATCACGATATCGCAACATGTCGCGATATTGTGACATGTTGCGATATTGCAACCAGTAGAAAACAAAGCAGAAATGAACACGCGGACGACCACGCGCACGAAAAAAGAAACAACAGTCACTAGATAAATATTCTAACAAAGCGACAGTTGCAGGCCATGGACATTATGGATGAGACAACAGTTCAGAAGAACAGTCTGACAAAATGGTGGTTGCAGGTCAAGGGTCTCTTAAATGCATGTTTTCATGGCGGATCGGGTTGGTTGCCAATTACGGAAGAAAAATTGAAGACTCAGCGGGGGAAGTCGACTTTGCAGATTTTGTTTAATGTATTTTTCCAGAAGGGTCATTAATGGCCTAGAGAATCGAGACCTTGATAAAAACTCAGGATTGTAAGAGAAAGGGGGGTTGGATCGGAGATGGCACGCAAAAGTGTGAGTTGAAAGCTAAGCCGAGCGCTAGCTGTTGAAAAGCCTGCGGGCTGTTATTGTAAAGATTTTTTAGATTAATGCATGAAAATTTGGGAATTGCGTGAGTGTGACTGTGTGTGATTTTCGATCCCCCATCAATTTGTGATGTGTATTATGTGCCTGGGTTGAAACACAACCTTCTATGCATTGGCCAGCTTGTGCAGAAGGGACACACTGTGCAGTTCAAAGACGGTGTCTGTTCCATCAAAGACAAAGTGCATGGACAAATCGTAACCGTGTCCATGACAAAAAACAAAATGTTTTCGCTGCAGATTCAGAATGAATCATTAATATCTCTGAGTGCAATTGTGAAGGATGCTACCTGGCTGTGGCATCTCAGATTCGGTCACTTGAGTTTCAGTAACCTGAATTTGCTGCACAAGAAGCAAATGGTGAAGGGTTTACCCCTTATTGAGCAACTAAACCAAGTTTGTGAAGGTTGCACAGTCGGTAAGCAACACAGGGATGCATTCCTTGTAGGACAGTCTTGGAGAGCATCACAACCATTGGAGCTGGTGCACTCAGACATTTGCGGTCCCATGCAGACCAGCACATATGCCGACAACAAATACTTCTTGACATTCATAGATGAATTTAGCTGGAAGACATGGGTTTATCCCATTAAGTTGAAGTCAGAGGCATTTGTGAAGTTTAAGGAGTTCAAGGCTCTAGTTGAGAAACAGAGTGGTTATTACGTGAAGACTCTCAGGACAGACGGTGGAGGAGAATACATCTCCAACGAATTCTACAACTTCTGCAAACAACATGGAATTCAAAGGCAATTTACTGCCAAATACACACCGCAGCAGAATAGTGTAGTTGAGAGGAAGAACAAAACAATCATGGAGATGGCACGGAGCATGTTGAAGGTGAAAAGTTTGCCACATGAGTTTTGGGCAGAAGTTGTGTCATGTGCAATTTATCTACTGAACCAATGTCCCACCAATAGTGTGAAGGACAGAATTCCAGAGGAAGCCTGGAGCAATCTGAAGCCAAGTGTGGCTCATTTGCGAGTTTTCAGGTGCATAGCATATGCACATGTTCCAGATGAGAAAAGACGGAAGCTGGATGACAAATCTGAAAAGTGTATCTTTACAGGGTACAGCAAACAAGCAAAGGCATACAGGTTGTACAATCCGATGACGAAGAAACATGTCGTCAGCCGCGACGTGAAGTTCTTAGAGGATGAAGCCTGGAACTGGAAGTCAAAGACTGGTCAGCCTGAACCAACAATTTTTGAACCTATAAACTTGGAGGAAGATAGTGTGCAGCCACCTATACCTTCAAGCAACAACAATGGTGCCAGCTGCAGCCTAGCCTCATCATACCGATCACCTCCACTTGCAAGCAAAATTTAAAATTTGAGGACCCCTGCGAAGACTCGGAGCTTGCAAGACATTTATGAGGTAACCTGTAATCAGATATATGAAAAATATTCTAACTTTGCTTTATTTACTGAATGTGATCCAATGTAGTTTGAAGAGGCAAGTCAGAATCGCACATGGGTAAAAGCGATGGATGAGGAGATAACAACCATTAAGAAGAATGAGACATGGCAGCTGGCTGATCTTCTAGCAGGAAAGAAGACCATTGGGGTCAAGTGGGTGTATAAAACAAATTTTAACGCCCAAGGAGAAGTTGACAGGAATAAGGCCAGATTAGTGGCGAAAGGCTACAAGCAAAAGTCAGGAGTTGACTATCATGAGGTGTATGCACCTGTAGCTCGAGTTGACACAGTCAGAATGATTCTGGCACTAGCAGCTCAAAAGGGATGGAGCGTTTACTAGATGGATGTCAAGTCTGCTTTCCTAAACGGAGTGTTGGAAGAAGAGGTCTACATAGACCAACCACCCGGTTATGAAATACAAGGACAAGAAGGCAAGGTCCTGAAGTTGAAGAAGGCCCTGTATGGGTTGAAGCAAGCACCTCGGGCATGGTACAGCCAAATTGATGGCTACTTTCAGGAAAATGGGTTTCAAAAATGCCCATATGAGCACACCCTATATCTGAAGACAAATGCAGAGGGTGAGATGATAATCGTCTGCCTGTACGTGGACGATCTGATATATACTGGCAATAGCAGCAGCCTATTTGCGCAGTTCAAAACAACCATGAAGACCGAGTTTGAAATGACAGACATGGGGTTGATGAAATTCTTTCTTGGCATTGAAGTTGACCAATCAGCAGATGGCATCTTCATTTCTTAGGGCAAGTATGCAAAGGATGTCCTGAAGCATTTTAAGATGGAGGACAACAAGCCTGCCATCACCCCGGTAGCCACTGGCTTGAAATTGAGCAAGACTAACAACAACAGAAGCGTCGATCCAACTCTCTACAAAAGGTTAGTTGGAAGCCTGATGTACTTGACTACAACCAGGCCAGATTTAATGTTTGTCGTAAGTTTAATCAGTCGGTTTATGGAGTCACCCAAAGACACTCACTGGCAAGCAGGCAAGAGAATTCTGCGATATGTCAATGGCACGAGAAATGATGGACTCCACTATGCCAGATAAGACCAGCTTGAGTTGATTGGCTACACTGACAGTGATTGGGCCGGTAGCATAGATGACTGGAAGAGCACTTCTGGATATGCCTTCCATTTTGGATCCGGAGTTGTCTCTTGGTCCTCGAAGAAGCAACCAATAGTTGCTTTATCTACAACGAGGCAGAGTATGTTGCTGCCACCTCAGCCGCCTGCCAGGCAATCTAGCTGAGAAGAGTTCTATGTGAACTACATCATCCGCTCGAAGCAGCAACAACAATATTTTGCGACAATAACTCTGCCATCGCGCTCTCAAAGGACCCAGTCTTCCACGGTCGGACGAAGCACATAGACATCCGGTACCATTTCATCAGAGAGTTGGTGAAATTTGGTGAAGTACAGTTGTAGTTTTGCAGGTCTAAGGAGCAGCTGGCTGACATCTTCACAAAACCCTTGAAGGAGGAGGACTTCGCCAGACTGCGAGATATGTTGGGCGTTAGAGAACTCGTGAAAGTTGGTTTAAAGGAGGGTGTTAGAATTATTAAACCAACCACGCCCGCAAGCGCTTCGGCGCGAGGCATTTTTAATATGCCTTCGGAAACCCCTTCGGCGCGAAGCATTTTTAAAATGGCTTCGAAAAGTGCTTCGTCGCGAAGCACATTTAACTCACCCCCGAAAAACACTTCGTCGGGAAGCATAAACAAAATGCCCTCAAAAAATGCTTTGTCGCAAAGTAAAATCAATTTGCCCTCCAAAGCGGAAATCAGCTGAAGTGGAAATGAGGCGCGGGAATCGACGCATTAACTTTCCAAGCGTGCGAGTAGTTGGAGTCGCTCGGCGATTGGACAGGAACCATTCCTCGACATTTATTTTCTGTCAGTCGGTCGGTGAACTTCTCCCGCATTTTGTCCTCATCCCCCGCCTATAAATACTAGGGCCATTTTGTCATTTAGGCATGAGGAAGCAGAAGAGGATAGCGGAAGGAGCAGAGCAGCAGAGAGGATTGGAAAGCCCAGAACAGCCGCAGTGCTAGGGTTTCTACCAGCAGAGTAGCAGAAAGGTGAAACCAGCAGCCGCCAATAGCCGGAGAGTGGAGCAGCAGTCTCCAAATAAAACCCGTGTTTTTATCCTGCATATGTTTATATTGCAGAAGTTTGTAATCGCTTCAGAAGGAAGCTCTGTAAATGCGGCTTTATTTTTATATATAAAATATTTATCTACATATTTGGGTCTCTATGTGTTTGTTCTCGGCCTCAAAGTATTGCTTATCTGCAGATATTCCTCAGCTAGGGTTTGCCCCGAAGTGGCAAAATACCCGTTTCGATCCAGAAGGGAATCGCATTTATTTGTTTGTGCCGAAGCACATTGCGGGACTTTGCTCCCCGAAGTTGGACCCTGGAGCCATTTCGCCGAAGCTGCCGAAGTTGCCGTGTGCTACAGAGCTTCGCAGCTTTCCCGTCCGAAGCGTCACTTCGGCTGGAAAATTTCCGAAGTGATTTCACTTCGGAGCCAAACTTTGCGAAGCAGCAGCTTCGCTGGGAAATTGCCCGAAGTAGTTTTACTTCGACAGTTTTTCCCCCGAAGTGTTTACTTCGGGAGCTTGTTCCCCGAAGTAGATTTACTTCGGCAATAATTTCCCCGAAGTGCATACTTCGGGAGAATTTTCCCCGAAGCTCCCTCCCTCGCGTGAAAACCTTCCGAAGTGTTTTTGCGACGCGATTTTAAATTGCGATTTCAGATTTAATTCCTTCACAAATGTCTCAATTTGACAACACATCAGCTACATTCATTTTTTTTTGTTGTTGTTAAAACACATCAGCTACATTCATTTGTGCTTGTACTCTTTGCTTTGATCTTGCCGACGAATGCAGGGTGCATGGCAAAGTATTTTAAGGGATCAGAATACTGTGGAATGAGTGACGGTGAAGAGACGTCTTGGATTCTAAAGCCAGCGAAGAATAACTGGTATGTCCCAATTACAGGCATAGAAAAAATTCAAATGTATGCATGCACTGATAGTTATTAGTAAATTATAGTTCTGTAACATTGAACAATTGCAGGCCAATTTTGCTAGTTGGGAGCCCAGACATGGCAAGTTTGGATTCGGGCATCCATGGAAACAATACGTTAAAGTAGGAGGCATGCTACGCCACATGGCTTACTGTGTTGTCGCCTTGCATGGATGTCTTCAGACACAACAGCAGGTGAGATCACAAATGATATTCAGCAAGACTCACCCCTTAGTTTTACAACATTCTCATATACAACATTCTCATATATTAGCCTATATCTTATAACTGTGCAGACATCGCTCTTGAATCGATTGGTATTCAAGAAGACAAGCACATATAAGGTGGGGATGGAGGTAGCAAAAATACTGCACGAGGTAGCCCATAGCATAGACTGCATGAGGGTATGCCCGCCTTCACAGTCAATGATGGAGAGTTTACATGTTGCAATTGAGGATCTAAATACCTCATTCCATCTTCTACCCGCAATATTAAATCTCATTCCACCGTTGTACGATTCAGAAGAAAATTACCGAGGAATCTACCGATAATTATGTAAATCCAACACAACAATCCCCCAAAACAGAAGGCAACCTACCCGACGAACATCACATGGCCATAGAAACAACTTTAAAAAATGATGATAATGTTCACATTTCACATGATGGAAAGAGTAAGGACGAGTCCAACTCAGAATTGTTCTCTGCCACTACCAAAAAACAGTTCCCACTTCCTACCAGAGAAGGGGACAGTCACAATGTATTAGCTATTAAACTTCAAAACCCTATGAACAAAATCAAGCGTAAGATAGAAGTTTCTGACGCAGTACCTTTGGCCACCTTTGCTTCACTTCTAATTGAGATAGTAGCCAGGCTAGAACATCTGATAGAGCCTGTCCATGACCTAGGAAAGCTTGCGGTATTCAAACAATAATTTCGTAACAGTATCCACCGTATTTTTATCTTCACAAGGAAGAATAAGGCGCGGGGACTTCCAACTAATTTAGTTAAAGCTTTTAAAACGCACACCTAGGTCTATTACTTTGGCACTGTACCTAATCCACGCCCATGTATTTAAATATTAATGGAAAACCCAAATGTTACCTTTTTGAACTGAATTTCCTTGTATTTGTAAAATTTCATTTATTTTGTTTCGTCTAACTAAGACGAATCATATTCAAAACCATTAACATTGAATAACCAGCGCGCATAGTTGGGAAAAATGTAACTCGGATTTTACAAGTAACTTGAAAAACTTAACACAAATTTAGTTTATATATATATATATATATATATATATATATAAAATAGTTAAATAATTGATTTTATATAAAACGTTTATAAAAACATACAATTATAATTTTTGTTCAAGTATATTATACAAAATTAATATTTTAGGATATAAATTATTTTTCTCTTTTTTGAACTAGATTGTTGGACTTGACTTTGGATAGGTGGAGCAATCATAGGCTCCTTACGTATGGGATCATTATTTTATATCTTTTTCAATCCCGTTAAATGTGGTATGCTTCTACCTTAGCGCCTTGATGTCTTATACAATAACTTAATATTGAGAGGATATTTGACAATCCAATATTACAGTGGATTTAGCTCAACCAAGTTAATCACCTCATAGGAATCATTCGCCCACTTGTTTTGTGCAAAGCCAAAGGTTTAATTATACAAAGATAAGGTCATTGACGTACTCGTTGGTCAACCTATTACACTTATCACTATGTATGGTCTCAAATAGAGGCCAACTATGCTCACAATGAAAAGTGCTATAAGACTAATTTAAGATGCAAATTGGCATCCTCATTACATTAGGTTCTTTTGAACCTAATGTACTCTAGCATAAATTTATAAAAATATATATATTTTTTCAAATTAATAAACATACATTTGTAATTATGTCATTATAAATATAAACCACAAGAAAAAGTGTTTAAAAGTTTACTTTTTTAGCCTAAATGGAAGGTTGAACTTGATTCTTTATATAAGAAAGGTGAAAATATGCTTCCATGAGCACTCTTATATGTTTTTAACTAGACATAGATGAGGTGACATTTAGTAGGGTCATCTATATTCTCTTTAGGTAAGTATAGAACCCTTGGACCTCTTCATTAGCATTAAGATTTTCAATGTAAAATAATTTGGGGTTCAAGAAATATTTTGTTGCATGAATAGGTCGTTCGAGTTGTCGCATCCATATCTTATCAATGATATTCCAAATAAGTTATTACTTGCATTGATATTCACTATAATATTATTGGATATCATATTTTTCTCTATCCACAACCTTATTACTAATTTGTTGTCATTTATAAGGAAAATAACCTTTATCGAGGGTTTTATCACCTGTAGTTGAAGAACAAAACTAATCATTGTAATTTATTAAATATATAATTAAAAATTAGAAATCATAATTTATAAATTAGTTAAATTTATAAAAACACTATAAAATTTTAGTTCAAAATTTAAAAAATAAATTTAAATAACCAATTACCTTGATAATTTCATATATGCTTAGCTAAAATAAATCATTAATAACTTACCTCTCGACCCACTTTCACTCCTTTTTTGAATGAAATGGTGAGGCATACTAGTTCGTGGTCACTAACATCCACCTCAAAGAAAAAAATGCTACTAGAAGTCTCTATAAGGAAATGAAATTTTATATGAATCAGATGAAACTTGGGCAAAGAATGTCCCTTGCCACTTTATTCATCCTCATCAAGCTAAGTGCCCATGTGTGGTTATATAAAAACTATAATGTTCTTCGAATATTCTCCTCTTCCACAATAATTTTTACTCATTTCAATTTGTCAAAATACTCAAGCATGAAATTAATAAAATAGGTAGTCCATAGGATCCAAAAACAAAAATATACTTCTCTAGAATCCCACCCTCAAATAGATATATGATTGCATTGTCTATCTCAACTTGGAAATCATTTCCTTTCCTACTTGTAGCATGACCTCCAATAAATTAAATATCACTTATGTATTCTTTACCTCTTGTGAGGCATGAACCGAATTTAAGAAGATCATGGATCCACCCAAAGAAGATCATGTAGTTCTTCGCATTCATCCATACATAAGCGAGAATGTTGCAACCCTTTTTCCTCCATATTTTCTTCTCCTCTTCTATAAGAGTAGATGTATTCATGACACACTCCTCCAAAAATGGCTCACATAATTTTACTCTTGAAGTTGGCTTGACCACTTTGGTAACATCATTCAATGCCCTCACTAGGGCTTCCTAATAGGGGTTGTTTCTATAATTGAAGGAAATGTTGTAGTAATACCAATAAATTAGTCATCATTGTTATTAATTCATTTTGCTTCTCCTTTTCCCATGTAGTATTTTTAAGGAATGTTTATCTTGTATTTAAGCCTTGGTCAACACTCAAAATCCTTATATTATTAGTACCTCATTGAATTTTGGGGCTAAGAAATGAATCTTCAACAATGGCACTAACATCCTCTAGTCTAGCAACATTCCCATAAAAGTAGGCCCAAAATCCTACTCCATGTCAGGAATTTTTCATTTCCTCATTACTTTCATATTGAGATGCATATTTCAATAACTGAATAAAATTTTGGTGGTATTCATGCACTGACACATTTTTCTGATGTAAATTAGATAACATACAAAATTTCTCCACATAATATTGCTTAGTCAAGAATCTATCCTTGAATCGTTTGGAAAAATACTCCTATTTGAGGTCTAAAGCTTCTGTTATATGCCCTTTATTATATGATTTCCATAAATCAAGGGCTACCTCATTCATGTTCATGACTGCTAAAGCAGTATTATATTTAGAGGATAAAACTACTAGAGAAAAATATGACTCTAGTTCACTTAGCCAATTTTTTGCTAAATCACCATCACCCTTTCCATTGAATTTAGATATTACAACCTTTCTCAAGTTCCTATCCAACTCTTTACTCACCTTGGCCCTTCCAATACTAGATTTTGTAGGTTCTATTGATACTTCTTCAGCCTTGCCTAATCCAATGCTTCTTTTCTTAGCTAATTCCTCTATGGCCTTCTGTTTTTGGGTAATAAATTCTTGTTGTTGGATCATATGAGTTTTTTTTTGGGACATCTCTTCCATTTTTTGTTCCATGCGCATTTTCAATAATTGAACAACTTTACAATATTTTTCCCTTCATTGGCATGTTCATTAGGAGGAGGTTCATTCAATCATTTTATCATTATTTCATGTTGAGTATATTCTCATATCAATCCTAAATTTTGTCCCCTAGTAGGTCCTTTGGTGGATTCTTCCTCCCTATCTCCTGTAGGATTTCCTAAAGATCCACCTTGTAGAATTCATGTCATTTGACCTGTAGGTGAAATAGGTAATTTATTATTTTACACTAAATTTGCAATTAGAGTCCACAACTCATATCTACGTTTGCTATGATACCATATGTAACAACCCAAGTCTACTCACTTGGTTGTACCACACCATCATACATAAATAAAATACTGCATTTTTTTTGTTGTGTTTTAATACAATAGTTTACTTATATGATTGCCTTCATGATCATAGTAAACTTATTTCACCCATTTATTTATGAGCATAATATTATCTTAGCACAGGTATATTACACCACTTTTGGGTTCAAGACTGCTATAGATAGTCACCCAAGTGGAAGAGATAGACCATATCATGTAAAGGTGCCATTAGTGGAATTGACTTACCTCATTTAATGTCCTTGTGTTGTGGCATGAGGGTCAATCCATGATAAGGGTTATCCTCTAGGTACCATAACCCCTAGAGGGGGAATGCTTGCTTCCCTATCCCTTATCATTCCGAACCTTTGACTTTTCATCGTCCTTGTTCCTATACTAAATGAAAGGAAAATAGTGTACTTATGCCCAGTGTCTAACTGATTATCCTCTTCATGGAATCATTTAGAGCCATGCCAATACATTGGCCTTGGACTTAATCCCACATGCTCTTTATAAACCACGTTAGTATGTCCCATACCATACAATGAGGCTTAACTAGCTTGGTCAAAGATGAATGGGAGCTATCACAGTACTATTCTAGAATAAACCTAGAGAAGGCATCCCATACCATATCTCGATACCAAACCTAACCTAGTCTTTTAAAATCAACCATTCTTGTCAATCTATAATTTCTCTAGATACTGTTGTGTGCCTACCTGCACCTCAACAATATTTGGGTGAATTCCGAACATTCTTTACATACAATGCTTAATTTTATGGTTTGTTTAGGTCTCCATAACTATTTCTAAATGTTTTATTTTCATGCCTCGCTAATATTTATAACAAGAGTTTACTAACCCATCTTTATAAGTTTAAGTTTCCACATAGACAAAAACTTCTCAAGGAAGCCTATAATTAACTCTAATATTTGGGAGATACCAAAGGATTATGCACACATTTTCTTTAATTATATTAAATGACCTAAGAAAATTCTTCCATCCTATGGATATTACTAGCTCCAAAGTTAAAAGGGAATAAATAGGTTTTTAAGATAATACCCTTATCTATCTATCTTGAATTCTTTCAAACAAAAACATAAGCATAAAAATAAACTTTTCATCTAAGAAATAATCCTATCTTGTTTTCCTTTTTTTCAACTAATATAAATATTTCAGATTAAACATTTTTTCTATAAAAAGTAGTACAACAAAGAATTTAAAACAACTTGCTAAGTTTAAGAAAACTCATGTATTCATTTTCAAATTTACTAGTAGCAAAGCTACCCACAACACACTAAGGGTTTAATTAAAATACAAGTTAAACCAATATTATTTATTCTTTCCATGGAATTTGGTATACCTTCCACTTGAAAATTATAACACAACTCAAGATAATAGATATCCCAATAAAGGAGCACTGGTCCCAACACTACACATTGCTACAACTGTATCTAAAATATATTAACCAAACAGGAAATCCAATAACCATTTTTCCTTTATGTCAACTACTCATGATGTCTTAAAAACAAATTAGATAACACAAAAAAGTCTTAGAATAAGTGCTTACAAGTTTTGTATAATTTTTCATGATTTTCACTATTATAGTATATCCCCTTGGCATATAAAATACACAAAAGTCTTTTTTAAAAAAGATAACAAGGTTTACGTTGCTTTCCCAGTGCCACTTATACTATGAGTAATTCTCTTAACATATTTTTGGAGCATTGCAACCCAGGTTAAATATGTTTTTCCAAAATAATTTACACCAACACCTAAAGTATAATTTAACTCTATTTTACAAGTATTGAATGCATAAATTACTATTTAAATAAAAGAATTCCCATTGCTTAAACCACCATACACAGTAATTAAACCATTGGGATAAATTCATCAACATTATATTAATTCCCTTGCACAGAATTCACATAGGACATAGTACATGCTTTCACCAACCTCTACTAGAACTTGTATAATAGATTTGAGATATTCTAATTTGAACTCAAACTTACAACCTTTACTTGGATACACTACTCATAGATATGGAAAGACACAACATAGTTTTGCTAGTTTGTCAAACCTATCAGAATCCATTTACTGCATTACAAATGGGCATCACTCTTAGGTATAACATTAGGATTTTGGGTTCTAACATATACAAGGAGAAAATCTAACATTGGATAGGGTGTTCCTCCAACACTTTCCCCACACATCACATCATCTAGGACATTTTCACATATATGTGCCACAAAATTTCATCAAAATATAATTATGATAAGTTAAATGTGCTATCATTTTCACCATGCAAATCGGTATCCACAATATTCCACTCGATTGTTGTCACCGTCATTGCTCTTTTCCACACTATCCGTTGAAACTTCACTTTCTACCATGATGGTTTGATATCTTAGGGATAAAGGGATCAGATTATGGCTCTTCACTACATGAATGCATTATGCATACACATGTTTACTAGAAGTCACATTGCATATTATAATACTAATGCATGTGGTTCACCTTAAACATCTTCTCTTTTTTGGATAATAACAATATTCATAATCCAAACAAAGCATATATCTAATTATGAAATTATGAAGCATTCACACAAACCATCAATAATTTCAAACAGGTGCACATTCAACATAGTTCTCTCCATTTCATTTTCACATAGGAGAATAATAACATTCAACATAGCTCCTCCCATTTCTTTTTCACACAGGAAAATAATAAAATCCTAAATCAAACATAGTTCTTTATTTTAAAAAAAAAAATAAAGCAAGAGTAAATCACTATGAACGATCTACCTGGAGTCCTTCATAGTGCTTATCCCTTCCAAAGGCTCTATGATACTTCCAGATATTTTCCACACACCAATACATTCATGCTATTCCTTTTTCCTTTTTTTTCTTCTTCCTCAATTCGGTTTCCTCCTAAATCGGTCGTTCCACTACGTTCAACATATTTTATTTTTTTAATAATTCCTTCTTCCTCCCTTATCGGTTCTCGATTATGGAGAGGGTTAAAATCATTATTACATCTAACACCTTGCACCAATGCAGTTAGGTTGACTGCTACTCCATACCACGATCATCCATTCCATGATGAAGAAAACCAAGCACTTTAATTTTACATATTTGCTACCATTTAACATAGCTCAAATCATTTATATAAAAGATATTTCAAATATAATATTTACCTACTATTTTAAGTAATTGACATCCAAAATAATACACTTGCATTTGGACTTCTTTAAACCATGCATACATCCACTTATTTGCATTCCTATTTTATATCTATTTTCTTTTAATTAAAACTATATGCATATTAAAATAATCAGTGGCTCCCATCATCATCACCACTCAAACCAAACATAAAACTCAATCAAACATGGAATCTACATGATATGCAAGTATGCGAGCATCCATGTACTCGTGAGCCGAATCATCACTTCCCTTATTACCTTTTTCATCGACTAACTTCCCTTCCTCGACGACTTTGAACCTGGTCCTGCATTCACAGTAGCTATCAACAGTACCACAATTCACAAGAAAATGTGGGGTTATTACCAATTTACTTATCTACAAATATCTGTGTGAGGAGGGTCATTACATCCTCCCCCACTTAGGACAAACATAGTCCTTGTGTTTTATGCAAAATTAAACAAGAAATATCTTGCATAAGAATTTAGTAAATGCTAAAGTAATCAAATAAATCCATGATTTCCATTTCACACATAATATCTCATTCATTATATTCATCATAAAATCATAATTACTCTCATTTGGCATATATCTAAATCATATAACATGTCATATTGTATTCATTCAAAACATATATCAACACATGCTCAAAACCACTTAACTTAAGTTATGCATATCACATTCAAGCTACTCTACTTAGTAACTCAAACCAACATAATCTACTCTACTCAGTATTTAGTCATATATCTTATTGCAAATATACATATATCATCAAATCACATGAAAGTTTTTTATAAAAAAAGTCTAGATCTACTCAAATAGATAAGGAAACTATTGTTGCATATCTGCCATGTTCTCCCACATGGTATTTTTGTCTGAGTAGTGGTCCCACTAGACTCGACATTGCCTGATATTCCTCTTCCTAAGGTTCTTGGTTCTAAAACCAAGTATGCGAATAGGTTGAATTTCAATTTTGAGTGGGTCGATCATCTACAATTTAGACACATCCAAGACATGAGTGGGATCAGAAATATATTTTCTAAAGAGGGACACATGGAAGACATTGTGAATTTTGGATAAGCTTGGTGGTAGAGCAAGTCTGTAAGCAATAAGGCTTATCTTGGCCATAATTTCAAATGGACCTACATATCTGGAGTCTAGTTTAGAAGATTTTATAGAACTTTTAGTTTTGTGTAGCTTTTCTAGCGATCTACGACCTCTTTCAACTTTTGTTGAATTCTTTTCAATTGTTCTTCCATTTATTTTATCATTTTTGGTCTGATCACTACCCGATATTTCGAATTATCCCAAGATAAGGGATTTCGACACCTCCTTCCATATAGGGCTTTGAAAGGTGTCATACCTAGTGATGCATGATAACTATTATTATATGTGAACTCCACTAGGTATAAGTAGTCTTCCCACTTTGCATGTTGATCCATGCAGTACATTCTTAACATATCTTCCAATACTTGGTTTACTCTTTCAGTCTACCCATCAGTCTCAGGATGATAAGCAGTACTAATATTCAATTTGGTTCCCAATACCTCATGCATTGCTTGCCAAAATTTAGAGGTAAAACGAGAGTCTCTATCAGAGATTATGACCTCTAGAAAACCATGCAGTCTTACCACTTCCCTGGCAAACTTACTCGCTACTACAGGAGCATCATCTTGCACATTACCTGGTATAAAATGTGCTACTTTGGTTAGCTTATCCACTATTACCAAGATTATATCATGCCTAAACCTTGTTTTAGGCAATCCCACTATAAAATCCATTGATACCACTTGCCATTTTTGCGTAGGTATCTCATGTGGGTATAGCTTTCTAGCTGGATGTAAATGTTTCACTTTCACTTTTTGACACTCTAAGCATCTAGCCACATAGTTAGTGATATATTTTTTCATACCTGGCCAAAAATAAGTTTTCCTCAAATTCTCATGCATTTTTATCCCTCTCGGATGCATCGAATAAGGTGTATTATGCGCTTCCTTAAGGATTGTTTCCTTCAACCCTCCTAAGCTTGGAACTACCAATCTATTCTTATAAAATAGTAGATCATCTCTGATCACAAAGTCTGTAACCTTTCTAGGTTCTTGCTCAATCTGAACCTTACATGATTGGTAAAATTCATCCTTTGCTTGCAATACTTTAATTTGGTCTAACAGATCATATTGACATTTTGTCATTGCAATAATGCACCCTCTCCTACTCAGAGCGTCTGCTACCTTATTCTCCTTACCCTTAATATACTCAATGCCAAAATCATACTCAACTAAAAATTCCATCCAACATCTTTGTCTGGCATTCAATAAGGGTTGGGTGAATATGTACCTCAGACTTTGATGATCTATTTTCAATTCAAATGGTTTTCCCAATAAATAATATCTCCAAATTTTTAGGGCATGAACTACCACTGCCAACTCCAAATCATGAGTGGCATAATTAACCTCATGCCTTTTAAGTTTCCTGGACTCATAGGCAATAACCACATCACCTTGGGTCAAAACTCCCCCTAACCCTTCAATTGATGCATTCGTGCACACTATAAACTGCTTATCAGGATCAGGTAATTGCAAGATCGATGCAGATATCAAATAATTTTTCAAAACTTGAAAAGCTTCTTCACATTGTTCTATCCACTTAAAGGCTTTACCTTTTCTTTGGAGATTTGTAATAGGTTGGGCAATTCTTGAAAATCCTTTGACAAATCACCTATAATACCCTATAATACCCATAAAAATTCGCACCTCTATCACATTAGTAGGTGTTGGCCAATCAATTATTGCTTCAATTTTCTTGGGATCTACTGCAATCCCTTCTATGGAGATAATATGTCCCAAATACTGTACTTGCAGAGTGTAAAACTCACATTTTGATAACTTTCCATAAATTTGATTCTTTCTTAGAATCCCAAGTACAGTTCTCATATGCTGATCATGTTCCTCCTTGCTCTTGGAATAGATCAATATATCATCCAAAAATATGAGCACAAACTGGTCCAATTGCTCTCTAAAAATATTATTCATGAGATTCATGAATGCATTTGGGGCATTAGTCAACCCAAAAGGTAGAACAATAAATTCAAAATATCCATACCTTGTTCTAAATGTTGTTTTAGAAGTGTCTTCTTCTTGTATTCGTAATTGATGATAGCTAGATCTCAAGTCTATCTTTGAGAAGATGGTTGCTCCTCTTAATTGGTCAAAAAAATCATCAATTCTAGGTAACGAATACCTATTTTTAATAGTTACCTTATTCAGCATTTGATAATCAATGCACATCCTCAAGGTACCATCTTTTTTCTTAACAAATAGAATAGGAGCTCCCCAAGGTGACACACTTGGCTTGATTAACCCTTTTTCCAGCAAATATTGAAGTTGTATTTTGAGCTCTTGTAGCTCTATAGGAGTCATCCTATATGGTGCCCTTGCAATAGGTGTTGCTCTAGGTAGCAACTCTATTGAAAAATCAAATTCCCTCTAAGGAGGTAATCCAGGTAGATCCTTAGGAAACACATCCTTAAACTCTTCTAGTACTGGATGTTTTTGGAAGAGATCAGATTCCATTTTTGTCTCTTCTTTCTTATTCATCTTAACTATGAAGACCATCCCCTTCTTCCTAATAACTTTCTTTATCTGCATTGTAGATAGTAAATGTGGTTTAACTTCACTTCGACCACAACAAATCCTAACCCTTTGATTAGACTCATCCATAAATTCTACCCATCTCTCTTCAAAATTTAGAAGAGCCTTATGTGCCTTCAACCAATCAACTCCTAGAATGATATCAAATGCATGCAAAGGTGCCACATACAGATGCCAATTAGTTTTTCCTTATGGTAAAGTAATGTGGGGGTCAAACAGACATTGGTTAACTTGGTAGGTTTTCCCTGACCCATACTCTACCTTCCAACCATTGGCCAAAAATCTAGGTCTAACAGATATGTCCCTCACTAACTTAGTAGATATAAAGTTATTAGTTGAACCACTATCTATCAAAATTTGCACATTCTTGCCAAAAATTTTCCCATTTAATAAGAAAGGGGTAATTTGACCATCAAGTTTAGAGTTACCTATGGCTACAAAGATCTTGTGAGCTGCTTCATCTAGAGATTTTCTAGATTAGATCAACTCTATGGGGATATTTACTAGCATAATGAGCTCCTTGACATACATAACATCCATTTGGTGGAGCTCTATTTGATCTGTTACTATTTTCATTTCTATCCAGAGATGCAGTTTCTTTGGACCTATCTTGTCCTACTAGTTTCTGATCCTATCTTTTGGTAAATTCTTTACCATCCCGCTTGAACTTACCACCCTGGTAGTTAGGTTTATTTTTGCCACCTTGCCTACTTTGCTCTCCCCCTTTGGGTTTCTTATTTTGATATTTCTCCCATCTCATAAACCCAACACTTTTTCATTTTCTGAGTTCATATTTTTCTTTCTCAGATAACTTTTGATAGTTAAAATATGCCTTTCTAGTTTCTTGATTGGCTTCCTCTTTTCTTGCCAAATCAAAGGTAATAGGTAGGTTATCAGGGTTGTGCATATTTACCACCATCATGATTCTAGGATGTAATCCCAGAATAAATTTTTGAGTCTTCATTTCCTCATTACTTTCATATTGAGATGCATATTTCAATAATTGAATGAAATTTTGGTGGTATTCATGCACTGACACATTTTCCTGATGCAAATTAGAAAATTCCCCAAATTTCTCCACATAATATTGCTTAGTCAAGAATCTATCCCTGAATTCTTTGGCAAACTCCTCCCATTTGAGGTCTGAAGCTTCTATTCTATGCCCTTTCTTATATTATTTCCACCAATCAAGGGCTACCTCAGTCATATTCATAACTGCTAAAGCAGTCTTAGATTCAGAGGATAAAACTACTAGAGAAAAATATGACTCTAGTTCACTTAGCTAATTTTCCATTGAATCACCATCACCCTTTCCATTGAATTTAGATATTACAACCTTTCTCAGGTTCCTATCCAACTCTTTACTCACCCTAGCCCTTCCAACACTGGATCCCTCAGGTTCTCTTGATACTTCTTCAGTCCTACCTAATCCAATGTCTCTTTCCCTAGCTAATTCCTCTATGACCCTCTGTTGTTGGGTAATAAATTCTTGTTGCTAGGCCATATGAGTTTTCTATTGGGCCATCTCTTCCCTTTGTTGTTCCATGTGAGTTTGCAACAATTGAACAACTTTAGCAAGATTTTCCCCTTCTCTGATAGGTTCATTAGGAGGAGGTTCATTCAATAATTTCATCCTTCTTTCATGTTGAGGGCCTTCTCATCTTAATCCTGACCTTGGTCCCCTAGTAGGTCCTTCGGTGGTTTCTTCCTCCCTACCTCCCATAGGATTTCTTGAAGATCCACCTCGTAGCATTCGTGCCATTTGACCTGTAGGTGAAAGAGGTAATTTATTAGTTTAATACAAATTCACAATCAGAGTCCACAACTCAGATCTACTTTTGCTCTGATACCATATGTAACAACCCAAATCTACTCACTTGGTTGTACCACACTACAATTTATAAATAAAATACTATATTATTTTTTTTTGTTTTAATACAATATTTTACTTATAATATTACCTTCATGATCATAGCAAACTTACTTCACCCAATTATTCATTAGCATAAGCTTAACTTAGTATAGGTATATTACACCACTTTTGGGTTCAAGACTATTGTAGACAATCACCCAAGTGGATGAGATCGACCATATCCCGTAAAGGTGCCATTAGTGGAATTGACTTATCTCATTTAACATCCTTATGTTCTGGCATGAGGGTCAATCCATGATAGGGGTTATCCTCTAGGGCCCATAACACCTAGAGGGTGGATGCTTGCTTCCCTATCCCTTATCATTCTGAACCTTCGACTTTTCATCATCCTTGTTCCTATATTGAATGAAAGGAAAATAGCATACTTATGCCTAGTGTCTAGCTGATTATCCTCTTCATGGAGTCAGTTAGAGCCATGCCAATACACTGGCCTTGGACTTAATCTCACATGCTCTTTATGACCCATGTTCGTATGTCCCATACCATACAATGAGGCTTAACTAGCTAGGTCAAAGATACATGGGATCTATCATAGTACTATTCTAGATGCAACCTGGAGAAGGCATCCCATACCACCCCTCATTACTAGACCTGACCTAGTCATTTAAAATCAACCATTCTTGTCAGTCTACAGTTTCTCTAGATATTGTTGTGTGCCTACCCACACCTCAATAGTCTTTGGGTGAATTCCGAGCATTCTTTATTCTCAATGCTCAATTTCATGGTTTGTTTAGGGCTTCTCAACCATTTCTAAATGTTTTGTTTTCATGCCCCACTAATATTTCTAACAAGAGTTTTCCAACCCATCCTTATAAGTTTAAGTTTCCACATAGATAAATGCTTCTCAAGGAAACCTATAAATAACTCTAAGCTTTGGTAAATACCAAAATATTACACACATATTTTTTTTAATAAAATTAAACGATGTGAGCAAATTCTTCCATCCTATGGATATTACTAGCTCCAAAGTTTAAAGGGAAGTAAATAGATTTTTAACATAATACCCTATCTATCTATCTTGAATTCTTTCAAACAAAAGCATAAGCATAATAATAAACTTTTCATCTAACAAATAATCCTATCTCATTTCTCATCTTTTACTAACATAAATAATTTAGATTAAAGTATTATTTCCATAAAATGCAATACATCAAAGACTTTAATACAATTTTCTAATTAAAATCATATCCCTATATTCATTTCCATCTTTACTACCAGTAAAGCTATCCCAAACACACTAAGGGTTTAATATAAAATACAAGTTAACCTAATGTTATTTATTCATTCCATGGAATTCGGTATACCTTCCACTTGAGAATTATAACACAACTCAAGATATTAGACATTCCAATAAAGGAGCACTAGCCCCAACACAACACATTGCTATACGATGGTATTAAAAGAAATTAACCAAACAGGATACCCAATAACCATTTTGACCTTCACGTTAGCTACTCATGACATCTTGACAACAAACTGGGTAACACAACAAAGTCTTAGAATGAATGCTTACAAGTTTGGTATAATTTTTCCATGCTTTTTACTATTCTAGTTTAGCCCCTCATAATACAAAATACACATATCTTTTTTTAAAAGATAACAAGGTTTATGTTGCTTTCCCAGCGGCACTTATACTATGAGCAATTCTTTTTAATATATTTTGGGAGAATGGCAACCCAGGTTCAAGATGTTTAACCAAAATAATTTTTTACCAACACCTCAAGTATAAATTTTAACTATGTTTCACAAGTATTTGATGCATAAATTACTAATTAGTACAAAAGAATTTTGATTTCTTAATCTGCCATACACAATAATTAAACCAATGAAATAAAGTTATCAATATTATATTAATTCTCTTGTAGAAAATTTACACACGACACATTACATGCTTTCACAAGCCTCTACTGAAACTTGTATAATAGATTTGAGATATTCTAATCTGAAATCTAACTTACAACCTTTACTTGGATACACTGCTCATAGATATGGAAAGACACAACATAGTTTTGCTAGTTCATCAAACCTATCAGAATCTATTTATTACATTATAAATGGGTATCACTCTTAGGTATAATATTAGGATTTTGGGTTATAACATAAACATGGATAAAATCTAACATCGAATAGGGTGTTACTCCAACACTTTACCCACACAACACATCGACTACAACATAATCATTAAACAATTTGTATAGGCACATCTTGCACATATATGTACCACAACCTCTTACTAGAGTACAATTGTGTGAAGGTAAATGTACAAAAATATTTTAATCATACAACTTGGTGGCTACAGTCCTCCACTCGACTATTGTCACCCTCGTTGCCCTTTTCCACACCACTCGTTGAAACTTCACTCTCTACCTTGATGGTTTGAGGTTTTAGGATGAAGGGATCAAATTTTGGCTCTTCACTACATGAATGCATTTCTACTAACATACAACATGCATACTCACAGATGTTTACTAGAAGTCACACTGCATATTGTAATACTAATGCATGTGGTTCACTTTAAACATCTTCTCTTTTCCAAAATATAGTAATATTCATAACCAAAACAAAGCATATATTCTAATTATGAAATTATGAAGCATTCACACAGGCCAACAATAACTTCAAACAAGTGCACATTCAACATAGTTCTTTCCATTTTTTTTTCACATAGGAAAACAATAACATTCAACATAGTTCTTTCACTTTTAAAACAAAAACAAGCACGAGTAAATCCCATGAAAATCTACCTAGATTTATTCATAGTGCTTATTCTTCCCAAAGAATTTCTAGCACTTGTAGATATTTTCCACACACCAATACGTTCATGTTATTCCTTTTTCCTTTTTTTCCTTCTTTCTCAAGCTCGTTTCCTCCCAACTTGCTCCTTCCACTACATCCAACAGATTTTTTTTAAATAATTCCTTTTCCTCCCTTCTCGATTCTCGGTTATGGAGAGGGTTAAAATCATTATGACATCTAACACCTTGCACCAATGCGGTTAAGCTGACCGCTACTCCACACCATGATCATCCATTCCACGATGAAGAAAACCATTTACTTTAATTTTACATATTTGTTACCATTTAAACATAGCTCAAATAATTTATATAAAAGAAAATTCAAATATAATATTTACCTACTCTTTAAGTAATTGACGTCCATAATAATACACTTGCATTTGAACTTCTTTAAACCATGCATACATCCACTTATTTGCATTCCTATTTTATATCTATTTTCTTTTAATTTAAACTATATGCATATTGAAATAATCAGTGGCTCCCATCATCATTGCCACTCAAACCAAACACAAAACTCAATCAAACATGGAATCTACATGATATGCAAGTATGCGAGCATCCATGTACTCACGATCCAAATCATCACTTCCCTTATTACCTTTTTTGTCGACTAACTTCCCTTCCTCGACGACTTTGAACCTAGTCCTGCATTCATAGTAGCTATCAATAGTACCACAATTCACAAGAAAAGGTGGGTTTATTACCAATTTTCTTATCTACAAATATCTATGTGAGGAGGGTCGTTACAAAAAGGAACCTAAGAATATCCTAGATTTTCCCCTAAAAATCTTTAAAATCTCTAGGAAATGAATGAAACCTCCTATAAGTGTTATTGAATGCAGGGTTATGCATAAGGGGTAATATTGAAAAAGTATTTATAAAAATTTGGTGAATATTAATGCAAACAAGGTGAATTGTGTCTAAAATAGGTGGCGAATTTTTCAAAATTTTGAAAAAAATTATCAAATTTTGGCAAAAAGTTAATTTTTTTGTAAAAACTATAAAAATATGGTGACTTCCAGAGTGTGACTGGTAGAGTGTAACTAACATAGGGAAAATAGAAGAGGGTGATTGGTAGAGTGCAACTGATAGAGTGTGACTAGCCGAGGATAACTGGTAGAGGGCAACTGGCAGAGTGCAATTGACAGGGTGTGACTGGTAGGATGAGACAAGTAAAAGGGAACTGGCGGAACGTGACTGGCAGAGGGTAACCTCTACTGGCATCAATAGGATATTTACATGTGCCCTCTCATCTACCACATGTTGCATATCCACATAATTCAGCCATGTAGAATTCTTTAAATATGAATGTAGGCTCATTTTTCGCCCTTTTTTCCAGTGTATATTTTTTCAGAGCTTTTTATAGAGCATTTTCCTGAGTGTTTTCTAGGTGTTTTCAGGGTATTTTCAAGGTATTTTTAGGGTATTTTTACGATATTTTTAGGTTATTTTCAAGGCAATTTTCAAGGTATTTTTAGAGTATTTTTAGTGTATTTTTAGACTATATTTAGATCATTTTTAGTGTAGAAATGGCAAGCTATTTCTCTCCCCTACCTGCAAAAGTCTCATTCAAGAATTTTTTTTACCCTAATATTTCAAATATTTTTGGCACACCTGGAAGAGATTCACAATGGTTTTATACCTCTAGACCTGTAGAAGTGATAAAGATGCCACAATTCAATTCCAATGTCTCCTTGATACAAAGGATAGTTAGTTCCTATGACAATGACAAATCCACTGTTCACATCAAAGTGGATAACGGGGATATTATTTTTATGTGAAACCCTTAGATGTGTAGTAACTAACAAGGGTCCCGTTTACGAATGGTTACTTGGTGAACAACCAATATGTCTTGAGTGAAGATGACAAATGACTGCTGGAGACCACCTGCGATGTCCATTTCGAAAATTTGAAAGGTATATTTTTAAAATGTAGTTTTTATTTTTTTTGCATCTTTCAAATTTTGTAGTTTCTATTTTATAATAATGTTCTCCCTTTTGTAATTTATATTTTCTAATAATATATATATATTTTTAGTTAATTAAACTAATTCCATAAGGGGCTTAAACATTTCCAATGTTGGACATAAATTTCTTCATGCTTGCATTGAATTTTTCTATTTTTAGAAAATGAAATGCTTGATTGATTTAATTCATGGATAAACTTTGTTTAAATAGCAAATTTGATCATTGAGAGTCGTTGGATTACAACTCATCAAATCTGAACTAGGATAAATTAAGAGTTTACCTGACTCATTTAAGAGTGGTAACTCAAGTAAGTCTATCATAGTAGAACTTAAGAGAATAATTATTTATTCTAATACCTCCCCTTAAGTGATACTAGGGGTGAATTTAACAAATGAGTCCCAAAAATAGGGCCTGATGAGGTACTCATGTACAATGTTTCTTTGAAGAGATGGCAAAACCCCATGGGAAAAACCATCTATCAAAAATGAAGAGTCATGTATTCGAATGGCAAATATTGTACTCATTTAACAAAGAGTAAATCCCCCATTAAGTGATAATATGGGTGAATTTAACAAATGAGTCCTGACAACAAGACCTGATAAGGTACTCATATACAATATTTCTTTTTAAAGAGATGGTAAAACCCCATAGGAAAAAATAATCTATCAAAAAATAAAAAATAAGAGGCATGTCTTCGGATGGCGAAGATTGTCCTCATTTAACAAAAAGGAAATCCCCACCTTAAATGAGACTAGGGGTGAATTTAACAAATGAGTCTCGACAATAGGGCCTGATGAGGTACTCATATACAATTATTTTGTTCGAAGAGATGGTAAAACACCATGGGAAAAAACCATCTAAAAAAAATAATGATAGAGGCATGTCTTCGAATGGTGAAGATTATCCTCAATAAATATAGAGGTATGTCTTCGGATGGCGAATATTTTCCTCTTTAAAAATAGATGAGTCCTGGCAACAGGGCATGATGAGGTACTCATGTACAATGTACTCTATATAGGAGAGATGGTGAAAAACCACTTGGGAAAAAACCATCTTCCAAGAAGAAAAATAAGAGAGAGGTGATAACCTCTATGCACCAAGATACTCTAACACCCCCCTTAAGTGATAGTAGGGGTAAGTGAAAAAAGGAATAAACAAGACGTGGCATATCCACAAAATATGAGTCCCGAAAATAAGGCATAATAAGGTACTCATGTACAATATGTGATAAAAAAGAATAAATATCACTAGAGAAAAAGTCCCCTAAAACTAAAGTGCCCCACAAAAAATATTGTGAAGATTGGATGGAGAAAGAACCATAAAAATCGTAAGGGTATTCCAAAAACGACTCCACAAGAATGAGTATGTGGTTTCCACCTATATGAACACAATGGGATTATAACAAGGTCTGAAATATATGGAAAAACAACAAAACAAGTGCCATGTCCACAATTATGAGTCTTAGCAACAAGGCTTGATAAGGTACTCATGTACAATATGTGGTAAAAAATCTTTGTTTAATGAAGGGAGAAAACCACCTGCCATAATAGAATAAGAAAAAGGAAGATGTGCATGGAGGATTGAGAGGAAATAATATGTCCTATTAAACCCCCCAATGATAACTTCCTTCAATAAGCCTGCAAAGGACCCATTAGATGTCTCAAAATAGTAGAGACTCATCACAGAAATGAAATTATACTCCCGTACTATTGCATGTGAACTATAAAAAATGTCACCAAATAAAATGCCCCTAACACCAAAGTGTATCACAAAAAAGAGTGTGAATATAGGATGGAGAAAGAACCACAAACATTGCAAGGGTAGTCCAAATTTACTCGACAAGAACAAGTAGTGGTTTCCACCTATGTGAACACAATGGGTTGATTAACAAGGTCCAAAAAAATGGACAAACAACAAAAGAGGGCATGAAATTATTGTATATTAGGGAATGTAATCCTTTAAGAAACACCATATATCTCAAAATACCCACCCTAATGAGAGGGAAATAATAAGTATATATGAGAAGATTTGATATTAATTGTAGATTAATGAGAGCAAAATCCAAGCCTATATATCTTACCTCTCAAATACCTGCCATAACGAGAGGTAAAATATAAGTACTGAGTAGATGTGATACTTGGAACATAGGTTAATCATCCAGAATCGTATATTGGTTATCCAATAACCCACCCTCACATGAGGGAAACTATAAGTTATTTAGAATGTCCAATATAGGTGTATAGGTGATTAATATATTGCTAATTAGAATATTTGTATTTAGAAAGGAAAAAAATGTAGAATATAATAGATAAAAAGGGTTGTTTTAAAGAGATATCCTCACTTTCATTAAGATTCTTTTAAGAATATATTTTATTAGTTTAATATTTTAAATAAAAAAAATATTATTTGTTTGATAAAAAGTGGGTTTTTAAAAAGTAATGAATATCTTCTTAAAAGAGTAGACATGCAAAATGAAAAATATTATATATTCCCTTGTAAAGAATTAAAAACTTAATAATTAGAAGGATTTAAATTAGAGAAAAAAAATTCCTTTATATAAAAAAAATTACTTTAAGTTATAATTTAGAGTAATGAAAGAAAGGAAGTAATTAAACAAGGGAAAGATAAAAAAATAAAAAATCAATAAAAGGAAGGAAAAATATGAGAAAATGAGAACACCCCCCCCCCCCCCATCCTCTACCCTGAATGCATAGATAGGTGCAAAAATTAGCACCTATACCAAAAATCCCCCAAATAATTTAATTTTTATTTACGATATTACAATTCTCTTCCTTTTATTGGGCCTCGAAAGGGCTCTAAAGAAAGGATATATGCAATTAAAACAAAAGGTACAATATAAAGCAACTTAGGAGACCTTATAAAAAATTATTTTTTAATAAAAATTTAAAGGATTATATGAGCTCTATATTTTGAAATTCGAATAGCGAATGAGATGATTCCCATGGAGGTCGCCAAAGGCCTCTCCTGCAATTAACAAAGGATGTCAGTGGAGGTCCCCTCGAGCTACGTCGATGTTGGAAGTGAGGAAGAAATTCGGAAGGTGACTGAAAGCTTGGACAATTTGCATTTAAATGAGATTTTAATTCAACTTATATGAGATGCTCTGATACCATGTTAGAAAACGAAATGCTTGATTGATTTATTTCATGAATCAACTTTGTATAAATAGCAAAGTTGATCATTGAGGGTCGTTGGATTACAACAACACATAAAATATGAACTAGGATAAATTGAGAGTTCACCTGACTCATTGAAGAGTGGTAACTCAAGTAAGTCTATCCTAGTAGAACTTAAGAGAATAATTATTTATTCTAACATCTAGTCAAGACTTATTTTGCAGGGATGACCTACAAATATCATTTTTTAGTCATTGTCCGATATGGTTCGATGTATTGCAAATGCAAGATTTCATTGGTCCATGCACATTTCACTTCACTCATTCTTGAATAGCTTCAACACCATAATATTTCTATATTCACTTCACTTATTCTGGAATGACTTCACCACCATAACATGCTTGTTAATGACTCCAAGAAGGGAATATGACAATGGAATTTTGATGGTGGCTCTACCTCTTATCGCTACTAGTGAGGGCAAACACACAATCAGGTAAGGATCACTCAGTCAATATAGAATATGTTGGTGTGACAAATGATACCATCTAGATAATTTCACTTCAATTTATCTACTATGACCCGATGTTGCTTTTGCAAGATATTTGCATTTCCTTTTGAATCCATGACTTTGATTTTAGCCCTACCAAAGTAAAACCCTTGAGTAGTCTTCTTATAGTGCTCGAATCCATAACTTCTTGATGTAATGAGATAAACCTAAGCACACCTAAAATTTGTAGTCATATTAGAATTCTTATCTTGTACCTTTTACTTAGACCTACCATACTTTTTATTTTATCTACCGTGGAATAAAACTGTTGACAATTTTTTGACATTCATTGTAGTATGCAAGTTTTTATTTCCTCAACCTAGCCATATTAATGTTAAATATTAGCTTGATAGTTTTATTTCAATTATCATCCTAAAATTCTCCTGTCACTCATTGGTTGTGAAACCATGTTTCAACGGGAAGGAGTGTAATGGTGTCATTTTTTTTTGTGAATGGTTTAGGTATGGTGAGCAAATCATCAATAATATTCTTGAACTCAAATGAATTTACTAATTTTTTGGGTGATGGTACAATAGTTGATGGATAACTCCAATGTCACTCATTTTTATGCTAGTTTTTTAGTAACAAATTTTGTAGATAGTTGATCTAAGGCAATTATATTTTTTCTCTAGTGAATACAAGAATGGATACAAATACAGTTGCAATCCTATCGCAATTATTTATTTATTTATTTATGGGGGGTCTCCTTTATTTGAACATATCAACAAAAATGCTTGTGTGACCAATTTCCCCTTCCAATAATATTAGTACCTATTGAATCAAGTTATTGTTGCCATAGCCAACACCTCACATAAATTGGAGACTCTCCACCTATCCATTCTCTAATTTTTAGCCCAAATACAAGTAGGTATTCTTTTTTTATGACTAGGTCTTTTTGGTCAAAGTAATAAAAGGTGTTAAAAAAAACATCTGTATTTATTTCAGTTCATGAAGTAATGTATAGAGGAGTTGACACTTTGAAAGAGAGGCTAATTTTTTATTTTTAATAAAAATTTAAATTACAAAAAATAGAAAAATTCATATAAGAAAAAGGAAATAAAAAGAAAAAAATAAGAAAATAGTAAAACTCATCAAGAGGGCATAGCAAAATTGTGGAGTCATATGATCCAATGTTATAAAGGATAAAAATATATTTAATCCTTGTAAGACATATTTAATGGTAGTCATCAATTTGTGAAGTGTGTGTTTTTCGTAAATATAAAGTCAAGATTCATGTTAGAGTAGTGTATATTGTCCAATGATGTGTTAAAAAAATGTTACGTTAGTATTAGTGTCAAAATGTGAAAAAAATCATAGTTGTAATTAGTCAAAGGACAAGGGATTATGGGTAATAAAATTCAAGAAGTAATGTGAGACTTGTGTAATAGTGTGATGAGGAGTCATTATATTTTGGACATCAATATAATTTATAATTTGTCAAAAATTTCTTTTAAAAGGGTTGGTCTTAAGGACTGAGGTGTAGACCAATTGGTTCATCCAAACCCCATAAGGAGTGCGGAGGTCCAAGGTTCAAATATCGGGCCTCGTCGGACTGAATGCTTGTCCCTTTCCTGGTGCTTTCAGCATCATAAAAGGTTTAAAATTATTGTGGCATGGTGGTTATAGGGGCGGACTATGCGAAGATCTGTGTGGAGGCTTCTGGGTTGGACAATGCAGAATACTGTGGTGGCCATAAAAAGCTGGACAACCTGCCCAGATTTGTGGCGGCTACCAATCCACCATGTAAATTCAAAAAAAAAAAAAAAAGGGTTGGTCTTCAATGGGGAAGCATTGTATTTGATACTTTGTACGTAAATCAAACACATACTTACATACACTCATAGCATTTGGTAACAAAAATACCTGTAGCTTGCATTTTTAGGTAAAGTTAGTACATTAAGATACTTTATCTACAACCTCATAAAATTTCCATAATGTCATCTAGGTATTGATCCTATAAATTTCCGAGGAAAAATAAGGATATCATTTTTGTGATTCTTCACTCCATTTTAAACTCTATTCATCACTATCGTTAGATAATTATTTGGTGTTACATCTTATGAGAGGTTGAGAAAAAATAAATAGTCAGATATGAAGGTGTAGCACCAGGAGTATCTTGATACATCCAAAAGATATACCATTGTATGCACTTATATGTGTATGGATTTGAGATTCGTGTGAGAAATATAAATTTATATTTTAGATCAAACATCCAAGTTTTATGGGATATAATTTAACCATAGATTATCCATGTCATGTACTAAAGCATGACTTGGGTATGCATGCAATTGCAAAAAATAATATCAATGTACTTCTTGCCTAGACCTCTAACAACATCAAACAATCAACCCCTATATACTTTCTATACTGAGCTAATCTACCTATATAATTCAAACTCAATAAGAATACCATGAAATAAGATAATAATGATAGTTTTCCTAGTTAATTCTTCAATGTGTTTAAATCAATAATAAGGGACATTGAAATCATTTTACTTCATCTTTTATATGGCAACGCTGTAGGGCTCACTTGATTATTGTTATAAAAAAAAATTCCTCCATCATTCATCCTTCCTACCAGGTATTTTTGGTGACATTCTCAACAATGGGTTATGATGGTGTAATGGGTGTTTCTAAACCAAAAATATATATTTACAACAAAGGAATTGGTTTGTTTAAATTTTCATAATAAAAAAATTTGCCAAGGAAGGTATGTGAGGAAAGGGCAAGTTAGGGCTCAAAATTTGATTAGTTAAAATAAACCCTTGAAATATAAATTGGAGAAATGACTACCCATTGAAAGTAATGTGATTTTATACTTCTAAGTGTTGAGTTGCATAATGGATGACCAAGAAGGATTTAATGGGTTTGTTTCAAAGATAGGAGAAGGAAAGGAAATGAATTAATGAGGTAATTACAAATTTTCATGAATTTATAAAATATTCAAAACATGTTCTTTCAAATCTAATGCATGCAATTAAGAATTTATATCATTATGGTCTAAATTGGGTGGTAAAGTAGAGATATTTTCATGGTATGTGAGTTCAATTTTGACGGCTTTACCTTACTTATTCGCTTGATTAATGAAGTGAAAATAATAGATCCAAAATTTTCTCATAATACTAAATGCAATGGAGTAAATATTGTATGCAAGAGATAAAGGAAAACATGCATCAACATAACCATTATGGTTAATGAATATTATAAGTAAATTTGAGAATGATACTTGTATTAAGAGAAATGTCAAAAAAAATATCACATGTTCATAATGAGAAACCTTGCTACTTCATACATCCTACAAAATGCTAATATCTGAAGTAATTTAACAAATGTATTTGAAAATTTAACTTATAATTGTATAAAGACAATCCATTACATATTACATTATCTCTTCTCATTACAGTTAAGTTGGGAATATCAAAATTTACATATTAAAATGAGTGGAGATATAAGTGATGAGATAGCTAAAATGTAATATATTAAAAGAAGTCGAGATATAAGTGATGAGATAAAATTTAGAAATGATGAGTTAATATTATGGGAATCAAGGCTTCATGGGCTTGAAACCTTACAACAAAATGAACTCTCCTACAATCTATGGATGCAATGGTAATGGAATATATAGGTATAATGTGAATACAAGATATGTTTCCATATTTTATAGGAAATTCAATCAACATTATATCTATGTTTACGATTTTTTTTATTTCATATTATTTTTCATAAAAAGGTTGGATTTTTATTTTTATCCACTTAGCCATATTGAGTTATATAACCTATTTGGTATCATCGAGATTTAAAATTTGATGTGGACTACATCATACATATATTCCAAACATTGAACCAAGATCTTATTGACATTTTTTTGATTTTATGTCAATACCATGGTATAATACTTTACATAAAAGAGGGGAGATTCATCCCTAGAATAACCATGCCCCCATCATCAACCATCATTGAATGATAAAGGTTGGAAGACAAATGTATGAATAGTCAATACCAACATATATTTTAATATATGCATTACTTCATTCCAAGTTCTAATATTAGAAATATTTATTATTAACAGTGCATAGTATGTTAATAATATTAAAAATAAATGCATATAATTTATATTAATATGGTATACATTATAAAGGATCAATTCTATTCTTGAAACAATTAATAAATAGATATGAAACAATTGAAATTATTTGTTGCCTTTTCCTCTTGCTTCATGAATTTTGTAGTTGTTTTCTCCTTTGTTATAATAATGTGTTCTCCCTCCATAACCTCTACTTCCTCTACCTTTGTTATCATATCCTTTTCCTCTTTGATAACTTAAAAGTTCTTGTTGAGATTTTTTATTTTTACTCTAGTACTTAAACGATACTTGTGTTTCAAATGCATGGTTTAAAGAGGAGTGATATGTTTGGTTCTTCCTTTCTTCATGTATTTAAAAAGAACCCATTAATTCATCGACAAATAAATTTGATAAATCCTTTTATTCATCAATATAAATAATAATAGATTCAAACCTTTCTGGTAGACTTCTCAATATCTTTTCCACTATTATTTGATCTTCAATGTTTTCTCCATTCATTCTCATTTGATTAACAACACCCATTGCATGGGTAAAGAAATCACTCATAGATTCAAAATAATTCATTTGTAAATTCTCAAACTCTTATTATTATTTTTTTAATAGGTTATATGTGGCTTCTATTGGGGCCACTCCCATCAAAATACTAATATATTACATTTATGTAGCATACATCTTTATCATGATTTTTTCATTTCTTTTTTATCTTAAATATATTCTTCAAATTCCTTGAAGTGCTATCTTTCCACAATCAAATCCTTTATATAATTTTGATTAAGATATAAAATCTCACTTGGCCAATTGCCTTCTAAAATTTAAATTTCACCAAGATGAAGATCAACACCATAATTCACTAATTTATTTGCTACTCAATTTATTTCTCCATAAATATGTTCATACTACCAAGATATTACCTCTAGTAATAGATGATGAACATTCGCAATAATATTATTTTTTATCAACCCACGTCAACAAGAAGCTCCCAACGTCTAAAGAACAAGTTCGTTTAGAATAAGGGAAAGATGCACGGTGTTGTCGAGGACAAGCTCGAGGATCCTACAAAGAATATTCTTCATGAATATATTATAAATACCACCACAGCTACTATTTCCTAAATGGAGAATGTTGTGACTACAACCATGGAGGCCATCACCCAAATGAAAGAGCATAGGAATACTCTAAATCAGTTGTTCTTCTACGACAAATTTTTTGAGGATACTCCAGCAAATATCATCGCTAGAGCCAAATTTTATGTCAAAGAAGATGATGTGGTGGAAATCACCAAGGATATGTTTAAGAAAGTTCCTAAAGATGTCAAGAAGGAGGACATAAAGGAATCTATTATTGCTTAATTGGTTGTAGTTTTTCTATTGTCGTTGGACTCTGTCATGTCAGGATGTTTTATTTCTTGTATCGTCCTTGTCATTTTGGCTTTTTATAGTTTATCCATATGTCTTAGGCTTTATATGTATACCACAACGTTTTTTGTGGATGGTGCATCCTTTAATCCTATTGTTGTATCAAGGTGTTAGGGCGTATTTAAAATGCCCTCATTAATATAAATTTTTTTATCTAGTATTGACATCCATTTTTGTTAATAGCATCGATGATAATTTTTGAGTCCCCTCAATTTAAATATATTTCAATCTATTTTACATTGCAATTTTAATCCTTGTAATAAGTACCCTTCACTTTGCATAGTTGTTAGTTGAAGTTTCATATGATTCTGAATAAGTAAGGTGAATTTTGTCTTAACTATTTTTAAAGATACTGACTCCACTAGCTTTTCCTAGATTTCCTTTAGAAGCACCATCAAAATTAATTTTGATAAACCTAATTTTTGGATATTTCCATTTTACCATGGATTGAAGTAGATCCTTCGCTTTAATTCTATTGTCGTAGACGACTCTTCCATGTATGGTTAAATCGTACAACTAAGTTATTAGCACCTCTTTTTCAGCAATTAAGACTTCCAATGATGAGCACCATATTTGTAGACATTCTGCAAGAGAGGCACTAATATGGTTCTTTTGATAATAATTTTTAAAAATTCTATTATTCCTTTCAAGTCATAAATTCCAATAAATAATGGTAGGGCCAATCCTCCAAATAATACATAATTCTTTAGCTCTAAATTAACTTATCCAACATTTTATCAACTCTTTCAATATTAATGGAGCTACCCAATATAATTTTATATTTTTTAAAAATAATCCCAAATGGTGTGAGCAAATAGATAATAAATAAGTAAATGGTCTGACATCTCTAAATATTTCTCACACAAGGCACATCTTAAGGGTCCATAATATCCTCTTCTTTATATGCTCTTTCCTATAAAAATCCTACTTTTTTTGGTATTAATTTAAAGAGAGGGTTTTGAAAGGATCTCGAAAATCTTATACATACAACCAAACTCTCAACCATAATAACAATCTCCAAAATATTCTACCTATTAGGAATAACCGAGAGAGTTTAATTCCTAATAACCATAATGATTCTGGAGAGAACTTAGAAAAGAACAACGCTTTGAAGGTAAAACAAACTTTAACAAAATCTGGTCAAATGGTAAAGCGAGACCGAACACCCCTTCCAACAAGAACCAAAGGGATGTCCGACTCATCCTTATAAAAAAAAAGCATCATGAGCCTCTTTCCTAGCAAGGGATACTACGTTATTCAGGACATCACTTTTCCACAATGAAAAAGTAGCACATTGGACACCACGGTTGGACAACATATCGGCTAGTGTATTTCTCGCATGGAACACATGGCGAATGTTCACCTATTCAAAAGCATACAACAATATCCTAGCTTCGACAATAATATTGAGAACATTCCAGCTAGGTGTACACTCCCCTTTGAGCATCTTGATTATGTTCAAAGAGTCACTTTCGATTTCCACATTCTGATAGCCAACATTTGCTAACAATTTCACCCCCATATAAGCTACGTGAGCCTCCATGAAGTGTGAATATTTGGAACCAAGGGGTTAAAAAAATACCATGAGGATGTCACCATTCTCGTTTCGCACAATACCGCATACTCCAGCCTTGTTGGGGTTACCCTTTGATGCCCTATCGAAGTTGATTTTCAACCAATTGGGAGCTGTATGGGCCCACTTAATTCCTATTCTAGGATCAGGTTCGAGAGGGACCGAGGAAGAGGGCTTCTACCCAATTTAAATTCCAAATCAACTTCATCATAGGAGGAAGGTGCCTTGGGCCATTTACCCACAAAGGGAGCCAGGACATTCTCTGATGCTCTATTAATGATCTTACTACCCACCCTGACAACATTGGTCTCAACATCATTAAAAGCATGGGCATTTCGTTCTTTCCACACCCCCACAACGCATGGGGAAGCATAATTTTCCACAACCAAGATAGTCGTTTGGATATGAATGACGAACACCATTGAAGGATGTTGTCCATAAACATACCTAGAAACACCCAATAAATGTTAAACCAATTAAAAATAAACATAAATATCTACCATATGAAAGGGTAGGTGAGGAACAGATGTTGTGTGGATTCTCAATCTGATTTGCACAGATAGCATATATTCACCATAATGCAATCCCTCTTTCAAATATTCTCCAAAGAAAGTATTTTATTTTGAGCTTCCAGCCATAAATAAATATTGATCTTTGGGATTAGTCTTTTAATACAAATAAGATTCGCTGGAAAAGGAGCCTCATTTTTTGAGAGAAGGAAGGAATAAGATGATTTCACAGTAAATTCACCTTCAGCTTCCTCGCTCCAAATCAAACGGTATCTGGAATCATCTTGTCTAATCACATACCTATTAAGTTCCACTAAAATTCTCTACCAACTGACCAAATCATTCTAGTTGGACACAAAATAGGGATGATAATTCCATGAATTCCTACCTTGACAATAGGTATATATTGGGAAATCCAAATTTTGCCTTCCTCCATCGCTTTCCAAGCAAGAGCCCTGAGATTTGGGTCATCCAATAACGGCTCTTCCCTCAACCAATGATCTTCCCAAAACTTGACGTTTCTCCCATCACCAATGATCCAGCTGATTTTATCCTTCACAAAGTCCCTGATATTCATTAAGCTTCTCCAAAAAATGAAGCCTCTGTGGGAGAGATTGTCTGACAAGAAATAATTAAATCTGTATTTTTCTTTAAGGATAGAACACCAAGGTCTCTCGATGTTCGAAGAAACCAACCACCCTGATTTACCAACCAGGGATCTATTCATAAGTGCTGCTATTTTCAAATTAAGACCCTCATCCTTTCTCCTCTTTCAAATCTGATCCCATGCGACCAAGTGGTACTTGCCTTTCAAATTCGATCTAGCCCAAAAGAATGTTTTACAAATACAATCCATTTTGTCTGTTACTTTTTCTAACCAAAAAAATGTTGAGGCCTTAGGGAGAGCCTCTAATGACCAAATGTTCTTCCAAGGAAAATATTTGGGAGAAGGAAATTTTGATTGTTCTAAATCCTCATATTCCAACTTGACCAAGTATCCACCATCCTTTGATAAATTCCAACCAAATCATCCTTTCATGTAAAAATTGTAAATAAAACTCTCAAAGCATTTTTTGAAGTTCATCTACAATTTGTTTGAGTTCCTCTCCTTCAACTGGGTTACTAAAGGAAATCCATGATCTAGAGTTTTTGCTAATAATAATATAATATTTGATCTTTTGACCTTTACATGCTTGGCATGCTTGAGCCAATGGTTTCCATTTTGAATCAGAGAAAAGAGGATAAGGCTTCAACCAAACATTAGACAAAAAAATTGCATAACTCCCCTCATTGAATGACCTTCTAATATATTTATTTATCAATTGCAAACTCTTTTATATGAAGTTCCATGTTGACGATCAATTCTCAAACTCTTCTTAATATTTGTAATCTTACAAATTTTACTTTTCTTGTACCTTGATATAAGTTTTCTAAAATCTCCCATGCTTGTTTGGAGTTAGTTGTTACTACAATCCTTGGAATATAGACTCGTAAAATATCCACATAATGAAAAATACAGTTTTATATCCTTCTTATGGTATTCCTTTCACAAAAAATTTTGAGCCTCAGTGAGTGCATTATATGTTTCTTGATCTATAGGTTTTACATACCCATTTTCTACTAAATCTCAAAGTTGTTGTGACTGAAATAAAATATTCATTTGTATTCTCTTATATTCATAATTGTTTCCATTGAAATTTAGGATTTGTAGCTAAAGTGGACTATTGCTACAAGGCATTTTTTAATTTTTCTTTAGTTAAATTTTGTAGACTTAGGCTTTGCTTTCCTCTTGATTCTATTCATTTTTGAATTTTTTGTCCTTTCTCTTTTTCTTTATAAATCATATATTGGGTCTATCTACATGCAATTAACTAAATTTAAAATATATTTAAAATCCTTATGCCAATGTTTTTGTATTTATCTACTCTTAAATGTTATTCTTTTTATGGATAAGGTGATTTGAAACCATACTGTGATCTATGGTTGTGTGTTACCACCTTGTCCCCCTTTGCCTATCTTGGTTTTTGATAAGTGCATATTCTAGCATTTTTTGAGATGCCTTGAAACCTCCACCTATACAAACAAGCCCCTCTACAAAAATCAATTCCTACAGATCCCCTCACAACAACACATCAAACTTTGATACAATTTTGAAGGAGTTATAAATAATAATAAAAAAAAGTAGATATTGCAATGAACAAATTGTTTCTACAATTTTTTGGGAATATTATTGTATTAAATATTTTTCTCAAACAACTACTGTTACATACATTCTTCTTCTTAATATTTGTATTTGAACTCAAAAAATTGTAGGGGATCTTAAGGCTTCTAGAGAACTTAAAAAAATGAGTGGCAAAACAAAACAACTATAACGAACCATTACACCAAAAACTTGAGGAATTAGTAAAATTAGAATACACTAGGATCATAACATCCCACCAAAATCCATATCCCAAACACTTGTTGGTTGTGTGCTTGTATAACGAGATCCACCACTCTCTCTACAAGCACTAGGCTAACACTACAATATCGTTGTTTCTATTTAGGCTAACAAAGGTTGCTCTAATATCAAATGTAATGAACCATTACACCAAAACCTCAAGATATTAGTGACATATAAATACACTAGGATCATAACAACAACAAAGGTTAAATGAAATAAAAAGGAGAGAAAGAACTACATTTACAACCTTTCACGTATTACAATAAATTCACAGTAGTTTCTACAATTTTTCTATGTAGTTAAAGATAATAGACATTGATATATGTACCAATTTTTTTATTAATTCCCATATGCTAAAGGTGTTTCCAATTGTACACAACTAAATATAATATCAATAGAACAAATCTAGTTTAACTCCAATAATTGGGTGAATTAATTATTCAAGCAGGTGTTCCATAATGTGTACAAGCGGTAATATACTATTACCTCATTTCACTTTTATGTCTTGTATTCAGTTGCTACATGTTTACCCTTCTTGAAAATATTTTCTATGGCTACTTTAGTAGCTTTGATGGACCTATCATTAAAAGCATTACGGTCTTAAGATGCACACCAAATATGAATTATATTGTTAATATTTTAATAGGACTGCTACTAAGTAAATTATAATTTCTATAAAATGGGATTAAAAATAGAAAATACAAAGTATCTAAACTATAAAAAAATATTAATTCATTAAACTCAAAGAAATACAACTTATTTATAGATTAAATTTTAAAACCAAATTGTTTTTCTAGAATCAATCTAATTTTGCATATCCTTACATGCACTTATCTAATTTTGGATATTCTTATATGGATTTTTTTTATGATTATTATTATTTTTAATACATCAAGTACTTCATTCTTTATTTTAGTATTCATTCGACATAACAACATATTGTATCCCTTTTTAGAATACACATTGAAATAGAAATTTGTTCATACATAAGAAATAATTATAATATAAATATAGAATGTAATAGCTTTGGTCTTAGAGATATTCCAAACACAGTTTTAATTTTATATTTCATGTATATGTTATGCATCATTAATTACTTTCAGTAATACCTCCCTTAATTCGTATAACAATGATACCCATCATTTGTCTCATCCTTTAAAATTGATCACATGATAATACTCTTATTAATATATCAACAATTTGTTTATTGAACTTGAAATGCTTCAACTTAATTAGTTTAGATTACACCAAAACATGAATAAAGTGATAGTTGGTATCAAAATGTTTATTCTATCATGGAACATAGGATTTTTAGTCAATATAATGGTGTTGATATTATCACAAAATAATATTATAGTGTCACTTTGCTTTTACTACAACTATTCTAGAATTATTCTCATACAAACTACATTGCAATCAGTTGATGTAGTTGCAATATACTCTACTTCTATTGAAGATAAAGAGATGGTTATTTATTTGAATACCAAGAAATAGAGCAAGATCCCAACATAAAAACTTATCCAGATGTGCTCTTTCTATAATCAATAGCTCCTACCAAATCATTTTTTGTGTATCCACATAACTTATATTCATCGAATCCATTATAGACAATACCGAAATTTGATATTACATTCACACACCTTAATATGCACTTTGCTACCCTCTAATATGTTTCATATGGATATTCCATGAATCTTGATGTTAAACTCACTACATACATAATTTCTAGCCTAGTTGTACTAAGATACTTTAAACTTCCAATAAAGATTATATAAATAGTAGAATTGGTTTTAGGGTTGTCATCATTTTTTCTCAACTTTTCACCAATTGCCAATGGTATCAAAAGGGGATTTCAATTATCCATGTTTTATCTAAAAATTAAATCAACAATGTACTTTCCTTGAGAGAAAGAAATAATGTAACCATTTTGACTAACTTCCAAACCATTAAACTAATTAAACTTTTCCATATCAAAAATTTCAAACACTTTTTCCATTTCAACTTGGAATTCTTCCATTAACTTCTTGCAATTGTTTGTGTAAACAAGATTACCAACATAAAAATAAACTATGATAATTCTATTTGAACAATATTTACATAAAATATAGGCTCCAAAATGCTTTTGCTAAATTCGTTCTTTAAGATATAAGAATCTATTCATGCATACCACACACTTAGGGCTTGCTTCAAGTGATATAACACTTTCTTCAACTTATAGACAAGGTGTTCCTTATACTTAACTTCATAGTTGAGTCTATGCTCCACATACACTTCATCATTTAAAATACCATTTAATAAATTGGATATAACTTGTTGGAAGTTACATTAGGTAAAAAATGTTTTTACCACAGTGAAAGGGTGGACTTACCTTTTACCTCATGGACGACGGAGTTTGGACGGCATGGGCGGCAGAGAGAGAACTCAAATTCAATTTCCTTTTCTTCTTTCCTCCCTATTTTCCTTCTCCCTATTCTCTTTCCCCTAAGTTAGGCGTATGGTTAATTAGCTCCTATTTAAACTTTGTAACCTGATTATTATTGTTAATGGTTAATGCTCATTTGATTTTTATTGTTTCGACTCTTTGGTTTCTAACCCTAAGCTCCTGATCTCAATATCTGGTATCAGAGCAGGTTGGAAGTGAAGCTGGTGGGCGTTGCCGAGGCAGGCACGGATCTCGAGGAGGAGGTCAGCCCATAGCACGTGAACCGAGGTAGGCACGAATCTCGAGGAGGTCAGCCTAGCCCGTAGCACGCGAACCGAGGTGACCCTGGAGGCACAAAGATCGAGGAGCAGACAGAACCAGAGACGTGGACACGTGGCACGAGGAGACCAGACCAGACACTGACACGTGGCATGACCAGACAAGAGCAGACCAGACTGACACGTGGCGCGAGGAGGCACGACTTGCGCGGGGAGGCAAAAGGCAGTCCCGATTGCCCGTAGGCAATCGAGAATCTACCGACGACGTTAGGCTTTTAAAGCCTACAAAAACATCCGCACAGCGGATGTGGGACTAAAGTCCCGATTTTTTAATCCTGTAGCTAGCGCCGACAGGAAATAAAAGGAAGGACTCTTCCTTCCTTTCCCGTCGGATACGCTAGCCCGACTGGCTATTCGGGCCAGCGTTAAGTTGAGGCGCGGGAGGTCGCGGGTCGAACCCCACGCGCGCCTAACAAAGTTTTTTTTTGCTTATAAAATATAATATATATTTTTTTATTTTCTTTTAATCATTTTTAATTTTATAAATTTATATTATATAGATAAATCTTTTAAAAAATTTTTAAATTTTTATCTATAAAAATATATAGTTTATAAAAATTTTGATTAAAACTAAAAAAAAAAATTATATATATTAAAATTTTTTAAAAGAAAATCTCTAGCATTCTCTTTCAAATTTGATTCTTAGAACTAGAGAAAAATTATTTCCTAAGAGGAAATAGATGTAAAAGTTTTTACGCTTTGACAGGTAAAAACTTAGAAAAATTTCCTAAGAGGAAATTGTTGTAAAAAAGAAATTTCGGGGAAATTTTCTTTAAAATATCTAGATGATCAGATCTGGTGGGTGTTATCATGCTCTATGTAGTTTGTTACTAAGAACAAACGCAGAAAATTTTGACGAGCATGTAAGAACGCTTGGACTTAACACTGTATTTTCACAATTACAAAATGCAGTAATTGCAAATCAACGAAATCCTGAACTAGGCTACGAAGCAGATTCAGAAGATAATTCTTTTGGAAGCAGATTTGAACAATCTGAGTCAATACCAATTGCTCCAGTAGAATCGGAATATACTCATTATAGTAATTCCATTGAAATTATTGAACCGGATTCACCGTAAATCATCTTAATCAGTGATGACGAGGAAGAAGTTGCAGACAATTTTGTGCACCAGGAGATAGCAGAGTCTCATCAAGCAAAATAAAGCCCTTTGTGAAAAGTTAAAATCAAGCAAGGCTTGATCTTTGTAATTTTCTTTATTTTCTTGTAATTGCACAATAATAGTAGTTTTTTGTTATTGTTTGTAATGGCATCAAACTACAATCTACCCATCCCTGAATTTGATGGGGATGATTATGAGTACTGGTCCATCAAGATGAGGACACTACTCATTGGAAAAGGCTTATGGGATATTGTCGAAGATGGCTACACAGCTCCAACGGATTGGACTACTTTGAATGCAAGTAGACAAGAAAACCCTAAAGGAAGCCCAGAAAAATAATTCTTCTGCCCTATCCCTACTTCAAGCGACATTAGTTAAAAGTATCTTTCCTAGGATTGCATCAAGCACAACTGCTAAAGATGCATGGAAGGCCTTACAAGAAGGTTTTCAAGGAAATGATAAAGTGAAGCAGGTCAAGCTTCAAACACTGAAAAGAGATTTTGAAAATCTCATAATGAGAGACAATGAAAGAGTCAGAGATTACCGTGTAAGAGTTAAAGCAGTAATCGATATGATGCAAACCTTGGGTGATGACACAAAACCTGAAATAGTGGTGAAGAAAGTGTTGAGAACACTTCTTCCTAAGTGGAATCACATAGCAATCATAATCGAAGAATCAAGAGACCTTTCTACTCTCACGTTTGATAACTTAATAGGTTCATTAACTTCTCATGAGGAGAGGTTACAGGGGGCACCTTCCACAAGCTATGGAGGTGAAGACAATGCCTTCACTTCAAACGAAGCCGCAGGGCGAGGACAAGGAAGAGGAAGAGGCAGAGGACGACAACAGAGAGACAGAGGCCGAGACAACTCAAGAGGAGCAAACTCCTACAAAGGAGGAAATCAAAACAGAGGACAAAATCAGAACAGAGGAGGTAACCAAAATCAAAGCGGCAATCCAGGCCGGAATGGAAATCAAGGACGAGGAAGCAACAAGTCCAAAACAACATGTTTCAATTGCGGTAAACCAGGACACTTCGCTCGTGACTGCTGGTCGAAAACTTCACAAGGACAAAGCCATCAATACGGTTCCTTCTATGGAGAAGAAGAAGACCCCTCAAATATTTTTCTTTCATATGGACAATCAGATCACAATCTAGATGATACATGGATTCTAGATACTGGTTGTTCCAATCATATGAGTGGCAAAGAAGAACTCTTTGCTACCTTAGATTCAAATTATAAATCCCATATTAAGTTAGGGGATAATAAGACATTGCAAGTAGAAGGCATTGGAGCCATGGAGGTTCCAACAAAAGAAGGCCTTAAAAAAGTGAATGACATTTATTTTACTCCCAAGCTCCAACACAATCTCCTCAGTGTTGGGCAAATGATGGAGAGGAATTACAAACTTGTTTTTGATGAAGGTAGATGTACCATACTTGATAAAAACAATTGTAATAGAGTCATTACACAAGTACCTATGACAAAAAATAGGTTATTCCCTCTAAAATTTGGTGAGCCAGGGGGAGCACAACTTGCGAATGTAGCTATTTCAAATCCAAGTGTACTGTGGCACTTGAGATATGGTCACCTTAATTCCGCTAGCTTGAAAATGTTAACTTCACAAGCTATGGTGACAGGACTACCAAAGATTTCAGATCACAAGAAAGTATGCGAAGGTTGTGCTTTGGGAAAGCACTCCACATCAAAGTTTCCTAAAAGACAAGCCCGGAGAGCCAGCTTATCCTCTTCAGCTAGTGCACTCGGACATCTGTGGTCCTATGCAAACAAAAAGTCTAGGAAACAATTCATATTTTCTAACTTTTATTGATGATTATTCCAGAATGTGCTGGATTTATTTTCTGAAACATAAAGATGAAGCATTTGATTGCTTCATAGATTTCAGAAATAATGTAGAAAAGCAGAGTGAATATCATGTAAAATGTCTAAGGACAGATAGAGGAGGTGAGTACTCCTCAAATGAATTCTTGCAATACTGTAGAGAGAATGGGATTAAAAGGCAGTTCACTACTGCCTATACTCCTCAACAGAATGGTGTGGCAGAGCGAAAGAACCGCACCCTTGTAGAGATGGCAAGAACTATGCTACAAACAAAGCATCTAACACACACATATTGGGCAGATGCTGTTAGAACCAGTGCATACATAATAAATAGAAGTCCAACTTCTAGTTTAGATGGTATCACTCCTTATGAAGGATGGTACGACAAGAAGCCAAATGTAAAGCATTTCAAGATATTTGGTTGTTTAGCCTATGCACATATTCCAGAAGAGAAAAGAAAGAAGCTTGATCCCAAGAGTCAAGCATGTATATTTGTAGGGTACTGTGAATCCACAAAAGGATACAGACTCTACAATCCAAAGACCCATAAAGTAATTATTTCAAGAGATGTAATTTTTGATGAAGGGGGAGAATGGGGTCATCAAAAATTTGCTAATGTAGAATCTGATTCAGCCAGTTCTTCACAGGTACAAATTAAGAATAGCAGTGGTACCCCACCACAGAGTCCTCAAAATGAATCTTCTTCGAGTACATCGAGTGGTACACCAAGTCCTAGAAGAAGTCCTTTGAAGGCACCACCAAACTCTCCAAGAAGATTTCAGAGATCTGTAAGTGCTCCAAGTCCTATGGATATTGATCCATCTTCTCAAAGGAAAGAGACTAATAAAGGAAAAAGAACACTACATAATCATCCATCTTCTCAAATGTTGGATAGGAATTTCCAACGAAGATACACTAGAAGTCAAGCTAGTGAGATGGATGACATATTATCCAGACTTGAAAATCTTCACATGTCTGGAGATGATGAATCTCACGAACCAAGAGGAGATGTAGTCAATTATGCTTTATTGGCTACTGCACAGCTAGAACCATCTAGCTATGAAAAAGCATGTACAGAAAGTATATGGCAAGATGCCATGAAAGAGGAAATATCCTCTATTAACAAAAATGATACTTGGGAGCTTGTGAAGCTACCCAAAGGTAAAAAATGTGTTGGTTGTAAATGGGTCTATAAGACCAAATTCAATGCTGATGGAAGCATTGAAAGACATAAGGCAAGACTAGTTGCAAAAGGTTTTACTCAAAAATATGGAATAGACTATGAGGAAACCTTTGCTCCTGTAGCAAGACAGGAGACAATTAGAACAGTTCTTTCCTTAGCTGCTCACAAAGGTTGGGCAATACAACACATGGATGTGAAAAGTGCATTCTTAAATGGATACTTAACGTAAGAGGTGTATGTTCAAGCAACCTCAAGGTTTCCAAGAACAAGGAAAAGAAAACCTTGTTTATAAATTGAAAAAGGCACTTTATGGCCTCAAGCAAGCACCAAGAGCTTGGTACTCACGCATTGATGGCTATTTTAATGAGCTTGGATTCACTAAAAGCAAAAGTGAACCAACTCTGTACTACCTCAAGAATGGAACAGACATCCTCATAGTTTGTTTATATGTGGATGATCTTATATTTATGGGTAGTAATAATAAAATGAACATGGAGTTCAAAAACTCCATGATGAATCAGTTTGAGATGAAAGATCTCGGATTAATGAGATACTTCCTAGGCATGGAAGTACATCAATCAGAGAAAGGGATCTTCATATGTCAACATAAGTATGCAAGTGACATGATCAATAAGTTTGCTATGCAGCAGTGCAAATCAGTTACAACACCAACAGGACATGGAATCCAGCTGAGCAAAGATGATGGATCACCAAAGGTTGACATGACCACTTTCAGGAGTATGGTTGGGAGTCTGATGTTTCTTACCAACACAAGACCTGATATTCAGTACGCTGTTTCTCTTGTTTCAAGGTTTATGGCTAGCCCATCTGAGTTGCATCTTCAAGCAACCAAAAGAATTCTACGTTATGTAAAAGGTACATTGGATTTTGGAATCCATTACCACAAGAGTAACTCTGTGAAGTTACTTGGTTTTAGTGACAGTGATTGGGGCAGCAATATAGATGACAGGAAATCTACATCAGGGAACTGTTTTAGTCTAGGTTCAGGACTAATAACTTGGAGTTCCAAGAAACAATCTGTTGTAGCATTATCATCTACTGAAGCTGAGTATATAGCCATTACACATGCTAGTACTCAAGTCCTCTGGTTGAGGAAAATCCTTGAAGAGATTGGCGAAAAACAAAGTGGTCCAACAACTCGAATTGTGATAATATTAGTGCCATTCAGTTGGCATATAATCCAATCCATCACAAAAGATCAAAACATTTTGATATGAAGTATCACTTCATTCGAGATATGGTGGATCAGAAGATAGTTGAGCTTAAATACTGCAGCACTTTGGACAATATAGCAGATATCTTCACCAAAGGCATAGCTACAACTCAATTTATAAAGCTGAGAGACTGTATAGTCAGTCCTCTCAACTTTAAGGGGGAGAATGTTGGAAGTTACATTAGGTAAAAAATGTTTTTACCACAGTGAAAGGGTGGACTTACCTTTTACCTCATGGACGGCGGAGTTTGGACGGCATGGGCGGCAGAGAGAGAACTCAAATTCAATTTCCTTTTCTTCTTTCCTCCCTATTTTCCTTCTCCCTATTCTCTTTCCCCTAAGTTAGGCGTATGGTTAATTAGCTCCTATTTAAACTTTGTAACCTGATTATTATTGTTAATGGTTAATGCTCATTTGATTTTTATTGTTTCGACTCTTTGGTTTCTAACCCTAAGCTCCCGATCTCAATAATAACATCCATTTAGAAATAATTACACTTATGTTGGGATACAATTTCAATAGGAGCAAATATTTCAACAAAATTAAATCAATGAGATTTTACAAAAACTTTGACAAATAGTCTTGTCTAATACCTCTTAATAGAACCATCTACATTATGTTTTAATTTACAAACCCATTTTAATCCATTGATATGCTTATCCTTAAGGAACTCTACCAAGTCCTAAGTATCTATATTTTCAATGGAAACAATCTCTTCATTCATTACATCAACCCATTTGGGTTCAAGTGCTACTTCTTCAAATATTATAGGCTCATCTTGAATGTGCCCAAGCAATGCAAAGTTAAAAATTCAATTTTCATTAGATATAGTTTGATAAATATCATAGTGTTCTTATCTTATTATGAGGACTTATGCTTGAATTTGAATCTAATTTTATACTTGAATTTGGTGGTGAAGAAGAGGATGAAGTTGGAATTAAGTGATGTGAAGTTAGGTTTGAACTCTTACTTGAAGAGTTTGAATGATAATTCACTTTATCACTAACTTCATAATATGGTACTAAATTTCTTGTTGTTGAAATTTTTTATGATATTTCATCTTCATGCCACACTCCACATTTATAAAAATTAACATGATGGTTAGTTAATACTTTCTTGATAACCAAATTATACAACTTATACCCTTTAGTCTCTTAATTGTATCCAACAAATATATATTTCTTTCTTTTCTTATCAATCTTCTTCATTTTTTTGGGACATGTACATATGGAGTGCACCCAAATTTTTTGAGATGAGAAACACTTGGGATTATTCTATTTCAAGCTTTATATGGTGTCATATTCTTCACACACTTTGTAGAACTTATATTTTATAAATAAATAGTGGTAGCTATAGATTTTATCTATAATTCATTTGATATATTTTTGGATTTCATCATGCTCCTAGCCAGCTCCATTATGTTTTTTTTATACTTTGCTACACCATTTTGCTAATGTGCATCACTTGGCCCTTTATTGATTCATCCATCTTAGTAAATATTTATTTTTTACCTATCATATGATTGTTGCAACCACTATATAAATACTAGACATCATTTGAACATTTTTAAACCATTGTATAAGAGAAAAATATGAATCAAGCTCTTCATTTTTATTGATGAGGTTAGTTATTTGGTTATTCATGTATTTATTCTTTTTCAAATAATGAGTTTGATCATTCCCATTCCTTTTACATTAATCACAATGAAGATTATTGATATTTCTATTAGCTTGAGCATATGTGCTGCTATCACATACTCGTAATGGTGATCTTCCATATCTTAGAATCTTCCTCATTATATTCCTCTACTCATTGAATAATCACCTTGAGTGGGATGCTCTTTTGCTTTATTATTAGCATCCTTAATGTTGATTTTTATTTTTAGTGCTTACTCAAGGGACTTTTATGAAGAGGAAGCCATAGTTAATATAGAAGAGGAGCTTATTGTTCCTCTTGAAGAGTTGAAAAGGTTTAGAAAGAAAAAATCAAGATTGAAGATTCAAGTACAAGAGGATGAGGAGACAAAGGCACAACTCTCACAAGATCTCACCAACTTAAAAGTGAAAATTGAAGAGGTAAAGAAAATTGAATAAGGTATGGTTGAGCAGTTAAAGGCAAAAGAGTTCTAATGTGAAAAACTGGAACATGAGGTTTTTCTCTCTGAGGAAGGAAGTTGAAAAATCTAATGATAAGCAAAAGAAAAATATAAATTTTGATAAAAGCACAGAAATATTATATGATATTATCAAAGAACAAAGATATTAGGTTATAAATACTGGAATTGGTTTTGGAGAAGGTCAAAATAAACAAAAGGGGGAATCAAGCTCAAATGGAAGAGAGACATCAAAGAAAATAATTAAAGAAGAGCCTAAGACCTATGCTAATGTGTTGAGAAGTGGAAGTATCAAGAAGGAATAAAACAAAGCATCATCATGGACCAAGGTCCATCAAAATAACAACAATGAGAGAACCATACGGTCATATCATCCAAGGCAATCAAACAAGTTTCAATATTTCTTTCATGGTTATTGCTTTTCATGTCATAAATTTGGTCATAATGTTACACATTACAGGGTCCATGCTAAAAATTATTTTGTTTTCACCAAGATGAATTTCAATTCATTTGCACATCTCATGGACTACAACGTCATATGCTACAAATATAATAATTTTGGGCATACAACTATATGGTGTAGAATAGTGTTCCCTAAACTTCTAAAATCAAGAAAAAAAGATGATGGTCAAATTTTTCAAAAGGGTATGCCCTCCAAATTTTGGAGAAACAAAATAGAACAAGACAAGGAGTATATTAATTTGGGAGTTTCACTCCCATCTCATAATTGAAGTCTCAATAACAGTAGGTAGTAAGGGGGCATTGTCAAGTGTCTTATATTTGAATCCCGGGGAGCCTTTTCCATTTATATCAAAGTGGGAGAATTTTAGTAAGGAGGAGTAGCTTGTTAGGGAGAGCATCTTGTAATCATGTTGCAATAAAGGATAGATTCTTTGTAGGGTTTCCATCAATGACAAAGGAGGGAATTATTAAAATTTTGAGTTGTCATTGATGTCAAAGGTAAAATTGGAAGGATAATTTAATTATAAGTATGCTCATGAGTTTTGGCAATATCATATTTTGAATTACAAGAATATGATTTAATATTTAAATTAAATATTTAAATATTAATGTTATAAAAAATATTATTACAAAGTTAAACCTTCTAATATTTAAATATTAAATTTAAATATTATAAAGTTAATAAATAAAGGTTGTATATATATAAAAGGTTGAAATTCATTTGAGAAATGGATGCCTTCGAGTTACTTGTGCAAGTGACAAGTATCGTTAAGCAATGAAGAAGATTAGTGCAACAAAAAATAAGATTAGAGCAATGCTGAATGAGCTTAGAGCAACGATAGAGATTAAGGCAGCGGTGAAGGATCTTAAAGCAGTGGCAAAGGATATTAGAGCAGAGGTGAATGATATTAGAGTAGTTATGAAGGAGATTAGATTAGTGGCAAAGATTAGGGTAGTGGTGAAAGAGCATAGAGTAGCAGTGAAAGAGATTAGGATGATGGAAATTATCAATTGAATGTCCTTCAAAATGCATGAGTAAGCTGGATCTGCACACTGGTCCATTCGAGAGCTCAAACATCATAAATATTGATAGCAAAAAATATAAATTTAAGGGATAGATTAATTTCATTGAAGTTTCTAGATCATCATATCATCGAAAAGATCAAATTGCATAAACAACATATGTGTTTTGTATGATTTGTGATGGATTCATGGAAACGAATGACATGCGATAGAAATTGAGGTAAAAAGAGATCAAAAAGTAATTTCCTTGAAGTTCTGCTCTGGTTGTGTGGGAGTCATTATAGATAAAATTAGGGTTATGCATAAGGGGTCGGCGCCAAAATATATTTATAAAAATTTGATGAATCGGTTTCAAAATTTAGGTGAATAGTTTCGAAACACATGTAGAAGGTTCACTATTATTACTGAAAATGTTGAAAATTTAAACGTAAAATGGTCAAATTATTATAAAAATAGGGTAAATCAATCCAAAAAAATTTACACCCAAAAATTTTTGGCTAATGGACCCTGGTCAAGGGTCCCAAATATTAGCCAATTCCAAAATTTGAAAATCCTAATTTTAGCCAATTTTGCGAAAATAGCTAATATCCATAACCCTGTAGAAAATTGACCAACATTGATCAAAGCATCAACTGACGTGTAGTTTAAAGCTAGTAAACAAAGTGCTGTCCAGAAGAAGAGACCAGTGAACATTGTTCTAAAACCTAGCAAAACAATGAAGGGAGTAAGCTTATAAAATATGTGGAGTGCACAAACCTCACCATTAAATAAAGGTACGCATATTTGGTTTGGCCATCTAACGTCTAGCTTCATTTTTGAAGGAAATACCATAATCCCACATTATCTGTGTCACTTTCACATTGTAGTTTATATACTTCCAAGCACTATGTTTTAAATGTGACTACGGTCACATTAGGACCCCTTTTGGTATTCATTGCAAGTGTAAAATTTCCATGCTATCCCTAGCTATCGAATCTATCATGTGTCCTTTCATGAAAGGTCCACACTATCTCTAACTATTGAATCTACCATCCATATTGTGGTCATATGTATCATAGATGTGCCATATTGTCTACTTACCTCACAACCAAGCTTACGTATCCACCTGTGTCTTGCTTGCATATACACTTGAGTTGTATCGCATGTCTACTTGCCTCACTACTATCCATTGAGCCTATTCAAAATATGCCACAAGGAGTAATATGAATGTGTAGTGAAAATTTTGCACTAGCCACTGGGATTAATTTGATTTTGCACTAGCCTCTAGGAGTAATTTGAGTTTGCACTAATGGTTGAGAGAAATTTGAATTTGCACTAGCCATTGGGAGAAAGTTGAAATTGCACTAGCCATTGGGAATAGTTTGAATTTGCACTAATATGTTGGAAGTAATTTGAATTTGCAATGAAATATTGAATTGAATTATCCAAAGTTTTTTAATGCTTATCTTATCATGAGGAGTTTCAAATGAATGTGGGGGCAACAAATAATTATTTTTAGAACCTAAGAACAAGTCAAGGTGTCACATAGTAAAATGATTAATGCACATCTTCACCCAAGCATCCAATTTAAAAGGAAGGATATTTCAACTATCTACAAGAAGAAGGAAAGGTGCACAAGATAGTTGCAAATCAACATTTACAAGGACAGTTATAAAGTGCTAGACTAGATCTACCTTTAAAATGTAATAAATATGAGACATGTGGAAGTGATAAAATTATTGAATTTAAAGAATAGTCTGGTCATTTGAAGCTTCCTACACAAGTACATTATCTATATGTTCAGTAGGTTAAACAAAATCTTGGTAAAATATATTTTGTTTTGAATAAAGTAAACTAAGAAAATTGAAGAATATAAAGAGTAAGAGTATGGTTTTAGATCAGATTATTGAGCACACTTGAGCAAAATTTTGGATCATATTTGGGAGTAAATTTGAGCAGTGTTTGTGAGCAGATTTGAGCAATGTTTCTGAGAAAATTTAAGAGCATATTTGAGCAGTGTTTGTGAGCATATTTAGGAGCAAAATTAACCAGTGGTTGTGATAAATTTTTGAGAAGAACTTGAGTATAGGATATTGGTGTATCTTGTAGGTTGGTTCCCATGAACTTGTAAGAGGGTATTGGTGTCTCCTGTGGGTTGGTACCCATGAACTTGCAGAAGGGGATTGGTGTCTCCTGTGGGTTGGTTTCCACAAACGTGTAGAAGGGGATTGGTATCTTCTATGGATTGATGTCCATGAACTTGTATTGGGGGTTGGTATCTCCTGTGGGTTGGTGCCTATGAAATTGTATAGGGGATTGGTGTATACTATGGATTGGTGTCCATAAACTTGTATAGGATATTGGTGTCTCCTTTGGATTGGTGTCCATGACCTTGTATAGAGGATTAATGGCTTCTATGGATTGGTGTCCAGAAACTTGTATAGGATATTGGTTTCTCCCTTGCATTGGTGTCCATGAACATATATAGAGGATTTGTGTATCCTATGGGATGGTTCCCATAAAATTTATTGAAAATAATATAAGTAATTGTTTGCCTTGGTTTTCTCCCGAAAGGGTGTTTCCACGTAAAATTATTGTCTCTTATGTGTATGGAAATTATGTATTGATTTATTATTGTATTCATCTTATTGCTATTATAATTTAGAAGGAAATTTTTTATCTTATATTGTTCACCCCCCTCTTAGTATAAACTTGTGTTCTTCATTGTTCATTCATTGCTCATGGGTATGAAGAGAGCCCATGAGTTCACCCATAGAATATATGGCTAAATTATTTATTCCATTAATGGAAATAACCACTAGATCATCTATAATAAACAAAATCCTTAATATCTTCTAAACAATCTTTTGATTTGATAGTTGCTCTACATGAGACCTTATTTGATTTATAAGACTCATATCTCTTGTGAAGAAGTTTTATAAATACTCTGATTCTTTCATTGATATATTCTCAAAATCTTAGTTAAGCATCTATAACTTAATAATTTTTACTTTATTAGTGCCTTATAAAGCTCGTTGCAAGATATCCAATGCCTCATTTGCTTTAATTATTTTTACATTTCTTGGATAAAAAAATAGCCACTACTTGTTAAATAAGAAACAATTCTTTATTATTATTTTTTTAATTTTATCTAAACAAATATTTGTCTTGCTATGATAGTGCTATAAATGTATCTTGATTAGCATTTATTAGATAGTCATTCTCTACTAATTTTTATGGCTCTTGAAAATAAAATAATGTTTTTATTTTAATACTCTAAAAATTGTAGTTCTCCCCGTTAAACTAAGGGATCTAAGGTTGTGTCAAACTAAAATAGCTATTGTTGCTACTAGACATTTTTTTTCTACTTAATATTCCTTTTGTATGTTGCTTACAAATTGTTCAAATAGAACCTAAGATATTTGAGAAAAATGAAAGCATTGTAATCATAAAATGCACAATATATACGAATTGGACAACTAACCTTCTAACAAGACTACTAACAAGCAAATTATAATTTCTACATACAATTTAACTATGGTAAACTTCCAATTTTATCCTATTTCATCAAGTGGTTGAGTGGATTGTGTTTTTTCTATTTTAATTATTGGTATTCATGTTCCCTATTAAGAACTTGATATTAAGGGGTGTTAGAATAATAAATATCAAACTTAAATTTGTATTTGTTTGGTAGTTCAAATAGTTAGATAATATGCTATTTACTTATTTGATTAGTTAATTAAACTATCATTTAGTTTGTTGTTTACTTAATCATGTAATAGATTTATTTGTATAAATGCATTGCAAATGATGAATAAAATATAGATTACATATTTTTTCTTTATGGTATTGGAGCCATGGGCCTATCTACTTTATTCTCAAATTTAACTTCGATATGGATTTTGGGCTAACTACTAAAATAAAATATTTCTTGAAAAGATATGGCTCTAGTTCTTCCAAATCATCCATAGGATCTATTATTCTAGTTATTCTTCCATCTCTTCCAAAGACAATGTTATGTTTAGAGTAGCCTTCCTCGTAAAGATTTATTTTTCTACCATGGAAAGGGCAACTAGCAATAAAATATTTAAATGTCATAATTTTCATAGATGGCAAGTTAGAATTTAAGTGATCCTAATTGAAAATTATGTATGGAATGTCTTGAAGGGAAGCACACCAAAACCAATAGATCTTGATGCAATAGCAAAGTGAACCAATAAAGTTTGGAAAGCCATAATGATAATTGGAAATGGATGTTTTCATTCATATTTGTACCACATTGATGTCACGAAGATAGAAAATAAAGTTTAGAATTCACTTTATAATTTTTTAACTCATATGCATCATGAGCAAAAATGGGTCTAAAGAAAAATCTATTTGAGCTATTCTCTACTGAATCAACTTGCAAAATCAATGCCACAATACAAAATGATGATTTCAAAATTGTCTTATTAAATAACTTTCCTGCTAGCAATGTTAATATTGTATTCACACTAAACAAGATTAACCTTAGTTTGGAAGAAGTAATTATCTCCTTCATTGATAAATAAAAGTGAGCTAAGAAAAAAGACTTGATTATAGAGGAAATTGTAATGTCTATGAAAAACAAACATTCCTCTGAATCTAATTCTTCATTTTGAAATAAAATTTGTTTTTTAACAATAATATTATATGCTACTACTACAAGCAAAGAGGTCACACTATTACGAACTATATTCCCCAAGCAAAGGATCTTATTGATGTTAAATTGAAGACTTAGAAGACATTTTTTATAAGTAAGAGCAACGATGAAGAATACAATTTTGCAACTCTAGATCTTCCCCATGAGGAAAGTGGTGAGGAGTTATATCTCTTCTAAACAAAATCCAAGAAGTATTTTCTATAATGGTTGTGTATGTCAAATATTCACAAAAGGTATATTGTACCTATGACTGGTTGTATGTCACTAGTGATGAGGATGTGAATATCGAGTGTTTCTCTATTCATATAATGAATATATGACTAGTTTTAGGGCCTTGGTCATAAAATATTGGAGATAGTATGTTTATCCTTGTTTGATTGATGGATGGATATAGTGTGTGTCCTTACGCACATTGGTATTACAATCACAAATAGTTGAGTATGTCATATCCTTGATTGTGAATATAGTGAAGTGTGAGCAATTATGTTTGTCTATGAACACATCATTGTAAATCATGAATTATAGAGTTTGTCCCAATCTATGATTCTTATGTATTGGTGAACTTTTGATTTTGTCGTAGTTTTTCATGTTGTTAAGTGGACTGTTGTGTTTCTTTTAATCCAACTATTGATATTCATATTCCTATTAAAATTGATATTAGAAAGGTGTTATAATAATAAATATAAATTTCAACTTAATATTTGTTAGATAACTCAAATAATTAAATACTATATTATTTAGCTATTTAATTAATTTAATTAAACTTTAAGTTAATTTGTTTTTATCAAATCATACAAAATTTCTTTGTATAAATGCATTGCAAATTATAGAATAAAATACAGCTTACGTTTTCTTTTCCAAGATATACGACGACGACAGATCCTAGTACACTCTTGACCATGAAAGGAACTATGAATGAGGAGGTTCAAATCCTTCAGGAAATCGACAGCGTATTGTCTCAAGGACCAAAACTCCATTGCAAATTACTGTGACTAGTGCAATTGGTGAAGTAATAACCGATATGGCAATTATATATTGTGGATTGGAGACTCTCTCTGCTAGAATAAAAATCCAATAATTTGGAGTAATCCTCGCATATATCGACAGAACCAGTGATTGGATTTTGAAAGAGTGTTAGAATTTGCGTGGAACTCGACTCAAGCCTGTTATTTTATTAATTTTTCTAGAAAAGCCAAGAGGTGCCCATTAAAAAGAGGGGACAAAATAATAATAATAATAATAATTAAAAAAAGAAGAAGATGAGGATAAAGAAAATATAAATGAAATTAAAAAAGATGACTATAAAAAATCCACGTATTTATTCATAATTCTTGTTGAATGCTTGGGTAGGACTATAACCAAAAAGAGAGAAAAAAAAACCCTTGAGGGAGTTACCATTGCTCATGGAGCTAACCTATCTCTCATCTTCAATTTGTTGATGACTCTACTCTTTTAGGTAAAGCTATAGTTAGGGAAGCTTCTAATATTAAGCAAATTATTAGTTGTTTTTCTAAGGCTACTTTGCAATTGATCAATGAAGTTAAATCTAAAGTTATTTTCTTTCACTGCTCTACCAGACAGGAATCGATGGTCTTGGATAAATTAAGATATAAGAAGACCTCCCTTTCAATCACTTATTTAGATGTTTCTATCAATATTCAAATGTAGAGAAAAAAAATATTGTAATTGGTTGTTGGACAAAATCAAGAAGAAAATTAGAAAGTGGACCAACAGGTGACTTTCTTTTGGGGGTAGAATCACCTTGGTAAAATCAGTCCTTCAAGCTATTCCTATTTATGTTTCTTTCGTGTTGAATATCCCAAAGGTTGTTCTTCGAGAACTAGATAAAATCAGTCATCGATTCCTTTGGAGTGGTACTAAGGGAAAAGGAAAATGGGCCTTGGTGCAATGAGACACTTTATGTCTTCCTAAAAATGAAGGGAGTTAGGATTTTGGTCTTCTATTAATAATAACAAAGCTTTAGCTGCTAAATTATATTGGAGGATGTTGCATAACCCCAATGCTCTTTGGCCCAATAGTCTCCATGCTAAATATTCTAAGAACAAAAGTCCTGAAGGCCTTGCTCGCTATCATCTTCCTACCCAAGGTTCTCCTATTTTAGCAGTTCTTTAGACTGGTGAGGATTTGATAAAGAAAAATTTATTTTGGATCATTCATAATGGTCAACAGGTAAATTTTTAGATAGATTCTTGGGATGGTCACAAGCCTTTGATAACTCCTATTGGAGGCCTTATATGGAGGAGCTTCATCGAGCTAAATGAATAAAGGTGGCTAATTATTGTCATTAGGGTACCATACTGGTAATTCAAAGGTTGGTAGATATTGGATCCCTATTGAGGACTAGGCCATTCAAATCCTAGAAAGGCAAAGATAAGATATCCAAGGCATCCTTCATATGAGATATCTATATTGGTCCCTTGAAAAATATTGTTTTGGATGGAACAACACTACTAAGGGTGAGTATTCAGTTGCTCAAGGTTATTTGACCTTATGCCATAATAATACCAATCAATATTTTGATATACTTTCTCAGTTGTAGGCTCAAAATCTCTGGCCTAAGGTGAGGTTCTTTACTTGGCTTTTATTACACCCTAGGGTGCTTACCAGAGAGTAAATTATGAACTGTGGTTTTCATGGCCCTTTTAGATGTGAAATGTGTGGAGAAAATGTAGAAAATCTTAGCCATATTTTTATTGAGTGTACTTTAGCCTCTGAGATATGGAGGAGAATGGCCACTTTACTTAGCTTGTAGTGGTCCAATTTTTTTTACTTTTTAACAACTTTGGGGGGATTGGCCTAAACAAGCGTGTTGATCATTTTATTAGGTAGTTAGTTTGGATGGGTTCTACCATTATTCTTTGAAATATTTGGAATGAAAGAAACAACTAAATTTTTAATCAAGATAGGAAGGATATTCACTATATTTGGTAAAATACCATAGCCAACTTAGTTGAATCAGTCCATCAACTCCTTAATCACCCCCAAATATTCCACCAAAGATGGGATCAGGTGATGCAAATATTGAATATTAAATCTTCTAAGGGAAACCAAATTAAATGGAATGTGAGTATTTGTAATATGGATAGGACAAGAAATTAGCAACCTCCTCAGGATTTTTGAAAAGTCAATACTGATGGAGCCTCTAGAGGGAACCCTAGAAAAGCTAGTGCGGGAGGAATTGGTAGACTTTTAGATGACTCCCTAGTTTTTACTTTTGCTGAGAATTTGAATATTCTTTCCAATAATATTTTTGAGGGGTATGATATCCTCAGAGGCCTTCAAGAGGATACTAAGGTTGGATGGAAAAATGTGTTAGTTGAGTTTGAATCTAAACTCATGATTAATATTTTGAAGACTCCTAAGAATCATAAGGTTGATTGGAGAATAAAATGAATTATTGAGAAGATTCAATTAATTCAGATGGGATTTTTGAAAGTTGATTATAATCATGTGGTTATTGATAAAAATAAGAGTGTTGATGCTTTAGCTAATTGGGCTTTGGACAAAGGTGATTTTACTTGTTATGGCCACCCTCCTAGATGGTGGGCTTCACAAATAAGGGAAGCTCTTATTTCTATTATTTCTTTGGATGGCACCATTTTTTAAGGTACCTAGTTTCTTCTTGCTTTATTTTTAATTCTTTTTGGTTCGGTCATGGTATTTTAGTTCCCTAGCTCAAGCTATTATTTCTTGCCCTAAAAGTCTTTTTGTCTAGAAAGGTCATTGTTATGTTTAATTTTTTTTTTTTAGTTTTTTGAGTTGCGTGTTATTTTGTTTTATTTTGTTTTTTTGTTCTTTGTGTTGTTTTTTGTCGTTCTTGTGTTTTTTTGTTTTTTTTGTTATTGTTCTTGTGTTTTTATTGTTCTTGTTCTTGTGTTTATGTATGTTTGTTTTAATTCGTGTGTTTGTGTGTGAGTGTTTTCTATATTTTTAGTTTTTGTTTATTGTCTGTTGTTAGTTTTTTTTTTTTAAATTTTTTAGGTTTTGGTTGTTTTTGTTTTTCATGTTTTTGTTGGTTATGTCTTTGTAGTGTTCTGTTATTTTTGTCATGTTTATGTTTTCTTACATTGTTCTTGTGTTTTTTCTATGTGGTTCATGTTGTGGTTTTTTTATCTTATTGTGTGTTTATTTGGTTGTGCTTTATCTTTTTGACACACTCATGGAGCACATTTATTATTTTATTTTATTATTTTTATTTATTTATTTATTTATAAATATTATTGTGTGTTTGTTTACCCATTGAGTATGTCAAATGCGGTAGGCAAGGTTCGAGCCTTGGATGATTTTGGTGGAATGGATACCCCTGCCTCCTTGTGTCTTACACGAAAGTGACATCTCTTTTGGGATGTTTTCCACATAAAAAAATATTCAATAAAAAAAAAGAGGTTACAATAAAAAGGGGGATGGAAAAATCATAGCTTGGGGTGTAAGGTCACATAAAAAATCAATATCGTAGAGCCCTGACGCTAAAAACAAAACTATCCCTTAAAAGGGTGAATAAATAGAATAACTAAACAAAGGTATCCACTCCATGAAGATACTAATCCATACTGTGGGTACTTAAATAACAACCTGATGTTATAAAATATCACTCCCTCAACCTGCTATGTTGAGGCATCAAAGAAATAGAGGGACCTTAATGTATAAGGAGTTTATGCGAAGCCATGTTGATAGTGCACAAAGCCTCACACCAGATCCTAACAAGATTTATCGAATGTGACAACTCATGAGTCAACTTTGAATCCTACGAATGAAGTTGAATAATACCAGTAGAAAATACTTTAATATTTTCATGCAAGGAAAATTGACTAGAAATTGAATCTCCAAAATAGACAACATTCCTAGCTTTCTAAAGTTGAAATAAAATAATAGCATGGAATAAAATCTACTAAGCAGAAACAACTGTTATCTCAAAAAAATATCATCTATCATCTAAAAAATTGAGGATGAAAGGGCTTGAACAATGAGAGAATATAGGACCAAGCGGACTGACCTTAATGAAGAATTTAATATATATATATATATATATATATATATATATATATATATATATATATATATAATATGACCTTTAAAAAATAATTATATATTTTTTATAAATAAAATAAGATTTACATATTATACTAAAATTACGAATTAAAAAAAAAAAACCTCAATTAAATGGTTACATATATAGTATGTCGACCATTTTTTTGGAACTTGTGTTTTTTTCAAGATATATAAAATATGTTATTGAGAGAAGTTAATTTTTCTTGGGCCATTGTAGATTCTCTCATTAGGATTTGGGAAGAATGATACTTAGGAATATTCCACATATTTTTTGGGGGATTGGGTTGGAAATAAAGTGACAAGTGTTCAAAAATATGTTGGACATTTTGAGTCCCTAAGCTAAGAGTTGTCATTGATGTCAAAAGGATCTATGTAAGTAAGCACTATGTTTGTGTTTCATAAAGAGCTTCATGAGAAGAAAAGGTTTTTGATCAAAGGTTCAAGAAGGGATGCATGGCATTTGGTTCCAAAAGGAGCTTCAAGGGAATGTTTGCAAAATATTTTTATTTAAAACCATGGATGGCATATTTGAAATGGGTTTTTCTTAAAACCCAAGTTGGCTTTTTGTTTCATCGAAAAAGGTGCCCCGATGATAGAGAAATTTAATTTTAAAGGTTTTATTTAAAACCATGGATGGCATATTTGAAATGGGTTTTTCTTAAAACCCAATTTGGCTTCGTTTCATCGAAAAAGGTGGCCCGGTGATGGAGATATTTCATTTTAAATATTTACTTTAAATTTTAATTTATTTAAAATTTAAATTTAAATTTTAAAATTAAAATTAAAAGTTTATTCGCCAACGTCATGAAGGAAGTTTCAAAAAGGCTAACATTTCCAAAGTAAAGGGAATGCATATAAATATGCCATTGAATTTTTTAATTCAATCATCCTTGCTCGTTGATATTTGCGCTTGGTATTTGTGAAGAAAAAGAGCTCATATTTTTTGTTTAAGTGACGCAACAAACATTAAATGGAGATAGCGACCACTTCCCAAAACGCATTGGGTAGCATGGCCTAGTGGCAACTTAGATTGTGCAAAGGTGTTGGTGACAAGGAGGTTGAGCATTCAATTCCTGCAAGCATCATTTTTGGCTTTGTTCTATTGAGGCACACAAGGCACATACTTTTTTCTTGGTGAAAAAGGGTGAAGGATAAGAAGTGGGCGGTGCTTATTTTTCACCAACGATCTTGTAGCTCATGTGGCAGCTTGGTCGCGGCTAGGGCGTTCACATTGGGGCAATACGAGCGTTCGATTCCCCTCGATGCAAGTATTTAGTTTTTTATTAATATATTTTTTGGATTGCCTAAGGTGGAGTGATAAGGGGTAAAGGTTCTTCATTAGTTGATTTGTTGAGTAACCTTAGAGAATAAGGTCATGGTGGCTGTTTGAGTTGTGAATTATTTGTGAATTATTTTTAATTGTGATTTTGAAATTGTTAGGAGTAATAAGGGTTTTTGATAAAGTTCTTTTTAGTGAAACTTATTTTGAGTAAGGGTTTTCTTTTAAAAAGAACTTTGGTGGATGTTAAAATAAATTAGGAGTAATAAGGTGTTATTTAGATATTATTGTTGTGTTATTACTCAAGATCTCTAACCCTTTTTAAGAGTTAAAAAAGAAAGTGTGTTGAGTGTGATAAATTTAGTGGACAAATTATAAGGCATCAAAAATGTATGAGTAATATTCTCCATTGATTTTATTTGGGTTGTTGATTTTTTAAATATCATTGGGGTGAAAAGGATTGATTGTGGTTTCCTTTTCGAAAGTGGTTGAGTTAATGCTTCAAGGTTTTCTGGATTGTGAGTTGTGATTAAACCTGGTTTGATAAGCATTGTTGTTTAGACCATTGGTTGAGTTAAGTACTTTGAGTTTATGCTTCAAGGTTTTATGAATTGAGAGTTGTTATTAAAACCTTATCTTATTAGCATTGTTGTTGAATCTAATGGGTTATGCAAAGAACTTGAAATTGAGTTAGAAAAGAACATGAGTATCATTGTTATGTAGTATTTGTTGTTTAGCATTGTTGGAAATATTTTGATTTAGTTGATTCATGCTTGGACTAGGGTTTGTGAGAAAGAGTTGTTTTCTGAAGTGATTGGTTGAGTAGAGTTTATTGAGCCTAGTCAAGTGGTTGCATGAAGTGGTTGTTCAAGTTCCATGAAATAAACTATTATATATTGTGATTGAGTTGAGATTGATCCTTGAGAATAGAACATATTGAGTCTCTAACAATTCTCTTTATGCTTCTATGAGATTGAGTTAATATTGAGCTGAGTTTAGATTACTTTGAGTTGAGATTGGGATTTGAGTATAGAACATACTGAGTCTCTAACAATTATCTTTATGCTTCTATAAGATTGACCTGAGTCAAGATTACTTTGAATTGAGATTGATATTTGAGTATAGAACATATTGAGTCTCTAACAATTCTCTTTATGCTTCTATGATATTGAGTTGAGATTTTGTTGAGCTGATTTGAGGTAATTCTTTGAGAAGGTTTGTGGACTATTTTTATGTAAGATTTTGTGAAATATTGCTATGCAGATTTGAGCAAGTCCTAGAGAGGACTTATTGAGCAAATTGGGATAAGTTTTATGTGAGCTTGTTGAGCATATTTGAGCAGGTTATGAGTGATCCTATTGAGTAGATTTAAGCAGGTTCTAAGTGAGCCTATTAAGTAGACTTGATTAGGTTCTGAGTGAGCCTACTAAGCAAATTTGAGTAGGTTTAGAGTGAGTCTATTGAGAAGATTTGAGTAGGTTTTGAGTGAGCCTATTGAGTAGATTTAAGTAGGTTTTGAGTGAGCCTATTGAGAAAATTTGAGGAGGTTTTGAGTGAACCTATTGATAGATCTTTGGAGGTGATAGAGTAAATAGGATAGAGTCTCAGTAGATAGAGATCCAGTAGCCAGGACAATTGAAGATATATTCGAGTGAGGAGTATTCAAGTGGAAAAATATCCACTAGTTAGTGAAGCAGAGAGATATATTCTTCTAGAAGATCACTAGCCAGAGCAAAAGCAGAAATATTTCTCCTATGGAAGAGATCCATGAACTTAATATTTATGGGATCAACATATCCTTTCGACAAAGGTCCATAAACATTGTAATTGGGAAGGATTCCAAGATATTGATTGAGAAAGTTTTAGCAAAAAATTTTCTCCATGGAGTAGCCCGCATTGGGTGAACCACGTAAATTGTTGTGTCACTTTTGTGGATGGTGTTTTGTGCATTGCTTTGATTACTGCTATTTATAGTGCTATCTATACACCACATAATATTGAGTTAAAAAGAAAAGTAAAAAGTGGTAGTATACTATTCACCCCCCTCTCAGTATAATCTTGTGTTCTTCAATTGGTATCAAAGCTAGTTCCTTCAGAAGAAGCTTAACAGCTTGAAGGAATATCCTGCAAGAACACAAATGGCAAAGAAAGGCAAGAGTAGAAGCATGAGACACAAGAAGAAATGAACACCTATGGTCATGAAATAAAAGGAATATGAGTTTAATATTGTTGTGTTAGTAGGACACATGGAAATAGATTCAATAGATGAATCAAGTAATGGAGAAATATCCATACTGATAAAGTTTTGTACTAGATGTTGGAACATAGGTCGCCATGCAGCTTATTGTCCACAAGATTTTTTTTTTTGTGGTCAACTTGGCCTGATGCAAGATATTTTAATGGGTTTAGTAGCATTGAAGATGAAGATGTTGTAGACACCAAAACAACACCAATCCAATTATGTGATGACAAACACTGATCGAATTGGCATACACAACCCCTAGGGTAGCCCCTAGAGGTTAAACAGTGGTCCTAACCACTCCCACAGTAGTTTTGGAATATCAAAGGTCAATTTGGCACCTTTTAGGCACCCTACTACTTATTCGTTCCACCCTGGGATGATTACAAATTGGTATTCATCCCACCCTAGGATGATTAGTAGTATTCGCTCCAGGGTTGGGCGAATAGCAGGTTTGACGGGTAAAAGGTCAAACCTTAACAAATGGAAGCTCAGATCCACCACTTAACTCCTCCTTTAATGCATGAAGTGCGAGTGAGCATTTTTAAGCTTAAAGAGGCAATCATAGGGGCAGTCATGGAGCCCTTAATCAGGGAGGAATATTCTTCCCCTTGGCAAGGCATGATCGCCAAGTGGCGCCTCTGCATGCTCATTCACAAAATACCCTCAGTTATATAAAATGGTGAGTCTTCTCACCCCAAAAAAAAATAGAGCAGGAGCATTTGGAGCAATGGAGTGCTATCGAATTACATCCTCACCCATCATTTGTGCTTCTTACATCCTTGATCTCTCTTTTCGAAGGGAGGTTATTGGGTGATTATTGGAAGCGCAATCCAGACCCAAAACTCAAACATTTGGCCACAATACCCCATACAATTTTTTGACACAACCCCATAAGAGGTTTTGGACCCATACCAAGTGGATTGGTACCAAAATCAAGCCCCAAACGATGGGCGTCCTGCCCCCGGGTGCCCCCCGAACTACTACAGTCCTAATCGCCCCACCCCAGAGTGATTAGAAATCTATGGTAGATTTCCCTACTATTTATTTTGCATTTTATTTTAGGTCATCCATATATGCTGTCATTTAAATTTCATGTGATTTTGATGAGTTTTGACTGTTCTTTCAATGTTTCTTGCTTTCACTAACATACATGGAGCATCATCAGATATAGGGTTATTGAGGCATAATCTACAAAATTCGACCATCTGGGTCATCCCAAAATGCCCCCTTTTGTCTAACACCAACTTTATAGGTGTTTTGGAGGCCCTTGGATGGGACATTTAGGAGGTCACCTACTGACATTTTATGACAGTCCTAATCGTCCCACCCCAGAGAAATTAGAAATATGTGGCAGATTTCTCGACTGTTCCTTTTGCAGTGTGTTCCTGGTAATGTTTTCTTGCTTCTATCAAATTTTTAGCTCATTCTCATATGTTTTAGTTATCATTTAAATTATTTTATGCATGCATTAACCGTAGGCCTTGGGGATCTCATATTTCCCTCCATCCGCAGGTTCTACTAACCATTTACTATTTCTCTAAAAGTAGGATCTTGACACCAGAGGGGCAGCAAGGAACTATAGATGCACTCATTCAATCAGTAGCGATGTTTGGTCTGCCCATTTTCAATGTGGGCACGCAAAATATCCCAAAGGGGAATATATCAGTTGTGGTGTAAAAAAATCATGTCCGACGCTCCCACCCCCTGAAAATGGAGGAGACGCATTGTAACCCGATATCGAGCAAATTAATAAAATAAAGGGCTGCACTTTTTATATTTGCTTTAAATCTCGTTTCAATTCATTTATTTTCCCTCTTTTCATGCATTCTCATTCGTAGGACTTAGCGTTACATTTCCCTTTTTTTTGCTTCTGTATCCTTGTGCTTTCAGTGGCGATCACGGTGGGACATTGTCCCCAGATTTTGAGATAAAATTTTTGATCAAAAGTTGTGTGTTTTTACTTGCATGTGTCAATATTTCAAGCACTGTACTGCTGCTCATTCCACCTTATGGCGAATACAAAGCTGGAATTCATGTCACCTAGGGGTGAATGGGCATTCGTCCCACCCTATGACAAATACAGATCTGTTATTCATCCCACCCCAGGACGATTATCTCTCTATGCAGTTTTAGAGTAGAAACTCAGAGGCATCCGGTTTAGGCAGAGAAGAGGTAGGGGTTCTGAGCATCCTTTGTCATTTTCTGTTTTATGTCTCTGTCATTTCATGTTTCTTTGCTTGCATAGGAGAGTTTTACTACATGTTTTTCTTTCTTTTTGCAAATAAAAATAACCCCACACACCACATGGTAATTTAAACACTAAGGATTTGGTCTTAAAATCCCAACCTTTGATCAAGACCAACGGTCACCACCTTGGCTTGAATTTTTGCATACATAACCCTGATCGCTATTGTTACTAGACGTAAATCTTGATGAAAGATGACCAAGTGTAGTTAGGGTGATTCCTGGTGCATGAGGATAAGTCTTCTATGGTAGGTGTCAAAAATAGAGTGATTCCCCTTCTATATCGCATATGTTCCACGCATCATTCTGCTCTTGCGTACCAATAGTTTCCCTCACGTAATGGTGGGTATATTGAGAGGTTTGGTATAACGGCCTGGCAGTGGTATATGAAGGGGTGACCATTTTGGGAGATATAAGAGCCATCATATTGCATGTACAACAAATATTCTTTGCAAAGCTTTAAAAATAAAAATCAAAACACACTAAACCATATTTAGGGCACACCTTTAATATATAAATAGAATAATCACTTCTTTGATTGTGTGGTTCCCTTTGTTTAGTGTAGCATAAAAAGATAAAAACCTACATAGCTTGTAGAGAGACACCACCATGGTGTACACCCGTAGCCAAGCCCAATCACAAGCAAAAGTTGTAGAGAGTGTACAAGGGGGCACAAGTTGCCTCCGCTACATCCCCAAGGACTTGGTCATACCACCTTGGTGGCCTGACCCACAAGATAGTCCACATCATGCCATTTCAAAATGGGACTATAGAGGCACCCCTTCGAGGGGCACCCCCATTTAGTGTAGACCCTTTCATGAGGAGTCCTTACATGTGGCACTCAACATAAATGGGAAGGCTCCCTTAGACACTCGTTATGAGTGGCCACCATGTAATGAAGTGCTAGAACAACATAGGGCCCATAAGGAGGGGCCACATGATTATGTCATACCTCCTCTACCCATCATCACTGTTAGGAATAACAAGCCAAATCCAGAGCACAAGACTCTTCAGACAGGGTGAGCCAACTCTGCCCGCCCCTTTCACATATATGAAATGGAGCATGAGGAAGACCATTACATTCCTCAAGAGCAATACACAACGTGGGATAAATGTGCCTCCACACCTGCTATCTATCAAGATCACCTACTAAGTCCAGAGCCTCGGGTGAATGCCACCAACCTCGACAGAGGAAAGTGATCTATAGAGATCTCAGATCATCACGACTGAGATAAATATGTAGGGGAGGCATCTAGGCCTCCTAGAATCAAAATAGTGGAACAAATTGACTTGGCATTTTCCATACATACCACCCACCAAGCGCAAATCACACAGCTTGAGAAAGACCTACAAAAGTTGGAGCACCTATATCGCCTTAGCAAAGAACACATTCGGTGTCAGACATATTAATTGCTCCATACCACTATGCCTGAGATGGTCCCAACCCCTCACACACATAGAACAGAGTTGTATGAGAGGCACAACCCCTTGGTGTGAGACAAGTCTCTGCGACCTTATCAAATGTTGCCTCCAAGACCTCCTAGACCTAAGCAAGAGACCACCCCTAAAGCCAATGATGGGAACCCTCTATGGGCACCCACCCATGTTTATAGGTCATGCCCGGGGACTCCTCAAGAAGCCTATGAGGAGTATGAGCGAGAAGAAGAGTAGGCTAAAATGCCCTACCAAGGTAGAGGGGGTGCTATTCGGAAACCCCTCCATAAGCCTCAAGTTCCCCACAACCCACGATAGGAACAAACCAAGGAGGAAGAGATCAAATATTCTGATGCATATAAAGCACTACTACAGTGCTTAGAGTCTATGGAGAATAAGACTTTTGGACCCTAAAAGCCTAGTTTATGCTAGCTCCGTAGTCACCCTGTACATCCGTCAGTGCTGACACCCCCATACCCTGAACACTTTAAGATGCCCCAGTTAGTAATATTTAGAGGGGATGATGATGCCCAAGAGCACATTACTAGATTATTGATCCAATGCTTTGGCATTCAGGACAAAGATTCTTTGCTGCTAAGAACATTTATGATCATGTTTGTAGGCCCTGCCTCAAATTGGTTCACTCAATTACCAAAACATAGCATCAGTAGCTTAGATCGGCTAGTGGACGCATTCCTCGAATGCTTCACCTTCAACACCAAAAAGAAGGTGTCACTAAGAGACCTAGCTAGCCTTAGGAAGTATGAGGAAGAAACCATGGCAACCTATGGAAATCGGTGGAGTAAGTTGCTTTCAAAGCTGCCCTACCTCCCTCCCATGGCCGACCTGGCCTAAATGTTTTCAAATATCTGTTTGAGGTCGATCTCTATTCTATTACAGGTACAACAATATGCCACTCTTGAGGAAGCCCTGGCGCAATCCATAATCATTGAGGAGATCAAGATACATAATGGTGATATTGCCAAGCCATGGAAGAAAGAGTGGCCTAAAAATGCCAAAATAGGGACCACACAACCGAAACCCGCTATGGTTAATCAGTTTGCTATCAACACACCAAATCCTGTACAAGCAACACAACCCAAAAAGGCTAACTATCAGGCGGTCCCTCTTAACAGTTATGAAAGATAAAATCATCGACAAGAGCAAAATTAGCATCGTCACCCTAGGCAAAAATTCACACCCATTACAAAGTCTAAAGAGTCCTTGTTTGACCGTTTATCCATGGAAAACTTGATGAACCTGCCAGAAAGTCGACTTGTAGACCCCAATGTGCCAAAACCCAAAGGTTATAGGGAAGACTTGTACTGTAGGTTTCACCGACAGAAGGGACATGATATTTATGCATGTTGGAAATTTAAAATCTTAGTGCAAGACCTAATCGACAACAAGACGCTAGTGGTGGATAATCCCATAGCACAAAACAACCAATAGATGGAGGTCTTCAAAGACCCCCTGCCTGCCCATGATGCATAGGCCAAGACTCTATAGGTCAATGAGGTGACACAAAATTGCCTCATTTAGGGGTATGTAGGGATGATAAGCATAGTGACTCGGAACAACAGGTACCCAAGCACAACTACCCCTGCGAAAGCTATAGGAGAGGTCCCATCGACATCACAACCTCAAAAACACCCTACACAACCTCCTCTGCCTAGACTAGTGGCCACGATTTGAACCAAACTTACCCAAATTTTGAGGACCACATCGGCTAGGCTCTCCATCTATGAGCTCATACAACAATCATCGCCCCATCGGGAGGCTCTAATGGAGATACTAAAATCCATTGAGCTGTAGCCCCAGAAAGCAAACTCTTTCAACAACTTTGTGGGACATCTCAAACGATGCACCAAGCTAGTCATCACCTTTAGAGAATACAAGATGAAATTAGTGACTAGTGACATGGCAGATCCACCCCTGCACGTCATTTCATGGATCAACGAGATTCCATATAAGAGGGTGTTGGTGGACACTGTCTTGTCTAGTAATATAATTACAATAGCGGCATTGAAACACCTGAAGTTGCTAGCATCTCACATCATGGCCTCCACCTATACTCTGTGAGAATTCAATGATGTGATATGCTCGACGGTTGGCACAATTGTCGTATCCATTCAGGTGGGACAAAATACTATTCCTATGTTGTGCCACATCTTGGAAGGTGAGATGGCCTATAATATCTTGCTGGGCTGGCCTTGGATTAGGGACATGAAGTGTGTCCATTCGATAGCCCACCAATGCCTAAAGTACACATTCGAAAGGCAAGTGCATGTAGTCCTAGCGGACTTAGAACTCTTCAAGTATTGCAATGCGGTATAGCTGATGCTACAATCGACACTTCCATAAACACATTTGGATTTTTAGTTGAATCCATCTAAACAGGGTTCGATTCTGCATACATCCCCACTGTTAAGTCCATCAAACCCCCAGTCGGGTCCATCTTCATCATCTGGTCCTTCACCAATGACACCACCTACGATGGCCACACCAAAGGACAATGGGAAGAAACCCCTAGAAGATGCACCGCCATCAGTCTCAAGCATCTCTACCGAGGAGATGCCTAGATGAATGGAAGTCGAGATGCCTAGTTCACCCAACATGGAGTGGACTCAGGAAGAACTCCCATTCCCTCCCCCTCAATCATCAACAATAACCATTGAGATGGCCAATATAGGATTGGGGGAGTATCTGGTATGGAAAATTGTAGCAACACCTGCAATTGAGTCCATGCAAGACATGGGGAGACCTCGCCTCCCCATTGGTACTATTTTTCCTCTAGGCTACCCACAAAATCAGACAAAATTTGTATATTGGGGCCTCGATAATGGCATTGAACCTTACATGCAAGAAGAAGAAGATGAAGAGCCCTTTTCTAAGGACGTCAACTATTTGTCCAACCGAGAATTCACTTTGAGATATCTTGGCCAATGCAATTGGAATGGATATGGGTTGGGCCAATATGAGCAAGGATTGCATGTTCTTTTCCAATCAAGATATCATATGCCATATGACAATTTAGGAGCAGGGTTCAACCACCCCCTACCCATGAACATCTTGGTAGAGAACATTCAAGGCCTAGGGATAGGAAACAAGGATGGGTTAGCATTAGATCCATATGCCAATCCTAACACGACATATACAATGGGGGATTATATCCCATTGTTGACAATACACCTTGTTGACCTTGATAACCCCGTCCCTTTGCTGGAGAAAGGAGAAAGTTCGAGAACTCACTTACAAGAGGGATATAGACAAGGTCAGGAAGGATATTCGAAAGATTATTCGAAGTATGAGGTAGCATCATGGGACCCTTTTGAATTGGATAGCAATCACTCACAAGTGACCCCCATGGATGAATACCAATAAAGCTTCTTGGCAATGTTCCCTTTGGATGCTCCAATCGAACAAGTGCCACCTCAAGAAAATCAAGTCCCCCTGTAGAGAGTGGAACAACCCCGATAGGACCACATTAATTTGCTCGAGTAGGATGAGCCTCACATGTCGCAAATAGTCATCGGAGCCAACGAAGGCCTATGGATTTCCGACAGTGATTATGAATATGAAACTGAGATCGCATATCTCAATCATATGTGTTAGAAAAAATATCCCATGGATATTGATGACATGTTTGAACAACTAAACATGGGGCCAAGGCATAGGTGGCATCTAAACCCAACACAGTTGGACCAAGTGTTGCATCCACCACTTTGGGCATACAGAGAGCACCTTCCACCCAGATGTTAGTCTTACAATGACACTAAGAGGGGGGTGAATCAGTGTAGCTCTATAAACTTAAATTTATAGCTCTTAATATCGCAACAATTAAAACTTATTACTAGATACAACAAGTATAACAAATGAGCATCACATAACATAAGATTTAACGAGGTTCCCCAATGTGGCTACTCCTCAAAAATTGATTGCTTGGACTACCATCCAAATCCAGCCTTTGCAAAGTGCCAACTTTACAATCAATTTACCAACACCCACTGTAAAGAGCACCAACCCCTTATTTATCTGCATCAACAAAAAGGAGCACCAACCCCTTATTTATCTGCACCAACAGAAAGGAGCACCAACCCCTTATTTATCTGCACCAATAGAAAGGAGCACCAACCCCTTATTTATCTACACCAATAGAAAGGAGCACCAACCCCTTATTTATCTACACCAACAGAAAGGAGCACCAACCCTTGATGCCAAGCTACAACCTGGACTTCAATTTGAATCTATAAGTTTGACAGTAAGATACCTTTGCTTTTGCAATACCCTGACTGGTCTTCTTCACCTTTGCATTCTCTGCGCACTCTGCATAATCACTTCGCACACTCTGCTTCGTTATAGTCGAACTTCACAATCGTCTTCTCCATTTTGTGCACTCTTCTCTCTTTGTGAATTTTGTACGTAGCATGATTCGACACGACTTGCTCTCTGTGCACTAAAACCGTATTTCACACACATTCCACCATTTCCTCAATTCTCCAAACAACCCTCCTTTTATAACAATATTTTTTATGATGAAAACCCTAATATTAGTCGACTGTAAATCCTAATCTTAGTCAGCTTTCATAACAATTGTAAACCCTAATTTTAGTCGATTTTCATCGGTCTTCATCGGCTTCAACTCAAGAAGATGTTCGGTTTATCCATCGCTTGATGATTTCATTCTGGACAGACCCTGTAACCGCCATACTAAATTTTGATCACTCTTCGTATTTTAGCAGTATGAAATCACTCTGTAACTACCCCTGTAAATGCCGTAGTGATGTTGGTCCACTGTCATACTTCTCATTTCAGTCGGGTTCTCCTTCTTGACTTGTGCATTTATGACCTATCACAAAATCATGACATTTCTACCTCTATAGCTTCTTTTGTTGTTGTTGCCACAAAAATATAACATGTCATGATATCGTGACACTTTCACCTTCGTATGCTTTCTCTATTCTTTTGTCATGATATCGTGACATTTTTGCCTCTACAGACTTTGTCTTTTCTTTTGTCATGATATCGTGACATTTTCGCCTTCGTATACTTCGTCTTTTCTTTTATCACGATATCGTGACACTTCTGCTTCCATAGACTTTGACTTTGCTTTTGCCATGATATCATGACACGTCTACATTCGTAGTCTTCAACTTAGCTTTTGTCATGAAATCGTGACACTTCTACTTCCGTACTTGGCTTCTTTGCTTTTGTTGTGAAATCGTGACACTTCTGCCTTCGAAGTCTTTTTCTCTGCTTTTGTCATGAAATCGTGACACTTCTGCTTCCATACTTTACTTATTTTCTTTTGTCACAAAATCGTGACACTTCTACCTTCGAAGTCTTCTTCTCTACTTTTGTCATGAAATCATGACACTTCTACTTTCGTACTTTACTTCTTTGCTTTTGTCATGAAATCGTGACACTTCTGCTTCCGAAGTCTTGCTTTCTGCTTTTGTCACGAAATCGTGACAGTTCTGCTTCTGTACGCTTCCTATCTTTCTTTTGTCATGAAAATGCGACATGTCATGATATCATGACACTTTTCAAACTTACTTTCTCTCTCCTATTTTAGTCGCAAAAATGCTACATGTCACAAAATCATGACACTTTTCTTACTTGTTCTCTTTCTTCGAACTTGTCGCGAAATCATGACACTTTTTCCTGCTTTTTCTTTCTCTTCCAACATGTCATGAAATCGTGATAGTTTTTCCACTTGCCTTTTTATCTTCCAACATGTTGCGAAATCGCAACAGTTTTTCCTACTTTTTCTCTCTCTTCCAACATGTCGCAAAATCACGACAGTTTTTCCTGCTTTTTCTCTCTTCCAACATGTCGCAAAATCACGATAGTTTTTCCTGCTTTTTCTCTCTCTTCCAACATGTCATGAAATCGTGATAGTTTTTATTGCCTGCTGTATATGTCTTGATATCACGACACTTTTCTTACTTGTCTTTTTTCTTTGATCTTTTGCATATGGGCCACTTCGGTCTTCTTGGAAAATCATTGTACATACTCTGAATAACCTTTGAACTCCTATCTTTTGCATCTGAATATCTTTTGAACTTCCTGTCCACTGCATAAATAGATCTATTTGACTGTGTTGACAACAATGATAATATTGTTGCTGCACCTTGCTCAACACCAAAGACCCTATAGAGTTATCAGTGCCAAGTGCCAATACCCCCAGAGCCAGATCCGGAGCACAAAAATCATAAAATATGTCTGAGTCATCACCCCCGTGGTAATGGAGACCAAAATAATTTCATCAACATGATTTCCATTGAATTAACCACCCCCATCTGCAATCCGGTCGATCCAGCATGGTCATTGTATCTAGACCTAGATGCCATAGACTGGGATCACGTTAATTCACCACCATCCCCATCAGAGTACTGGACTTGCGATGAGATACTTCATTTCACCCCAGGACCAACTCAGTATATCTTCCATGCTAAAGAGGGACCCGAAGTTCCTAACGTAGATATGAATTTAGTGAATGATATCCACTTGATCCCAACTCCACACTAATTGGAGGATGGGTCCCACATGTCAGTCGAGGAGACGACTGATGTAGACATCGACTCTAATCCAATGAATCCATAGATCATCAAGTTGGGGGTAAGTCTATCCCCTGAAGAACAATCTGACTACATTTCCCTTCTCAAACAAAAGAAGGAGGTTTTTGCATGGTCCTACAAAGACATGTCGGGGCTAGACCCGTAGCTAGTCATGCATAATCTAACTCTTGATATGACAGTCAAGCCAATTAAGAAAAAACTACGTAAGATGCACCCAACAGTGGCCTTAATGGTAAAATATGAATTACAAAAGTTTTTGGATGCACAGTTTGTCATCTGCATGGATTACCCACCATGGTTGTCCAACATGGTACCCGTCAAGAAGCCCGATGAGAGGATTCACATATGCACCAATTTTTGAGATCTAAACAAAGCGAGTCCTAAGGATGATTTCCCCCTACCTAGCATCGATGCATTGGTAGACGCTACAATGGGCCATGAAATGCTATACCTAATGGATGGTTTCTTGGGATACAATCAGATTCGTATCAATCCCGAGGACCAACTAAAAACAGTGTTCACAACGCCTTGGGGGACATTTTGTTATAAGGTCATGCCCTTTGGCCTTAAAAATATTGCTGCTACCTACCAACGTGCCATGACATACATCTTTCACGATCACATGCATAAAAATTTGGAATATTATATGGATGATTTGTTGGCAAAATCTCTTTTGCGCCCAGATCATCTCGATGACTTAAGCAAGATCCTCGATCGCCTCATCGAACACAAAGTTAGACTAAACCCCAAGAAGTACGTATTTTGCGTCACATCTAGAAAACTCTTGGGTTTCATAGTCTCAAAATGAGGCATCAAGGTGGATACACATAAAGTCAAGGTAATCCTTGAAATGCTCCCCCCAACTACCATAAAGTAGCTCAGAAGCCTATAGGGAAAGGTCACGTCAATTAAGCGCTTCATAGCACAGCTATCTGAAAAGTTTCTACCCATGAATAAATTATTGCACAAGGGATAGCATTTCACTAGGATGACGAGTGCCAGTCGGCCTTTGATGACATTAAACAATACTTGGCTTCACCACCAGTATTGGCACCACCTAGACCAGGAGTTTCATTCTATTTATACATCTCAACTACTGAGGTGGCACTGGGTGCCATGCTAGCCCAAAAAAATGAACTACTTAAAGAACAGGCTACTTACTACCTTAGCCGCACCCTGGTCAGTTATGAACTTAACTATGCATACATTGAGAAGCTATGCTTGGTAGTGGTGTTTGCTACCAAAAAGCTATGCAATTACATGCTGAGCAACACGACATATGTTGTGTCTAAGGAGAATCCATTGCGGTACATGATGAGTTGTACCTATCATAGTAGCCACACGAAAAAATGAATCATGTTGTTGACGAAGTTTTACATCGATTTCATTGGACAAAAATCCATCAAATGTCAAGTCATCACCGATCAACTAGTAGAGGCTCCTCTCGAAGATGATCAGCCTTTAACCATAGAGCTACCCGATGATGGGGTCTTCCATGTCTCAGAATCACCTGATTCTGATGAGCCTGAGTCACGGGCCGACATAACACTATTTTTTTATGGTTCTAAATGTGAGCAAGGGGGTGGCACAAGAATCATATTCTTCACACTGCAAGGGGCTCCAATACCTCTATCATTCAAACTAAATTTCCCAAGCACCAATAACAATGCCGAATATGAATCCTTGCTCATAGGTCTTTAGACAACAATCACCATGAACATCAAATGCCTAAACATCTTTGGTGATTCATTGTTAATTGTCAACCAAGTGAAAGGGGTATTCCAATGCAAATGCCAAGTTCTACAGGCCTACAAAGCCCTTGTGGATAAATTCTTGGCAAATATTGAATGGTACGACATTGAGACACTCCCTCGATTATCAAATAGTTTTATGGACACTATGACATCCTTGGGGTCACTAATCCTACAAGACCCTTCCAGTGAGATGAAAACCATTCAAGTCAAAACACTATCGCAATCTAAGATGGAGTGTGCAAGCTCTGAATTAACGCCAGGAATCCACCTGATCCGAATTGACCCATATTAGGATAGGTTCTTTGGAATCCATGATTTTCTGAATCAAGCCATCCGGGGGTCCCTATTCTCCCCTATTCCCCTCAATAGCAATACAACGCTATTATTACAGGTTCTTTCCCGCTAAGATTTTTCTAGGGATGAACCTCAAGAGGGATTGGTTTTTCATACCGTCGAGGCTTTGGATCAGCAATATTGGTACACACCCATAAGGGACTACCTTAAGTTAGATAACCTCCCACTTGGATTTTCACACGCCACAAAAATATCATTCAAATAGAAAGCGGAAAAACATGTCTTGCTAGGAGACATTTTGTACTGTTGAATCTATAAAGGAATCCTCCTCCGTTGCTTGGACAAGCATGAGTCCGCTTGGGTGATCACCCAAGTGCACGACGATACATACGATGGCCACTTCAGTGGTATGGCCATGTCAAAGCACATTCTTTGCATGGGTTATTATTGGCCATCCTTAGAATGAGATTTTTGCACGTATGTAAAGAAGTGCGTGAAGTGTCAACACCATGCTAATTTGACACACGTACCTTCTTAGGCCTTGCAGCCGATCTAATCGGCTTGGTCATTTTCATAGTGTGGCTTAGATCTAATCGAAAAGATCTCCCCTACGTTGTCAAGTCATCACACACTCATCATAATGGCCACAAAGTACTTCACCAAGTGGGTGGAAGCAATTTTGCTTACCTCTACGACTGGAACCCGCATTGCGGAGTTTATTTTATATAACATTATATGTCATTTTGGTATTCCATCCAAGATCATCTCGGATAATGGGACATTTTTCAAGAACAAATACGTGAATGCTTTGACCACAAAGTACAAAATTCAGCACAGTTTTTTGACCCCTTATTATCCACAGGCAAATGGGCAAGAAGAGGCGTCAAACAAAATGCTAGTTGCCATACTTAAGAATACAGCCATAGATAGTCATAAGGATTGGCACATTTAAATACCACTTGCTCTTTGGGCTTATCGCACTAGCATTCGGACGCCCATTGGGGCAACTCCGTTTTCACTGGTGTATGGCTCCGAGGTAGTCATGCCTCTCGAGTTGGAAATTCCTTCCTTGCGCATATCAATGCAAGAGTTCATCGATGATGACACTGCATGGTAGGCCTGATTAGCTTACGTTGCTTGATGAACGATGCGTCAATCCTCTCGAGCATTTGCGTATCTACCAAGAGCGACTTAAGAAAGCATAAAACATGAAAGTTCACCTAAGGGACTTTCAGGTTGGTGACCTGGTCTTAAAAGAGAACCAACAAAACTCTAACTTGCCCCCCCATCTAAGGGACAATTTCATGGCAAACTGGTTAGGTCCTTACGTAATTGACAGTAAAATAGGACCTGGGACATACCGGATAGCCTCTCTTGATGAAATTAAGGAACTAGTACCCTTGCAAATCAGTCATTTGAGGCCATTCCATATTTAAGAGAGCCATAGACTAGCCAAAAAGCTCCAAGGATCCCCATCATCGCTTGGTCAATCCCAAAAATGCCCCAAAGGTTTCCATAAACCCTTTTGTCAAACCAAAAGCCCCAAGGATTCCCATAATCGCTTGGTCAACCCCAAAAATATCCCAAATGTGTCCATAAACTCTTTGGTCAAACCAAAAGCCCCAAGGATTCTTGTAAATTGCTTGGTCACCCCAAAACACCCCAAAGGTATCTATAAACCCTTTGGTCACCCCAAAATCCCCAAGGATTCCCATAATCGCTTGGTCAATCCCAAAAATGCCCCAAAGGTGTCCATAAACCCTTTGGTCAAACCAAGTGCTCCAAGGATTCCCACAATCGCTTGGTCAACCCCAAAATGCCCCAAAGGTGTCCATAAACCCTTCGGTCAAACCAAACGCTCCAAGGATTCCCAAAATCACTTGGTCAACCCCAAAACAACCCAAAGGTGTCCATAAACCCTTAAGTCAAACCAAAATCTCCAAGGGTTCCCACAATCGCTTGGTCAAAAATAAATATTCAAAAACAAACAAAAACAAAAGATAATCCAAAATAACAAAAAAACTGCACTCACTTCCATGCATATTCTTATAGATCAAAACACAAAAAAAAATTAGCTGCATTAGGCATTGCATACATACATTGCACATTTGTTGATCATACAAGTCAAAGGCACCATAGACTGTAATTACTCGGCAATTCCATCATTTTCCATATTTTTCCACTCTATAAATAGTCCATCAAAAATAAACGCCAGTTTTCACCATACCATAGTCAGTTGCCTTCTAATGTATCTAGGTTTTTCGCCATTCAGTTGTCATTAGATTTATAGCCAAAAACTGTACAAAGTTAGACAAATTTTACAAAGGTAGAGTTCTACTTGGATCACACCTTGTTACGTAGCATCCCAACACAAGCTAAAACACATTAAAAAATTCCCAAGTTGTGTAAACGAAAGACGAAACCTTCAAAGAAATTCAAGATACCATACAGTGAAAAGGTTATATCGCTCATCCCCCTGTGCGAATGAACCCAAGAATGCTGAGATTTGGCAAAATGACAAGCATCTTCCCTACCCAATTCCCCCAAATCCCCAAAGTCTCAAAGGGTTGCAAACATCACAAATTGCAAAAAGTCAAAATTCAAACTCCAAAGTTTGATATCCACACCCTTAAAGTGCATACATCAAAAAGCACAAGCAATAGTGATTCTCATCACTCAATATCTAAATCCCTTGCTCAAAAGAAAAAACAAAAATAAACAATGATTTTTATCACTATATAAGAGCAAGTATCCCAATACAATTAAAGAAAATAAGGGAGTCAAACTTGAATCCCTGGAACTCTCAACATTTGAAAGGTCATGAGGTGATCCTCAGTACCGGTTTGGTGGATCCTATCGGTCACTGGTGGCAAACCTCCCGCATGACGATATATCTGTCACATTAAATTGTGTGCAGATCAATGTTTGCATGTGGATGAGCTAGCTTATGGTATCCTAGATGGCACTACAAATTAATCTTACTAAATATGACAAAGGAATTAGTGGAGCTAATTAGGTGATTCTTAGTACAGATTTGGTTGACAGCCTATCTGGAACTGGCGGTATCCTGATAAATACCACATAAACGAACTCAATTGCACACAGGGATGCGAATTAACTTGGTCAAACTCAAGTCCAATTCATACCTTGTTCAAAAGTCTTGTAAGATAAAAGTACAGTCTTGGCTAGTTAGTTAAAAACATCTGAATCTCAAAAAAACCTTAACTACATTTTTAGCACACCTATAGCACATTCCATTATTACATCACCATCAAAAAATACAAAACAAAAAAATAAACATGCAAAGTCATTCCATAAAGTCATCACATAGTACAACAAGCCAATAAATCCTGTACAATCTATGGTGCCACCGCCAAATGTCAACAAATCAATTCATCCTTTCCATATACATACAACATATAATTAGAAACATTGCATTCACAATAACATATGCATACATCAATGTAAATACATGTGCATAAAATCAAACCATCACAAGTGTATAAACACAAAGAGAGTCATGTATATATATCATCAAAAAGGCCCTCAGGCTACAATAAAATGGTCCTTAGACCTCACCAAAAAAAGCAAAATCTCAAAAAAACCCAAGCCTAAGGCGTCGGACACCATGATCATGTAGGATCGATGCGACGGGAAATACCCCCAGTGGTGTGGGTCCTATGGGACCTCTCAGGGTGGCTACTGCTAGCCCCTACATCATGCCCACTAACATCCCCCTCATCCAACCACCTATGATGATATGATGCTGACTACTCAATATCATTGTCTCTCATTCGGTACGAAGATCCACCTCCAGGAAGCTCAGGTAACCACCCACCAAGGTGGATAATCTCTGCCTCCAACTCCATCTAATGCCAAACCAAATCCATCTCCCATTGATGGTATGCAGCCAATGCATCATCACACTGTGCCAACTGAGTTTGTAGGAGATCCCTCTCCCATGAAGCATTTGTGTCCCCATCCCGTCGGTGGTACACAACCAATGCGTTCTCCCACTCTGCCAACTGAGTCCACAGGAGATCCATCTCCTATAGAGCATCCCCGAGCTCCTCATCCTATCTCTAAAGTATATCCTCCAATCATGTTGTCTCAGTGCAATGCCTCACCTCCATACCCTCTGGTACTTCTTGAGGCATAGGCATATCAAGGACGGTAGGCTACTATGGCTCCCATTGCTCCAGGACATCCTGCATATTTGGCTGCTCTGAAATCCCAAAATCATCCCCCCCAAAGATATCAACCTCCACCATGTATGCATCCTCTAACGGAGCCCCCCAACCCTCTCTTAATGCCTCTACACCCTCTCCACCTACTGTTGCTGCCTATGGACCTCCTAGAGACCCCTCACCCCGCCATCGTCGCATCATCCACCACTGGTCATACTCTGCAATCACCCCGACATTGTCCATGTCAGGGACATCGATCACTGCATCCAACTCCTCACCATCTCCACCTGTGCACCTGCCAGAGCCACTCTCCTACCTCCATCTAGACTGGAAAGTCTAGATATGGATGCCAGCATGAAGGCATCAGCATAGTGCCCTACAAAACCTGCCCACCACTAAATTTTCCCTTGCTCCTTAGACTTCCACCACAGATCTGCATACCCTATCTCTCGATCTACCATATTTTCCCTAGTAGTCCATGGTAAACCCTATGACCTCTCAATAGCTGTGTTGCCATCCCCAGCACTGCAACAGGTAGCTGCATCCAATCCCCTTCCACCTCTGGTAGCAGACCTCGTATATCTCATCATATAGATGTGCCAGTAGTGTCTGACCCCACCTCATAATCAATAGCTCTGAGGTTGGACACTCAACCAGTATAAAAACAACCTCCAGTAGGTTCCACAGGAACCTCACACCTGAAGAGTCGAGAAGTAGCATGTTGGAGATGAGGGTCATCAGTAGTGCATGTCTCACCCCCAACACGCCCTTCTCTAGCCACCACTATACCAAAATATTGCCAATCAGGCAATCCCCCTCTGCCCTCTCCATCGAACTATCCACCCCCATATCCACCCCATGCCTAAAGCACCGTGTCAGCATCGTTGTATGTTGATCACATGGAGTAGTCCAAATAGGAAGCCCATCTATCAGAATCCACAAAATTCGATAGACATCCTCAAGAGTCAGCGTCATCTCCCCTATTGGGAGATGAAAGGTATTGGTGTGGGGATCCCATAAGCTGATCAAAGCAGTCAGATATGCCTGATCCCCAACCATAGGCTCTAACTGAGTCACATGCTTGAGCCCGAGGGCATCAATCCAATCCCAGTCCGCCACAGTCAACACCTCCCATGCCTCCAAAAATACATTTGGCACACGGTACCTACTCTTCACCGCCTGAAAATAAAAAACAACACAAAAACATTAAAAACATGAAATAAAAAAACTGTACAACAAAAACATTTAACAAGTGTACAACTAAAACATTTGATAAATGTATAGAAAAAACATTAACATGTACAACACAAACATTCAAAAAATCAAATAAACTATAAAATACAAAAAAACAAATTCAACATAAACATTTGTCAGTTACCTAGGGTTTCTAAATTTAGTTACAACTGATATATAAATAAATAAAAATAAAAAAACCAAAAATCACATTTGTCAGTTACGTATGCTTTCTAAATTTAGTTCAAACTGATAAATAAACTACAAAAAGACAAATTCAAAATAAAAATTTGTTAGTTACCTAGGGTTTTTAACGTTAGTTCAATACAAAAACCAAATAAAACAGTTTAACCTAGGGTTTTCATTCTAGTGTCAAACTACAAAATGCAAAACATAATAACAAAAGTTTTTAGTTACCTAGGGTTTGAACCTTAATTTTAAAACTAAAAAAACCAATAAAAAACATACACAAATAGTTTTCAGTTACCTAGGGTTTAACCTTAGTCTAAACTGATAAAAAACAGAAAACACCATAAAAACAATTTTTTTACGCTAAGTTTTTGATATTAGTTTAAACTAGGGTTTTATTTTTAGTTTACAACAACAACAAAATAAACACGATTTCAACTAGGGTTTTGATATTAGTTTTAACAAAGCAAAAAAAATTCAAACCAACACCAAACAAAAAATATATTAACTAGGGTTTTCATTTTTAAATCGAAAAACAAAATACAAAAGAAAAGAATTACGGTTTTAAACTGTACAACAAAACAAGCAAAATAAAGAGAAGGGGCACTTACTAGTCTTGCTTAGGCTCTGCCACTTGATGATACGGTACATGAAATAATTCTGTCTGATAAATACGATAGCTCTCTGCTACGCGAACTCGACCTCCTCCTCCTCACAACTCCAAATCGCCAGAAAAACAAAGTGCAAATGAGCCCAATACCTAGTTTTGGCCCTTAAATAGGATTTTAGGCTTGTAATAATTCCACCCTGGGATGAGCACTCTAGTTAACACTCGTACCACCCTAGGATGATTACAAAACTAGTATTCATCCCACCCTGGGATGATTACAAAGCAAGAAAATCAAAAACAACAAAAACTGCACCAAAATGCACAAAAAATAGCAATAAAATTGCCAAATAAGAGTGCTTTTGCACTTGACATTCTTGGCATGCCAAACAGATGTCGGGGTCACAAATCCTCACTATCCTACTCTCTAAGAAGTCTACCATAGCCAGAAAACTCCACGAAAGGATGGATTTTCAAGAATTTCATCCCCAAACGATGTCACAAAAAGGGTCCAAACCCACCCAAAAATAGCACTAACATTCCTGAAAAATGCATCTTTATGCCTGTGCTTATTGGCATGCAAAATAGACTTCAGGATCACAAATACTCCCTATCCTACTCCCTAATAAGTCTACCATAGTCGTACCACTCCATGAGAGGACAGATTTTTGAGAATTTCATCCCCAAACGACGTCACAAAAAGGGTTAAAACCCACCCAAAAATAGCAATAACATTGCTGAACAAGGTGCCTTTGTGCCTGTGCTTATTGGCATGAAAAAAATACGTCGGGGTCAAAAATACTCCCTATCCTACTCCCTAAGAATGGTACCATAGCCGGACCGCTCCATGAGAGGATGAATTTTCGAGAATTTCATCCCCAAACGACGTCACAAAAAGGGTCCAAACCCACCCAAAAATAGCAATAACATTGCCGAACAAGGTACCTTTGCACCTGGGTTTCTTGGCATGCAAAATAGACGTTGAGGTCACAAATCCTCCCTATCTTACTCCTTAAGAAGGCTACCATATCTGGACCGCTCCATGGGAGGATGGATTTTCGAGAATTTCATCCCCAAACGGTGTCACAAAATGGGTCCAAACCCACCCAAAAATAGCAATAACATTGCCAAACAAGGCACCTTTGCACCTGTGCTTCTTAGCATTAAAAATATACGTTGAGGTCACAAATCCTCACTATCATACACCCTACGAAGGCTACCATAGCTAGAACACTCCACGGTAGGACATATTTTTGAGAATTTCATCCCCAAACAGCATCACAATAAGGGTTAAAACCCACCAAAAATTGGTCAAATTGTTCAGAAACCGTGTAAGCATTCAATGGAAAAAAACTGAAGGCACCCTTGAAAAAGTCATCTTGGGTCAAGCAACTCGTTGCTTTTCTCATTTTGGTCATTCCCTCATTGATTCATCGCTTGAGGGGGTAGTCACACTTAGTCACCAATCAAAAAATACACACCTAATCAAGGAAATGGCATGCATTCAAAGAATCATTGACAAAGACAATCACGCTCATGCTTGGGGCAGAAAACAAGCAATAATCATAATCTGATAAAAAACTTGGCATTCTAGAATCATGAAATCAAGGTTCCCACAGACAAAATGTTGTGCCATTTGCCTATTCATGACTGAACAATGTCCAAGATCAAGTAACGCCTCACTAAAAAATGTTAACACTTGAATTAAGCTCCTTAGCTCGTCAGAAGCAAGGATTCAAGAATGCATACCATTTCGATACTTGGCACATCAAAATTTGATAAGGTTACTGAGAAATCCTAATCATTAGTGCTTTGGTTATCTATTTTTTCTCAGCACTACGCCACGCACAACGCATCCCAAAAAGGGGAATCTTTAGACACCAAAACAACACCAATCCGATTATGTAATGACAAACACTGACAAAATTGGCATACGCAACCCCTAGGGCAGCCCCTAGGGGTTAAATAGTGGTCCTAACCACTCCCAAAACATTTTTGGAAGGTCAGAGGTCAATTTGGAACCTTTCAGGCACCCTGCTGCTTATTCGTTCCAGCATGGGATGATTACAGACTGGTATTTGTCCCACCTTGGGACTATTAGCAGTATTCACTCTAGGGTGGGGTGAATAGCAGGTTTGATGAGCAAAAGGTCAAACCTTGACAAATGGCAGCTCAAATCCACCACTTAACTCCTCCTTCAATGCATGGAGTGTGAGTGACCATTTTTAAGCTCAAAGAGGCAGTCATAGGGGCAGTCATGGAGCCCTTAATCAGGGAGGAATCTTCTTCCCCCTGGAAATGCATGATCGCCAAGTGGTGCCTCTGCATGCTCATTCACAAGAGAAACTCAGGTCTATAAAATGGTGAGTCTTCTCACCCCCAAAAAAATAAAGTAGGAGCATTTGGAGCAACAGAGTGCTTCCGAATTACATCCTCACCCATAATTTGTGCTTCTTACATCCTCGATCTCTCTTTTGGAAGGGAGGTTATTGGGTGATTATTGGAAGCGTAATCCGAACACAAAGCCCAAAAATTTGGCCACAATACCCCACCTAATTTTCTGACACAACCCCATAAGAGGTTTTGGACCCATCCCAAGTGGATTGGTGCCGAAACCAAGCCCCAAACGATGGGCGTCCTACCCTCGGGTGCCCCTCGCACTGCTGCAAGCCTAATCTCCCCACCTCGGAGTGATTAGAAATATGTGGCAGATTTCCCAACTATTTCTTTTGCATTTTATTTTAGGTCATCCATATATGTTGTCATTTAAATTTCATGTGATTTTGATGAGTTTTAACTATTCTTTCAATGTTTCTCGCTTTCACTAACATACAGGGAGCATCATTAGATACAGGGTGATCAAGGTAGAATTTGCAAAATCCGACCATCTGGGTCATCCCAAAATTCCCCATTTTGTCTAACCCCAAATTTGTAGATGTTTTAGAGGTCCTTGGATGGGACATTTAGGAGGTCACCTACTGACATTTTATGACAGTCCTAATCGTCCCACCCCGGAGTGATTAGAAATATGTGGCATATTTCTTGACTGTTCCTTTTGTAGTGTGTTCTTGGTAATGTTTTCTTGCTTCTATTAAATTTTAAGCTTATTTTTATATGTTTTAGATATCGTTTTAATTATTTTATGCAGGCATTAACCATAGGCCTTGGGGATCACATGTTTCCCTCCATCCGCAGGTGCTACTAACCATTTAATGTTTCTTTGAATGCAGGATCTTGACACTAGAGGGGCAGGAAGGAACTATAGATGCACTCATGCAAGTGGTGGTGACGTTTGGTCTGCCCATTTTCAATGTGGGCACGCAAAAGATCCTAAAGGGGAATATCTCAGTTGTGGTGTAAAAAAATCATGTTCGATGCTCCCACCCTCTGAAAAGGGAGGAGATGCATTGTAACCCGATCTCGAGCAAATTAATAAAATAAAGGGCTACACTTTTTACATTTGCTTTAAATCTTGTTTCAATTCATTTATTTTCCCTCTTTTCATGCATTCTCGTTCGTAGGACTTAGCGTTACATTTCCCTTTTGTTTTCTTTCGTATCCTCATGCTTTCAGATGTTATTCTCAAAAATGAAATCCTAGATATTGGTTCAATAAAAGATAACGAGGACAATCAAAATAGGTATGAATAAGAAACTCTACTTTTAGTAATAGAAGAAAACTAAGATGCTTCAAAAAAAAAATGGTAAGCCACTCTTAAGGAGCTTATTGAATTAGAAAGAGATAATTTAGAATTGAAGGCTCAAATACAAGAAGATAAAAAATTTAGGACAAATATTCTATAGGATGTCTCTGACTTGAGAGATAAGGTTGAAAAAACAGGAAAAGTTGAAGAAGGTATGATTAACCAGTCAAAGTTAAGAGAGATAGAATGTGAAAGGCTTACGATTACTCTTGGAGAATTAAAAAGGGAGAACTCAGGATTAAGGGTTCAAGCTCAAGAAGATGAGAAAGAAAAAGTAAAGTTTCTACATGAACTCACTAACTTCAAAATCAAAGTTGAAGAGACAAGAAAAATTGAAGAAGGTATGGCCAAAAAATTAAAAACAAAATATCTAGAGTGTGAAAGATTAGAGCATGAGATATTTTCACTAAGGATGGAAATAAAAGGTTCTAAGGACAAGCTACACAATTTTGAGGTAAATTAAAAGACCTTGGAAAGGACTATCAATGCACAATGGTCATCAGTCACCATAACATGACCTAGTTATAAAGAATAACAATGGAAACATGAAGCAAAAAAAGGAGAGTCAAGCTCAAACACCAGAAAAGAAGAAGAATAAAAAGAAGTAAAAGAAAGAGTGAGACTTCTAAGGATAAGTTGGACAATACAAATTTTAACAAGGAAAAGAACAATGCACAAGTAAGGAACAAATGGAACAAGAAATAGGTAGAAGAGACTAAGAGACCAATGGGGTCTAAGAAAGGTTTCTTCAATGGAAGATGTTTTTCATGTCATAGGTTTGGGCACATGGCTTCACAATACAAGACACATTGAAAGACAAGAATATGGGAAAGGACAACTTTTCCATGGGCATTGCTACTCATGTAATGAGTTTGGTCACAAGGCAATGAATTGTAGGGTTCATGAAAGAAGAGGATATGACTTCACTAGAAGAGATCCTAAGACATTTGCATCTCCAAGGAATAATAATATTAAGTGTTATAAGTGCAATAATGACGGTCACACAACAAAATGGTGTAGAGCAAATATTCCAAAAACAAATATGAACAGGAACAAGAACATGAACATGAACAACAATAGGAACGAGAACAAGAATAGGAATAGAAACATGAACAAGAATATGTATGAGAAATAAATAGGAATAGAAACATGGAAGATAATAGGAACATGAACAATAATAGAAATGATGACAGGAACATGGATGATGACTTGGATAGAAACAATGAGAGGATTCAGAAAACTTAGAAAAGAAATACTCCCACCCCAAAATTAACCACCTCATGAGGAGGTGGGGAGGGGCTATGCTAACAGGCTCATTCGTATCTCCGAGCCGCAAAGGTGACCCTTTGCCATTGGTGAAAAAGGGGGAGATATTTGTGTATATTGAGGAGAGTTTTTGATATGGGGAGATATTTGATATTTGAGAAAGCTTTGATCCAGGGGGAGCAAAGTCCCAGGGGAGCAGAAAAGAAGGTCAAATTTTAGTAAAAGGATATGGGTTGCCATCAATGACAAAGGGGGATATTGTTGGACATTTTGAGTCCCTAATCTAAGAGTTGTCATTGATGTCAAAAGGATCTATGTAAGTAAGCACTATGTTTGTGTTTCATAAAGAGCTTCATGAGAAGCAAAGGTTTTTGATCAAAGATTCAAGAAGGGATGCATGACATTTGGTTCCAAAAGGAGATTCAATTGGAGCTTTGCAAAATGTTTTTATTTAAAACCATGGATGGCAGATTTGAAATGGGTTTTTCTTAAAACCCAAGTTGGCTTTTTGTTTCATCAAAAAAGGTGCCCCAGTTATTGATAAATTTAATTTTAAAGGATTTATTTAAACCCATGGATGGCATATTTGAAATGGTTTTTTCTTAAAACCCAAGTTGGCTTTTCATTTCATCAAAAAATGTGCCCCGATTATGAATAAATTTAATTTTAAAGGTTTTATTTAAAACCATAGATGACATATTTTAAATGCTTTTTTCTTAAAACCCAATTTGGATTTTTGTTTCATCGAAAAAGGTGCCCCAATGATGGAGATATTTAATTTTAAATATTTAGTTTAAATTTTAATTTATTTAAAATTTTAATTTTAATTTTAAAATTAAAATTAAAATTTATCTGCCGACATCATGAAGGAAGTTTCAAAAATGCCAACTTTTCCAAAGTAAAGGGAAGGCATATAAATATGCCATTGAATTTTTTAATTCAATCGTCCTTGCTCGTTTATATTTGCGCTTGGTATTTGTGAAGAAAAAAAGCTCGTGTTTTTCGTTTAAGTGATGCAGTGAACATTAAAGGGAGACAACAATCACTTACCAAAATGCATTGGGTAGCATGAACTAGTGGCAACTTGGATTATGCAAAGGTGTTGGTGACAAGGAGGTTGTGCGTTCGATTCCCGTAAACATCATTTTTGGATTTGTTCTGTTGAGGCGCCCAAGGCGCATACTTTTCGCTTGGCAGAAGAGGATGAAGGATAAGAAGTGGGTGGCACTTCTTTTTCACCAACAAGCCCGCAACTCATGTGACAGCTTGGTTGCGACTAGGGAGTTTACATTGGGGAAATACGAGGGTTCGATTCCCCTCGAGTCAGGTATTAAGGTTTTTATTAATATTTTGTTTGGATTGCCTAAGGTGGAGTGATAAGGGGTAAATGTGCTTCATTAGTTGATTTGTTGAGTAAACTTAGGGAATAAGGTCATGGTGGCTGTTTGAGTTGTGAATTATTTTTAATTGTGATTTTTGAAATTGTTAGGAGTAATAAGGGTTTTTGATAAAGTTATTTTTAGTGAAAGTTATTTTGAGTAAGGGTTTTATTTTAAAAAGAACTTTGGTGGATGTTAAAATAAAGTAGGAGTAATAAGGTGTTATTTGGATATTATTGTTGTGTTATTACTCAAGATCTCTAACCCTTGTTAAGAGTTGAAAAAGAAAATGTGTTGAGTGTGACATATTTAGTGGAAACCACATAAGGCATCAAAAGGGTATGAGTAATACTCTCCATTGATTTTATTTGGGTGGTTGATTTTTGAAATATCATTGGAGTGAAAATGATTGATTGTGGTTTCCTTTTCAAAAGTTGTTGATTTAATGCTTCAAGGTTTTCTAGATTGTGAGTTGTGATTAAACCTAGTTTGATAAGAATTTTTGTTAAGACCATTGGTTGAGTGTAGTACTTTGAGTTTATGCTTCAAGGTTTTCTACATTAAGATTTGTGATTAAAACCTTGTCTTATTAACATTGTTGTTGAAGCCAATGGGTGATGCAAAGAACTTGAACTTGAGTTAGAAAAGAACATGAGTATCATTGTTATGTAAGATTTGTTGTTGAGTATTGTTGTAAACATTTTGAATTAGTTGATTCATGCTTGGACTAGGGTTGTGAGAAAGAGTTGTTTCCTGAAGTGATTGGCTGAGTAGAGTTGATTGAGTCTAGTCAAGTGTTTGCATGAAGTGGTTGTTCAAGTTCCATGAAAAAACTATTCTATATTTTGATTGAGTTGATATTGAGCCTTGAGAATAGAACATATTGAGTCTCTAACAATTCTCTTTATGCTTCTTTAATATTGAGTTAATATTGAGATGAGTTGATATTAATTTGAGTTGAGATTGAGATTTGAGTATAGAACATATTGAGTCTCTAACAATTATCTTTATGCTTCTATAAGATTGAGTTGAGTTGATATTGCTTTGAATTGATATTGGGATTTGAGTATAGAACATATTGAGTCTCTAACAATTATCTTTATGCTTCTATGAGATTGGGTTGATATTTGGTTGAGCTGATTTGAGGTAAGTCTTTGAGAATGCTTGTGGACTATTTTTATGTAAGATTTTATGAAAGCTTGCTATGCAAATTTGAAAGTTCTAGAGAGGAATTATTGAGTGAATTGGGACAATTTCTGTATGATCTTGTTGAGAATATTTGAGCATATTTTGAGTGAGCCTATTGAGCATATTTGAGCAAGTTATGAGTGAGACTATTGAGTAGACTTGAGCAGGTTCTGAGTGAGCCTATTGAGCAAATTTGAACAAGTTTTGAGTGAGCCTATTGAGCAAATTTGAGCAGGTTCTGAGTGAGTCTATTAAGCAAATTTGAGCAGGTTTTGAGTGAGCCTATTGAGCAGATTTGAGAAAGTTTTGAGTGAGCCTATTGAGCATATTTGAGGAGGTTCTGAATGAACCTATTGAAAGAGCTTTTGAGGTGACAAAATATAGAGGACATAGTCTCAATGGATAGAGATCTAGCAACTAGGACAATTGAAGATAGGTCTAAGTGAGGAGTCTTCAAGTGGAGAGAGATCCACTAGTCAGTACAATAGAGAGATAGAGTCTTCTAGAAGATCACTAGCCAGAGTATAAGGGGAAAGAGTTCTCCTATGGAAGAGAACCACGAACTTGATATTTAAGGGATCAACATCTCCTTTGGATAGAGGTCCATAAATATTGTAATTGGGAAGGATTCCCAAGAGATTAATTGAGAAAGTTTTAGAAAAATATTTTCTCCGTGGAGTAGCCCACATTGGGTGAACCATGTAAATTGTTGTGTCACTTTTATAGATGGTGTTTTGTACATTGCTTTGATTGTTGCTATTGATACTACTATCTATATAGTGCATAATATTGAATTGAAAAGAAAAGTAAAAAGTGGTCTTATAATGTTCACCACCCCCTCTCAGTATAAGCTTGTGTTCTTCAAAATAAAACTAGAGGAATAATTTGGGTTTATGGCAAGATAAGAACAACCCTCTTAGATGATTATATTAAAAATAGTGTCTGCTAGAAAAATCTTGGAATGATCAAAAAAATATATCTTAAATGTGAAAAAAATCAATAGGAAGAAACTAGATACTATATGGGAAAGTCATCACAAATATTGGGTAAAAATTAACTTCGATGGGACTGCGAAAGTCAATTCAGCTCATGCTAGTCATGGGGCCTCATTAGGAATGATAGAGGTCATGTAGTGGCTACATATGATGAGTGGATTCCAAGAATATTATTTCCCTTCAAAAGGGAAGATAAATAATTTTAGCATTTTTCAAATAATTACAGATGCAATGACTATTTTGGGAAACCTAGAAAAATATCAAATTAAACATATTTATAGAGATGGAAATAAAGCTACCAATAAAATGGCAAATATGATGGTTAGATCAAAGAATTTCAAGGTCTTGTCATACGCCCCCATGGAATTAAAAGATTTTATGAGAATTGATAATGGAGCTAGTATATAAAGTTGAGAGAGCAAAGCATAATACTTATTGATATCATGGGATGAAGGATTTGAGCATACTAAATTACATTGCTATCAATGGTTTCTTTATCAATAATGTGAAGCATTGAGCACTCCATAAGCTTTTTCAAATAAGAGGATAGCTGGATGGATATTTTTTTTGCTTCTCTATAAGCAAGTTTACCCAAGGTTTTTTTGTTTTACTAAGATAGGGCTATCTTGCATTTGTTTGAACTTCTCTTATTTTTTCTTTCATGTGCATCTTTCCAGCTCTTTGTAAAAGATCAAGGCTTTTGGACTACTTTTGGTTTACCAATATAAATATATATATTATATTCATACTTTTTGCATAAATATTTATACTAAACTATTTAAAAAATAAAAAATATTTAAATTTTGATAATAACATAAAATTGGTTGGTATTTATTATTAAATATTATAATAAAAAATTAATTAAACTATTTAATATCCTATAATAATAAATTTTCATTTATTAAATAAAATTTTTACATTTATATTTATATATATTTTTTATTTTATTTTTATATTATATATCTTTCTATTATTTGAATTTCTTTAATTACACTTTACGTGATCAATAGTAAATTCATTATCTATTATGCTTTGAAATGGTTAAAACTTTAATAAACTTTGTCTTTACTTTTTAATTATATGCATATCAAACACTATCGATCTTGAACTCTTCGTTCTATATATATATATATATATTTCAAAATTATAATTTTGTTAAATTCTAATAAATAATTAATAAAATATTATATAAATTATTAGAAGTGATTTAAATTAAAATAGAAATATATGGTTATATTAATTAATCATACATCCTAATATTGTCATAATTTTAATAAACAATAAAATTATATTTTCATGATTCATAGGGTTTGAAGCAAACTATAGATTTTTTCATACTAAATCAAGACTTTCATCTTCTAAATAATTCTTCATGTTATTTTAATGTGTTATCTTCCAAAAATAAACTCAAAGCTTAAATCTAAATATGATTTTGTGGATATGATGACTGCTTGACAACATTGGCCTAACCTCACTAAAACACAAAATCCATGTTTTCCCTTTAAAATACTATATGTTTATAAGAATTTAAATATATAATAAAAATTATCCGCCCATGTAGAGGAGTTAGAGAGCAAGTGGGTAGTTAAACCTCTCTAGTTGCTGAGAGGCCCAGGTTCAAATCTCTCGCCTCACATGTTGCGGATATGTTATGTAATGGTTCCCTCGTGGTCACAGTCTGTTTACCCCTTGTGGCCACCACCAAAAAAAAAAAAAATATATATATATATATATATATATATATATATATATATATATATATATATATATATATATATATATATATATATATATATAATAAAAACATTATCTACAAATTATGTTCTTTGTTCCTTCAAAGTTTGCAAATACATCAAATCCTAGGTTCATATAAACATTACATTAACCACTTATCTAGTCCACAATATCCTTAATATTTTGTTTAATTAATTATTTGATTTCAAAATGTTAACTTTCCTTTTAAAGGATATATTAATGTGTAATTCTAGACAATTCTAAGCATTAGTAAGCAAAATTTGGTTATATTTTTATTAATATAGATAGTGATCTTGATCTTATTTGAACCACATTCTTAGAAATATATATAAACCCAACAAAATATATGTTTAGATAAATAAAATAAAATCAATATTTTGATGCTTAAAATCAAATATTTATGTAACTATACCTTATGAATCTTATATATAACTATTTTACTTAAAAAATTATAGGATTTTCATTTTAAAAAATTACATAAGTTTTTTAAAAATTTATAGGATTTTAATTTTAAAAAATTACATCAAGTTTTAAGAAATTTATATTTCTCAATAAACAAAGAACAAATAATTTATAGCTAAATAGATATGAAAAGTTAAAAAACATAAATGAAATAACAACACTATGTTACTTATATTTTTATGAACTCTTCAAAAGAAAATAGCTAGAATCTAGTATCACACATACAAGGAGATTTTGTTAATTTTTAAAACATGTAACAAAAATTTGGTATAAGTATCTTTCTGAATTTATGCATTAAAAGGTTCTCAATAAATGAGATATTTTAACAAGAAAATTATATATATCCTTTCTCATGCCTGGAATTAGAGGAAATATAAGGGGTTGAAACCATTCTAGATTTGTACAATCGACTTATTAGTTACACTAATCTAAGATATGGATAAATAGTTAGATGCTTAGAATGAGGTAGAATGAATTTAATAAAAAACAATGTATAACTATAGAGGGTCAATTTTTTAATTAGTAATTATTATAAAACCTATGAAAATAGGTTTGAATGAAATATACTATAAATTCAAAGAGAAGACCTAGTATGTGTAATTTCTTGACACCTTTGACATATTTACTTTCAAAATTCATATAATATACACTAAACTGAGACTATGATAAGGAATATTTAAATGAATATCATCCTATTTAGTGTTTTATACAAGTTAGCAAGAGTAATATGCATGTGGGGGCACCTTCATATGAATCCTTTCCAACTTCTATAGGTCCTAACTAATGTGTAAGACATCTAGCATTAGAATCTAATTGAAAAATTTAAATTCCAATGAGTTTCCTAGTAGGATCATGTTGATAATCTAAATAATAAACAAAAAGAGAACAAATGGATGAGATACAATGCAAATAATAAGATACAAACCTTATTGTACTAAAAAAATTTTAGTACATTAAAATATTTATTTTATGAAAGTGAAACTGATGGCTTTTTAAGACTTAATACTACCACAAATATCATAGGTTAAATATCACAATATTGAATATAATATAGCCATAATATAATGAGGTCAATAAAATGATAAGAATTAATAATATAGTAAGAAATTTACAGTAAGAATCTGACATAGAATAATACAAAGTATTACATTATATGAACTTGTACATTAGACTATGAAGATTTATCTCCATGATATAGTTTTAAAAAATCACCTTTGAATTATTATCATACCACTTTTCTAACAGAATCTTGATCTAAATAATATAATATACTCTAATATCCACATGTATTACATTATTTGATGTTTATTTATCTTGATCTGTAAAGATGATATCTAAATGTTTAAAATTTGCGTTGACCTAGTGCCTTTGTAAAAATATCTACAATCTAATCTTCGGTAGAGATATGTTTCAACTGAATATGATGAATTTGAAAATGGTCTCTTAGAAAATGACATTGAGCTTCAATATGATTTGGTCTTTTATGAATTATTGGATTTTTGATCAAATTTAATACTCCTTGATTATGAGAAAATATTATTGTTGATGTTCTTTTGATTCATATATCTTATAATATGTATCATAATCATATTGCCTCATAGACAACATATTTTTTTGCATGATACTCTACTAATATATATGAAAGTGGTACTGCATGTTGTTTTTTACTATACCACGAAATTGGTCTTGAACCAAGTGTCATGACCCTCCCTAGATGAATTTAAGGCACAAGAAAACAAAGTATGGACCGATGATGTGGCGATACTTAGTTTGAAAATTTTAACCAGCTATGTGATGTTTAGTTTATTTATAAGGGTGTGTTATTCCTAACATATTACCAAGTGTGCAGGGTCAGGTAAACTCATAGGTGGAACAGGTTATTTTACCAACCAAAAACGATGGTACCAAAGATCAGGTAAAATTATGATTAAGATACTCGAAGGTAACATTGATAGATACCTTCATATAGGCATGCATTGAAAAAATCGATAATCATCGATGGCTGATCACCTTGAGCTTTAGTTGATAGTCCAACAACTATCGTAAAATCTTTGTCTAATATAGGTGATTGGGTTTATGGAAATATTCTCTCTTTTTTTATTATGTAAACGTGTTTGCTCTTTTGTGCGTCATGGTTTTAGTAGTTGATGTTGAGTTTCTATATAATAACCACTACAAGATGCATATAGATTCATAGGTTAAACTGTCATATTCAAAGTAAATAATAAAGTATACTCCTTGTGAAAGAAAGTAAACTAAATTTATATGTTGAATTTAGATTCTTTAAATTAATTAATGAGGTTTAAGAAAATAATTTTTGGCTCATTGGAGTTCATTAGTAAATTCATTTGGAATTAATAAATATTTTTTCATTTAAATTAATTAAAAGTGTTCTTTTAATGTTAATAGGATGTTCATTGAAAGGCTTTAATTAAATTAAATAAAGAGAATTCATTTTAAAAAAAAAAGAGATATATGAATATATATAATAAATATCTTTATTAAAAAAAAAAGGAATAAACAAAGGGGCAATAATGAAATTGGACAAATAAAAAGTAATGTATTTTAATGTAAATAAATATCTTAAGAATTATGTTATAATTAAAAGGTCATTCTTTAGTTTAAAAAAAAAGGTAATGAAATGTAATCATCCCATTCCTAAACGATGAAACCTAGGAGATATCCTACGACGCTACTAAGTTTACAAATGTAATAAATATGGGATGATCACATAGAGGATAGGGAACGGTGCATTGAAGAATAGAGACAGATAACGGAGCTTGGGGTTCGAGAAGACGATGGACAGGTACGTTAGGGAAGAAGGAAGAAAAAGTAAGAAAAATGGGGAGAACAGAGCATACGGGGGGATATGAGGAGACAAGGAGGAGAAACAAAGACGTAGAAAAGATATGGGCATAGTAGGAGGAATGCACCAAATGCGGAGAGGAGAGCCTACCAGACGATACCATATTTCCAATCTTTGCAGGAGTTAAGTTTGAATTGTTCTAAATTTAATCCCAATTTTAAATTTACGTGAGATTATGCTATGTAATATTTTTCCACTACGTTGCTTTATTTTTTGGAAAGAAAACTCCCCATGTTGCTTTTAGAAGCATTTTGTGCTAAATTGCTTTGTTTGGTGGAAAGAAAACTTCCCATGTTGCTTGTAGAAGCATTGTGTGCTATGTTGCTTTGTTTGGTGGAAAGGAAACTTCCCATGTTTATTGTAGAAGTGATGTGTGCTACGTTAATTTGTTTGGTGGAAAGAAAACTCCCCATATTGCTTGTAAATGTGTTGTGTGGTACGTTGCTTTGTTTGGTGGAAAGAAAATTCCCCATTTTTCTTGTAGAAGCGTTGTGCGCTATGTTGCTTTGTTTGGTGGAAAGGAAACTCCCGATGTTACTTGTATAAGTGGTGTGCGCTATGTTACTTTATTTTGTGGAAAGGAAACTCCCCATGTTCCTTGTAGAAGCATTATGCGTTATGTTGCTTTGTTTGGTGGAAATAAAACTCTTCATGTTGCTTGTAGAAGCGTTGTGCACTACGTTTCTTTATTTGGTGGAAATAAAACTCCCTATGTTGCTTTGTAGAAGCATGTGCCCTATGTTGCCTTTCTTTATGGGAAAGAAACCCTCTGTGTTGCAAGTGAGCACTGTGCACTATATTTAATGAATAAATTTGTAAACACATTATGTTTGTGTGGCTTTAAAAGTAATCCACCTTACATCGGGTGAGTGTTATGTGGATGTGTAATCACCCTAGGCTGCATTGAGAGCTATGTGCGATGTTTAGGAAGGAAACCATCTCTTGTTTGAAAGTGGTGTACACTATGAAAATCCATGAGCTCTAGTGAGCGCTTAGGAGAGAACCTTAGCGAGCATTTCAGAGAGAGTAAACACTAAGAAAACTAGTGGAGGTTGGCAAGGAATGTTGTGCATGTCTAAATGTCATGCCACACCGAAGGGAGCACTATGAGTGTTACCGGGTCTAGTTTGTATAGAGGCTAGGAATACTGTGGTTACCCAGTATATGTTTGCCTTTAGTTGTAAAATCCCACTGTAGAAAAGGTATTGTGTAATGTGATCAAAATAAATACAAAAACCTTGTTCTTTGGAAAAAATTAAGGTTTGCATTGGAAGGAAGACCTTAGTCTCCTGAAATATATTGAAGGATTTTTTTTAAAAGGAACCTTAGATTTTATGAAATTCATTTAGGGTTTTTAATTAAAAGGAACCTTTTATCTTTATGAGATTTATTTAAGGTTTTTAATTAAAAAGAACCTTAGATATTATAAAATGTATTTAGGGTTTTTAATTAAAAGGAACCTTTGATATTTATGAGATTTATTTAAGGTTTTTAATTAAAAGGAACCTTAGATTTTATGAAATGTATTTAGGGTTTTTAATTAAAATGAAACTTTGATATTTATGATATTTGTTTAAGGTTTTTAATTAAAAGGAACCTTAGATTTTATGAGATTTATTTAAGGTTTTTAATTAAAAGGAACCTTAGATTTTATGAAATGTATTTATGTATTTTTTTAAAAAGGAACCTTTGATATTTATGAGATTTATTTAAGGTTTTTAATTAAAAGGAACCTTATATTTTATGAAATATTTTTAGGGTTTCAATTAAAAGGAATCTCTAGTTTATAAGAGTTTTATTTAAGGTTTTAAATAATAGGTAACCTTTAGATTCTTATGAAATGTATTTAAAAGCTTTAATTTAAAAAGAGAACCCTTTTGATTAAGGTTGAATATCTTAGGAGTTTTAAATTAAAGAAATGTGGATTTGTTCATGAATTGAAGTTATGGTGCTTAAATTTAGAGAATGAATGAATTTTGTTTTAAAGGTTAAAGGTATATGACTTTAATGCTTTAGAAAGTGATTGATTTATTGGAAATGGTGAATTAAAAAGGATGTAGTCTTATTCTTTGAATTAATGTTATGGGGATTTTATTTAGGGAATGAAAATAAAGGGATTCTTTTAAAGTTTAAGGGTATGGGACTTTAATGCTTTAAATCATGAATGAATTTAATTTAAGTTAGACCTTTATCTAAGTTGTATATGTGGGACGACTCTATAAGGAAACTTGAGAGGTGAAAGTAAAATTAAAGGTTCTTTTATGATATTCGTTTTGCATTAGATGGTTAGAAACTTAAATGAATTTTATATAGTTGTAATTTGGTAAAGTAAATGAATAGATCCATTTAAAAGGTATGCCTATCCTGAACCATGAGTATCCTAATACCCTACTACCCTCAAAGTACCAATGAGAAGCAAGGCGAAGCAAGGAGTTCCATGGAAACAAAGAATAGGTAATTGTATCTTGCATTGCTTTACTTATGATCAAATATAACTAGAAATATGGGGAGATATCCCCAATGCAAATAATATGAGATTCTTAAGAGTAAGAAGGATTTTTCATGTAAGAATTAATGAGATAATTTCTTAATGATTTAGTGAAGGTATTTTCCTTTATTTTTATATTTAGTTATATTATGTAATTGATTCTCTTTAGTGTAAACATGATTTATTTTCCATTTCTACTTGATTGCTCCTTGATGTTATAGTAACTAGATGTATCATTATTTGGTTTTTTGATGATAGAAATCTATATTAGAGTTTTGGGGTGAACTCAGAAGTGACCTAAGGGAATTAATAACCCCTTAGGGTGAACATAGGTAGCCTAAGAGAATTGAGAACCCCTTAGGGTGAACATAGGAGACCTAAGGGAATTGAGATCCCCTTAGGCATATAAAAGACTAAGTGGTGAAGAGATTACATTTGAGTTAAGATAGCTCATCATGGAGATGATATATATAGATTAAATCATAATACTATATCATACCTACACATAAGGATTTGTGTATGGTATGGATATGCGTGTACAACTTCGATGGATTGAGGGTGATAGGTCTAGCTCATTAAGCATAATGGGACAAATGGAATTATCTAAAGTAACACACATTACACCTGCACATATAGACTTATGATAGGGTACTTCATGATATGTAACTTCCAAGGAAACATAGGTTATTGAAAATTTAGGTTACACTAGTTAGGTTAGGGGTTCGTGAAGGGTTCATGTACCTCTCTCCTTAGTAAAAACTTTTCTATTTTTATATTTTTTTGTTTGTGTGTTCTTATGTCATTAAATTTGGTATCATAGCTCTAGGTATGAGGGTATAGAGCTTCTATGTGTGCTAAAGGGAAATTATATACATCCAATGAAGTTATGGCATAGGCTAAATCTAGGATGATATAGGATACCCTAATTGCTAGAATATAAAGGGAATAACCCAAGGGAGTGTGGAGTGTCAATATACCTTAGTATGGGCTTTGGTATCAGTGATGCATCCCAAACCAGGGTATTTACCTAGTTAGGTTGATGATGCATATAGTAAAGGAACTCTATATTATGGCTTGATTAGAGATACAACTTAAGATGAAATTGTAATCTAATCCCCTTGCTTGGATGGAATCAGGTTAAGATGCCACCTAAAACCAGAAGAGGGAGAACTACACCTATAAAAACTCAAAAAAATGATGTGGAATAAGAAAACCAAGATGAGGAACCAACCAACCCCAATAGGGAGGTGGAAGACCTCATAGCTACAGTCACTACTATGTAGGATCAGATAAGACAGTTTCTTGAAATGGCTACAAATAAAAATTTACAAGTTTGAGGCTTAGAGGTTGGCCTAGATGGTGGATTAACTATAGAAAAATTACAAGCCAGAGCCTTAACAAAAAAAGAAATAACTAGGGACATGGAAAACATCAACATCTAAATGTTTTATGGAGAAGGTGATGGGGATGGAACAAAAGTATGGTTGAGAGAGGTAGAGGTTTATTTTATGATAAGAGGTTACTCATCTAGAACCTAAACACTGCGAGCTACAATTAACATAGAAGAAGCTACTCTGGAATGGTGGGAAACCCACTATGAGAAAACCAATATTGAACCCATTGATACTCCATGAGAAGAATTTATAAACATATTCAAAAATAAATTTCTAATAAAGCATTTCTATGCCCTAAAATATAAATAATTTTCTAGTCTTAGACAAGGAACCAACATAGTGGAAGTGTACTATAAAAATCTGGTAAGACTATTCAAATATGTGCCTATTTATAATGATAAAATGTGAGTTCATAAGTTCACCCTTGGATTGGAATCTAGGTTAAGGCACAATATGGAGATGCAGGAGCCCAAATAATTGCAAAAGGTATATGACCTAGTAAATAAAGCATATTCACACTTCTATTATAAGTATGATGCTCTACCTAAGCAAGCGCAACAAGAACATAAGAAGAGAAACAATAATGGTTTTGTAAAATGGGAGGCTGAGAAAGAGTGAAAAGCCAATAATCCTCAAAATCCTAAGAAGAAACCTTATGGAAATCAGAGTAAGTTCAAGAAGAACTTTTGGAAGAAGGATAACAAGCCAGCAATACGAAACCTTAGCCACAGAAGTCACATACTCCAACTCCAGCATCTAAGAATAGGAATGAGAAGTATAAGAAATAACAAGGACCCAAGGAAGGGTGCTACAATTTTTTAGGACCTCATTACTATAATCAGTGTCCATATCGATCATGGACTAGCTTGGCGGGTGTAAAACGTAAGGAACTGAAACATCGGATCTATGTCAAAATCGGGATGAAGAATCTAGAGGGACAAGTCACCCAATTACTTGTGGAAGGTAAGGTTTTCAATAAGCAAGTAAATATTTTAATAGATAGGGGAGCCATTGACAGTTTTATTTCATCTAGTCTAGAAAGCACTGTGTTGGAAATGCTTGGGTATTTGGCTCAAGGGTGGAAGGTAGAGTATGGTTATAGATAAACCTACTCGGTAAACCAATATTACCCTATGACAAAAGTTACTCTATCTAAAGGTACTATAGAATGTTGTTTATATGTAGCTCCCCTATATGTGTTTGATGTGATTCTTGGTATGGATTGGCTACAAACTCATAGAGCCTTAGTCAATTTCCAAGACCGTTGGATTGAGTATTCAGAGAAATGCAGAGAAAGACTAAGAGTTCATAATGATCATGAGATTTTTGAACCTCAAATGATGTTCGCTATGCAAGTGAAAATGCCCCTCAAGAGAGGAGGAATAGTGTATGTGGTAAAACTCAATGAGGTGGGAGACAAAGATAAAGTAAAATAATAGGACAACATCCAATCCTATAGGATTTTTAGGATGTATTCCCAGAGGACCTACCTAGATTACGTCTTGTATGAGAATTTGATTTTACAATTGAACTTATGATGGTAACTGAACCTATTCATAGATCCCTGTATAGAATTAATACTACTAAAATGCATGAACATAAGGTTCAATTGCAAGGATTATTGGGTAAGGTTTTGATAAAACCAAGTGTGTCATCGTGGGGTGCACTGGTTCTATTCATGAAAAATAATGATGGTTCACTAAGATTGTGTATTTATTACAAAATTCTAAATAAGTCTACAATCAAGAATCGATATCCTTTACCTAGGATTGAAGATTTATTTTATCAACTAAAATATGCCAAGATGTTTACCAAAATTGATCCGAGGTCAGGGTATCACCTGTTGAAAATTCATGAGGAATATACTCACAAAATGACATTTAAGACTAGGTATAGGAATTATGATTTTACGGTCCTATCCTTTGGATTGACTAATGCTCCAACCGCTTTAATGAACCTAATGAACAACGTGTTATAGAGAAATTTGGACCAATTTGATCTGGTATTCCTCGATGATATTATTATATACTGTTGAGATAAAGTATTTCATGATAAGCATCTTAGGATCGTGTTGGAATTTTTGAGAAAGAATCAGCTTTATGGAAATATGGTTAAGAGTAAATTCTATGTTCCAGAGGTAAGATACCTCGGACACATTATATCATAAAAGGGGATTTTTGTGGATCCAAAAAAGATAGAGGCTATTCTAAATTGACCACCCCCGACTAATGTCACTGAATTACGAAGTTTTATGGTGTTAAAGGGATATTATAGATGTTATATAAATGACTACTATAAGATTGTTGGACCCATAATTAACATTCAAAAGAAAGGAAAAGAATTCAATTGGTCAGAGAAGTGTGAATCTACCTTTGATCTATTAAAGCATAAGCTTAATACTGCACCAATACTAAAGGTTTCCTACCCTCAAGGGGACTTTTTAGTTTGCACAGATGCATCAACAGATGGGTTGGGTGGGGTACTCTCATAATAGGATTCAGTAGTGGCATATACTTCAAAGAAACTTAAGAAGCACGAAGTTCATTATGCTATGCATGATTTGGAGCTGGCTGCAGTGGTGCATGTTCTAAAGGTTTGGCACCACTACTTGGTGGGAAGGCCCTTTGAACTAAAAAAAAACCATTAGAATCTACAATATATATTCACCCAACCAATACTGATTGCAAGGTAGAGAATATGGATAGAATTCCTTTTTGAGTATGATTTTGAGATTTAGTACATAAAAGGAAAGGAAAATAAAGTGGTTGATGATTTAAATAGAAGGAGATATATAGTAGCCATCACTAGAGCTCACATGGATATGATGGATCAAGTGAGATAGAGGTAATCTCAAGATGAGTATTGTCAAGGAATTTGAGTCAATATGGATAGATATCCTGAAGGAAATAAGGAGTTTAAAGTGAAATATGACCTGATGTGCTATAAAGGAAGGGCCATTATACCAAATATAGGCAATTTGAGAAACTTAATCATGCAATAAAATCATATATCTCCTTATTCTACTCATCCAGGAGGAGCCAAAATGTGAGAAAACGTGAAAAGAGCCTTATTTTGGGTAGGAATTAAGAAGGATATCATTGTTTTTTTGCTCGATGCCTTGAATGTCAAAAGGTTAAGGTAGAACACCAGCATCCTATAGGAAAACTTCATTCGCATGAGGTACCTATGCAAAAACGGTAGGTCATATCCATGGATTTTATTGTGGGGTTACCCAAGACTCGGTACCAACATGATGCCATCTTTGTAGTGGTCGAAAATTTGACTAAGGTTGCCCACTTCATACCAGGAAATACTAAGGACGATGCTCAGGTAATAGCTAGCAGATTCCTAAAAGAGGTATTCCGATTGCATGGGTTTCTAGAGGTAATCATATTAGATAGAGACTCCAAATTCACTTATGAATTTTGAAAATCCCTTCATAGTGCATTTGGTATGAAATTGAATATGAGTTTAGCATACCTTCCAAAAATTGATGGAAAAACAGAGTGGGTAAACCAAGTTTTAGAAGACATGCTCTGCATGTACTGCATGGATCATAAATCCCAGTGGAAATACTATCTACCTTTGGTAGAATTTATCTGCAATAATGGATATCACTCCTCGCTAGGAATGGAACCTTTCTATGCCTCGTATGGAAAAAAGTGTAGAACACCATTGTCATTGGATAACCTAGAGGATCATGTTGTGATTGGACCAAAGATGGCCAGGGTAATGTAATATCAGCTAAAGGAAATTAGGCAAAGCCTTAAGGAAGATACTAATAAGCAGAAGAGTAATGCTAATCTAAAAAGGACTCCCAAAAAGTATTATGTTGGATATAAGGTATTCTTAAGGGTTAAGCCAAAGAAAAGTGCTATTAAATTCATGAATTTGGATCCACGTTTTATGGGGCCCTTTGAGATCACAAAAAAGATCAGTATGATTGCTTACTGAATTGAATTACCACCTAATCTGTCTAAAATCCATGACACCTTCCACATATCCTTGCTTAGGAAAATGTGTGGGATATTTCTAAATTACAGATGGCCAATTCGAAGGCCATTGAAGTACTGTCGATGAAGATTCTTGAGTTTCAATCCAAATCTCTATGAAATCAGACTCTTGATGAATGTAAGGTCTAGTGGGACTAGTTCTTTGAGAAGGATGCCACCTGGGAGAAAGTGGAGGTTATGCAAAAATATTTTCCTTTATTTTTTTAATATTATATGATGTAATAATTTTATTTTTTGCTGAACCACAAAAAAAAAAAGGAAACACCGAGTACAATGTTTAATCCTAGCGGGGGAGGATGTCATGACCCTCCCTAGATGACTTTAAGGCACAATAAAATAATGTATGGACCGATGATGTGGTGATACTTAGTTTGAACATTTGAACCAACTATGTTATGTTTAGTTAATTTATAAGGGCACGTTATTGCTAACATATTGCAAAGTGTATAGGATCAGGTACACTTGTAGGTGGAACATATAAAGTTACCCACTAGAAATAAGGGTACCAAAGATCATGGGAAATTATGATTAAGGTACTCTAAGGTAACATGCATAGATACCTTCATATAGATATGCATTGATGGAAGAGATAATCATATATGGCTGATCACCTTGATCTTTAGTTGATAGTCTGGCAACTATTATAAAATCTCTGGCTAAGATAGGTGATTGGGTTGATGGAAAGATTCCCTCTTTGTTGATTATGTAAATGTGTTTGCTCTTTACTGCATCATGGTTTGAGTAGTTGATGTTGAGTTTCTATATAAGAACCACTGCAATATGCATATAGATGCATAGGGTAAACTGTCATATTCAAAGTAAAGATAAAGCATACTCCTTGTGAAAGAAATTAAACTAAATATATATGTTGAATTTAGATTCTTTAAATTAATTAATGAGGTTTAAAAAAATAATGTTTGGTTTGTTGGAGCTCATTAGTAAATTCATTTGCAATTAATAAATGAGTTTTCAATTTTTTATTTTTAATGTGTTCTTCGAATGTTAATAGGGTATTCATTGAAATGCTTTAATTAATTAAATAAAAGAGAATTCATTTTTTTAAAAAAGAGATATATGAAGATATATAATAGATATATTTATTAATAAAAAATAATAATAAATAAAGGGGCAATAATGAAATTGGAAAAATAAAAAGTAATGTATTTTAATGTAAATAAATATCTTAAGAATGATATTTTAATTAAAAGGCCATTATTTAGTTAAAAAAAAAGGTAATCAAATGTAATCATCTCATTCCTAAACGATGAAACCTAGGAGATATCCTACGACGCTACTAAGCTTCCAAACATGGGAAATATGGGAGGAGCATATAGAGGATAGGGGATGGTGCATTGAAGAATGGAGGTGGATGACAGAGCTCAAGGTTCAAGAAGATGACAGATAGGCACATTAGGGAAGAAGGAAGGAAAAGTGAGAAAAATTGGGAGAATAGAGCATACGATGGGATACAAAGAAGCAAGGAGGAGATATAGAGACACAGAGAAGAGACAAACATAACGGGAGGAACATGCCAGAGGTTGAGAGGAGAGCCTACCAGATGATGCCATATTTCCAATATCCATAGGACTTAAGGTTGGGTTGTTTTGAATTTAATCCTAGTTTTAATTTTACTTTGGATTATGCTATGTAAGTGTTGTGTGCTACGTTGCTTTGTTTGGTAGAAATAAACCTCCCTATGTTGCTTGCAGAAGTGTTGTGCGCTATGTTGCTTTTTTTGGTAGAAAGAAAACTTCCCATGTTTCTTGTAGAAGTGTTATCCTCTATGTTGCTTCATTTGCTGGAAAGGAAACTCCCCATGTTTCTTGTAGAAGCATTGTGCACTATGTTGCTTTGTTTTGTGGAAATAAAACTCCCCATGTTGCTTGTAGAAGCATTGTGCACTACGTTGCTTTGTTTGGTAGAAATAAAACTCCCCATGTTGCTTGTAGAATTTTTGTGCGCTACGTTGCTTTTTTTGGTGGAAAGGAAACTCCCCATGTTGTTTGTAGAAGTTTTGTGTGCTATGTTGCTTTATTTTATGGAATGAAAACTCCCCATGTTGCTTGTATAAGTGTTGTACACTACATTGCTTTGTTTGGTGGAAAGAAAACTCTCCATGTTGCTTTATAGAAGCATTGTTTACTACATTGCATTGCTTTATGGGAAATAAACCCTTTGTGTTGAAAGTGAGTGTTGTACGCTATGTTTAATGAAGAAACCTATAAATGCCTTGTGTGGGTGTGGCTTTAAAAGTAATCCATATTACGTCAGGCGAGTGTTGTGTGGGTGTGTAATCACCCTAGGCTGCGTTGAGAGCTATGCACAAGGTTTAGGAAGGAAACCATCTCTTGTTTGAAAGCTTTGTGCACTATGAAAATTCATGAGCTATAGTGAGTGCTTAGGAGATAACCTTAACGAGCATTTCATAGAGAGTAAACACTAAGGAAACCAGTGGGCATTGACAAGGAATGTTGTGTGTGTCCAAAGGTCATGCCATGCCGAAGAGAACACTATGAGTGTTGTTGGGTCTAGTTTGCATAGAGGCTAGGAATACCGCGGTTGCCTAGTATCCATTTACCTTTAGTTGTAAACTCCCACTATAGAAAAGGTATTGTGTAACATGATCAAAATAAATACAAAAACCTTGTTATTTGGAAAAAATGAAGGGTTGAATTGGAAGGAAGACCTTAGTCTCCTGAAATATATTGAAGGCTTTTATTTAAAAGGAACCTTAGATTTTATGAAATGTATTTAGAGTTTTTAATTAAAAGGAACCTTTGATATTTATGACATTTATTTAAGGTTTTTAATTAAAATGAACCTTGGATTTTATGAAATTTATTTAGGGTTTTTAATTAAAAGGAACCTTTGATATTTATGAGTTTTATTTAAGGTTTTTAATTAAAAGGGACCTTGGATTTTATGAAATGTATTTAGGGTTTTTAATTAAAAGGAACCTTTGATATTTATGAGTTTTCTTTGAGGTTTTTAATTAAAAGGAACCTTAGATTTTATGAAATGTATTTAGTTTTTTTTTTGGAAAATTAATAATTTAATTAAAAATAGGGCATTTGAAAGGTGTTGCATTCCTTGTACATAAAAGGAACAAAAAGGAGCAGATGAAAAGGAACCACACAACTTCTTGTTGAAACAAAAAATTACAATCTTAGACTAAAAGGAGCAAAAAAGAAGCATCCTTTGAAGAAAAGGAACAAAGAGAAACATGAAAAAAGATGATAGAACCCAAAAGGAAGCGATCATCCACCATAGAGGAACTCAAAAAGAAGCTATCCTCCACCACAGAGGAACCCAAAAATAGTGGAAAAGCCTTCAGCCATCAAGGAGAATGTCCATATTCATGAGAGATGAAGCAACACCTTCCAGGCCAACGTATTTCACATCTATTTTAGAAGTCTCTTTAGTACTATCCTTAAGGATAGTGGTACAAGCATCCTTAGCGATCTCCATTACATCTTCATCGTTGACAACATCTTTGACATCAATTTTGGTATCAAAGGATACCTCAACACCAGCCAAGACTGGAACATTATCAAAATTGTCACAGAAAAACAAGAGTCTTAGTGCATGGCATTGTTCTTTGAGAGTTGAAATTGCCTTTCCAAGGACCAAATGAGCATTTTAAAGATGATCAATTGTGGCTGAAGTTGCATGCACAACCAACTTGTGAAGATACCTTTCAATTAGCTCAGGAGAATTAGACTTATCCTTTGGAGTTTTTATAGATGTGGATGGAGGGGTTTTGGAAATTTCTTTGTGTTTCAGCCTCTCAGAACTACGGACAGGGGTCGAGAACCTTTGATATTTATTTAGGGATTTTAATTAAAAGGAACCTTTGACATTTATGAGATTTATTTAAATTTTTAATTAAAAGGAACCTTAGATTTTGTGAAATGTATTTAGGGATTTTAATTAGAAGGAACCTTTGATATTTATGATATTTATTTAAGGTTTTTAATTAAAAGGAACCTTAGATTTTATGAAATGTATTTAGGGTTTTTAATTAAAAGGAACCTTTGATATTTGTGAGATTTATTTAAGGTTTTTAATTAAAAGGAACCTTAGATTTTATGAAATATATTTAGGGTTTCAATTAAAAGGAATCTTTGATTTATAACAGTTTTATTTAAGGTTTTAAATAATAGGTAACCTTTAGATTATTATGAAATGTATTTAAGGGCTTTAATTTAAAGAGAGAACCCCTTTGATTAAGGTTGAATATCTTAGGAGTTTTAAATTAAAGAAATGTGGATTTATTCGTGAATTAAAGTTATGGGGCTTCAATTTGGGGGAAGAATGAATGTTGTTTTAAAGGTTGAAGGTATATGCCTTTAACGCTTTAGAAAGTGATTGATTGATTGGAAATAGTGAATTAAAAAGGATGTAGTTTTATTCTTGGGCTTTTATTTAGGGAATGAAAATAAAGGAATTGTTTTAAAGTTTAAGGGTATGGGACTTTAATGCTTTATATCATGAATGAATTTAATTTAAGTTAGACATTTATCTAAGTTGTATATGTGGGATGACTCTATAATGGAACTTGAGAGGTGAAAATAAAATTAAAGGTTCTTTTATGATATCCATTGTGCATTAGATGGTTAGAAACTTAAATGAATTTTGTATAGTTGCAATTTGGTAAGGTAAATGAATAGATGCATTTAAAAGGCATGCCTATCCTGAACCATGAGTATCCTGATCCCCTACTACCCTCAAAGTACCAATGGGAAGAAAGGATAAGCAAGGAGTTCCATGGAAACGAAGAATAGGTAATTGTATCTTGCATTGATTTACTTATGATCAAATAAAACTAGATAAGAACATGTAAAGTTAGGATAGAGGCAATGTTGGTAATTTAATTCTCATAAAAATAGTGTACAAAGAGTCATTATTAATGTGGTGAAAATAATATCAAAATATTTTTAAAAGGTATCAATAAGTTAATAATATTTAATATATAATAAAATTATGAGTTAAGGATTGACATCTCTAAAAATAAATAGGACTTAGTGCGTAAGATATCTAATATTAACAATACAATGGCTCTATATATTAAATGTATTTTCCTTTAGTTAAATCATTAATCCATTCATTTGTCAAATGGATCGTACTGCAATTGAATTAAATTGTATCAAGTTGTAATACAAAAATATTATGTTCTATAATAAATATCATAATTAAAAAGTCAAATTTGCAACTAAATTTTAGTATTATTTGATTAGTTTTGTGTATGCACATATTTTATCATCAAACTATATGGAAATATTAACATAGTATCAAAACCAAAATTGAAGCTATAGGATCCATGAGTTGTTGAAATATTTGTAATTTAAATTTATTAGTTGAAGGCTAATAGTACAATAGTTCCTATTGGTTTTCTTGATGTATCCTAGAGGTTAGTGTTATGTAAGCCTTCAATTGTTCTCTATATAATCCTATAAGCACTCTATGTGTAAGCCTATAATTATTTTATGTAAGCCTATGGGTAGTTTTGATGTATTAAACCTTATTGATATTGGTTAAACACCCTATATGGTTAACCTTGATTAAAGGTTATAATACATTTATCATATTGTAATTTAACCTTCAATTTAGTTTATATTGGATTGAGGTTAACATTTAATTGGGGATTTTATATCACTATAAATACCCCATAATGACAAATCCATAATATCAATTTGTGGTATATGAGACCATGGAAGTGCCTATAGGAACCCACCTCTTATTCCTTTTGTGAATTTGTGTTATTTATCTCTTTTTATAATTTTGTCTATATGTTTTTCTATTTTTCTCTACTTCCTTTTTCTACATATGGTTGTGGTGAATGCATGATTTTAATGGATGTTTAGCTAGATTAAATCACAACTCCTATTTCTTAGGATCTACTACAAATCATATCAATATCCTTAATAATATCAATATTAATGACCCAAATTCATGAAATAATATCCATTTTTCTCAATAATAAAACTCACAATATTATTCATAGATCATCTAATATTACACAAAACATTCTCTTTGAATATTCATTAAATATAATGCATGGATTTTTATCTCCATAATATAACTTTTGAATATGACTCTTTTATATTTAACTATTGCTCTCCTCACATATTTCAGAGATACATCCTTTCCTATTCCTCATATATGATAAAATTATCATGAATATAGACTTTACATATTGCCACATATCATGTGACTCTTAACTTATATATTTTATACCTACACAACTAACTCTTGACTTGATTACATTACACATTGAACACTCTTACATTTTACACACTTGTAAACTTCATTACATGAAACTTTGCACACTCTCACACTCCACACACTTACATATTTTATTACATGACATTTAGAATATTATCACGTATTGACACATACTTTAGAGAAATATAACTCACATTACCTAATCTAATATTTACAAATATAAAAATTTACCATGGAGGTACTTTATCATTTATCAAATAATGTAAAATCTCCAACACCCCCCTTATTAAATTAGTTGGTTTGAAGAATTTTAATATTCAATCTATGATTCTAGTCTTTGTTCTTTAGTTTTGGATTTGGTATTACTTAAGGTTTTTTCACTGATATTCTAGCCTATTTCCCATTGTTTTTATCAGACTTTTTTTTGTGACAATAAAAACATTGTAACATATCCATCATCCTATTCTAGTCTAATTTTTTTATCTATCCATAGTGTACTTCAATTTTATTTGTATAACCTACTTTTGATTTGGTTCTTTCATATATTTTGTAATTCTAAAATGATCTTAATTTTAATTTACACCTTTCCTTTGTTTCTATTGTTTCATCTACTTTTATTTCATTACTTGAAATATTAGTGCCTTCAAGAATTTTTGGATGAATTTCATCCTTTTCATATTTAATTTGGTCTCTATCTTTAGTGTCTATAATCCTTGTTGTAAGAGATCTTATTTCATTTTCTTATTTAGGTTCTACCTGTTGAATTTCTTGAAACAAATTTTCTTATTGATGATCTTATTTTGATTTTTGGTTGTTGCACATGTTGATACTAAGGTTGATACTGCCTTGGTGTAAATATTTGAAAAGGTCTATTCATTTGAATTATTTGATTCAAATAATCCTATCTACAAATATTTATAGTATGACATTTTTTATTGCATATGTAACAATATCTTTGTGTTCATTTAGGTTGAGATTGTGATGTTGTTGCAATGTTACTTGATATATTTTACTTTGATATCAAAGACTTATCAGTCATGTCATCCTTGGTTAAATTCTCCACCTCATACTCTTGAATAATATTAACTATTTCATCAAATTTTATTGTCTCATTTAATACTTGTAGTGACTAGATGTTTGAAATTCTCTAGAAGTGCTCTTAATATGACTTGAACAAGAAGCTTATCTTCAAAATTTTCTCCTAAAATTTATAACTTAGCCTTTAATTGTTCTATCCTTCGAATAAAGAGCTCTATATTTTCTTCACTATTAACCTTTAATGAATATAATTGTGTCTACAAATGCAAGATAGTTGCTTTGTTCTTCCCTTCAAATATTTAAAATAATTTTTCCAAGCATCTTTTGAAGTCTTTGCTTCGGTTGAATTTTGTCAATTATCCCAAATATGATTAGCATAAAGGATCTTCCATCACCTTCTACACTTTTTTATTTTCTTGCATCATATTTTGGCATGTTCTTTGTTCTATATACTATATACTAGAGCTTCTCAACAATGAGAATTGATTTCATTTTATTTTTCCATGATGAAAAGCTTGGTCCTTTCAGAAGTTGTGGTTCATAAAGGAATATTTTACTATCCATAATGTAACTCATTCTTAAATTCAAATTTTAAATCATTTTACTATCCACAAGTTATTTTACCATCCATAATTTATTTTTGAAGCAAAACTAAATTAATACGTAGAAAAATCAACAACTTTTCATTAACAGAGCCTTTGAATTCGAAATACAAAAGTTATAAAATGGCCAACCCATTTTTACAATGTATGCACTACCTTTTATAATAGACCCGACCCCCTTCGGACATCATTACACAGAATGCGAGGTTTCTTGTAACCGCCCGCATGAATGTTCTGTCATCGCCTGCATGTTGCTGCCAGGTGTCTTCAATCATCATGGCGTGGAGTGGCAAAACGCTCTGCAGCCGCCTGTCCATCAACCCGTCGGGTCATCATTCATAGGAGTGCTCTATAGCCATCTATAATCTGCTGCCACGTGCCCTTCTTCAATGGCCTCTATAACCGCCTAGTGCTCTATGGCCACCTATAATTTGCTGCCACGTGCCCTTATGTAATGGCATCTGCAACCGTCGGCCTGTCTGGAGTCATGAGCGTTCTGTCACGATATCACGACGTTTTTGCTTCCTTACTCTCTCTCTCCTCTTCGATCGTGATATCATGACGTTTTGGCGTTCGGCTTCTATTTTCTCCTTCGGGCCATGATTTCACAACACGTCACTAAATCACGATGTCTTAGTCTTCCGTACTCGTCTTCTAACCTTGGGTCACGAAACTGCGACATGTCACAATTTCGTGACGTCTTTGCCTTTGGGCTCTTTTCAAAATGTGTCATGATTTCGTGACAGCTGTTCCCCTTGGTGCTTCTTTACGAAATGTGTCATGATTTTGCAACAGCTTTGTCCCTTGGCGTCTTTTCTTAGAAAGTGTCATGATTTCGTGACCACTTTGCCCCTTGGTGCCTTTGCTCCAAAAGTGTCACGATTTTGTGACCACCTTGCCCCCTTGGTGCCCTTGCTCCAAAAGTGTCACAATTTCGTGACCACTTTGCACCTTGGCACCTTTGCTCCGAAAGTGTCACGATTTTGCGACCACTTTGCGCCTTGGCCCCTTTGCTTCGAAAGTGTCACAATTTTGTGACCACTTTGCACCTTGGCCCCTTTGCTCCGAAAGTGTCACGATTTCGCGACCACTTTGCGCCTTGGCCCCTTTGCTCCGAAAGTGTCACGATTTTGCAACCACTTTGCGCCTTGGCCCCTTTGCTCCAAAAGTGTCACAATTTCGGGACCACTTTGCACCTTGGCCCCTTTGCTCCGAAAGTGTCGTGATTTTGCGACCACTTTACACCTTGGCCCCTTTGCTCTGAAAGTGTCACGATTTCATGACCACTTTGCGCCTTGGCCCCTTTGCTTCGAAAGTGTCACGATTTCGTGACCACTTTGCGCCTTGGACCCTTTGCTATGAAAGTGTCACGATTTTGTGACCACTTTGCGCCTGGGCCCCTTTTCTCAAAAAGTGTCACGATATCACGACAGTTTGGCCCCTTGGCACCTTTTCTCAAAAAGTGTCGTGATATCGAGACAATTTTGGCACTTAGAGAAAAAAATATTTTTGGGTGATGCAATATTGCTCTTCCACCTCTGGATGCTCCTGCATCAGACACCCGGGGTGAATTGGGAAGTGACCTTCACTTCTGATCTATCTGAGATAGACCCAGGCGGTCAACCTTTGCCTTCAACAACCAAGTCACATATTCTATGGGCCTGCCCTTCCACTTGATCAAATATTCAGAATAACACCTATTTCAAGTACTTCGGCCCTCACGCGTATCAAGGACTTCTTTTATCTCATCTGCGACTGGAGTGGCCGTGGGAATGTTCCACAAATATGGGCTAGGTGTCTCATTGCTATCCCCTTCATGATACTCAACCAAATCTGAAATGTTAAAAACCGGTGAGATGTTAAGTTCACTCGGCAACTCCACCTCGTATGCATTACCCGAATATCATTTTCCAATGATCCTGCATGGCCCAAACTTCTTCATATTCAGCTTGTTATAGGTCTTGGCAGGAAACCTTTATTTTCTTAGATGGACCATGACGGAATCTCCTACTTCAAACTCCTTAGCCTAGTGCTTTCGGTCTGCCCTGGCCTTATACTGAGTATTCATCTTAGAAATGTGCCTTGTCACCTCCTCATGCACTCCCTTCAGGTGTATCCATCCTTCTCAACTCTGAAGTGTTTCTTGGGCTGCTCCCATAGATTATCTGGAATGGCGATTTATTGGTACTCCTATTGACAGAGCTATTGTAAGCAAATTTTGCCTGTGGCAAAACTAAATCCCATCCCTTGGGCTTGTCTTCGACCAAGCATCTCAGTAGATTGCCCAAACTCCTATTTACCACCTCTTTTTGGCCATATGTTTGGGGGTGGTATGCAGAACTAAATTTTAAATTCGTCTTCAGTTTATTCCATAGGGTTCTGCTAAAAACCAAGATATCATCCAAGTAGACAATAACAAATTTGCCTAGAAATTCCTTCAGGACTTCATTCATTAACCGCATGAAGGTACTCGATGCATTGGTTAGCCCAAATGGCATGACCAACCACTCGTACAACCCCTCTCTAGTTTTGAAGGTTGTCTTCCACTCATCCCCTTCTCTAATGCGGATCTGATGGTAACCACTTTTTAGGTCAATCTTCATGAAGTACTCAGCTCCACTCAAGCAGTCCATGATATCATCCATCCTTGGTAGTGGGAATCTATATTTGATAGTGATCTTGTTAATTGCCCGAGAGTCTGTGCACATTCTCCACTCCCCATCCTTCTTGGGTGCTAGTACTGTAGGTACTACACATGGGCTAAGACTCTCCCTGATCAACCCCTTCTTTAGTAGCTCTTGAACTTGCCTATTTAGCTCCTCAATTTCCATAGGAGTCATTCTGTGTGCAGCTTTATTCGGCAAGCTCGATCCTAGCACCAAATCTATATGGTGGCTGATATTTCTTACTGGGGGTAAACCCTCAGGAACATTATCAAAAATGATATCTGGGAATTCCTCTAATAGACCCATGACTTCCATTGGGGTCTCCTTACATTCTTCTTCCCTGACACTAGGGATTATTTCATAGCACATATGATCTAGCTTCAGGCCATGTAAAAATCTTCTTCCATCAACTAGACAGACTCGTGCACTACTGCATACCTTCTCATCCGCCTCCTTCAAGGGTCTCAACTTATGGTGAACTCCATTTTTTGACAAGGAATATGTATTGGCTCGACCATCATGTACAACACTCCTATCAAACTATCATGGTCTCCCAAGCAACATGTGACATGCATCCATAGGTAGGATGTCACACAGGACCTCATCACGGTAAGTTCCAATGTTGAACTTCACCAGGCATTGCTCACTGACCAGCACCCTATGGTCCTTTTGTAACCACGCAATCCGATATGGATGCGGGTGTCTTCTTCTCTCTAGCTGCAACTTGGCAACCATCTCCTTAGAGACCAGGTTATCAGTGCTACCATTGTCGATTATGATGTTACAGACGTTGCCCGAGCACTTGCATCTTGTGTGAAATAGGTTGTTCCTCTTGTCTACCTTCTTTTCCTCATTCAACAAGACTCTTCTGATGATCATCACTTCCAATCATTCTGCCTCCTTCTAGTGCTCAGATTTGACACCTTTGTCTGCTACAGCAGCTCTGGCCTGACCCTTAGGTCTTCGATTTGGCCTTTCTTGTCACTGCGGGCAGTTGTATGCCCGATGTCCTTCTTCTCCACAGTTGAAGCAGGTTCCTCAAAATACACCTCTCCCAAACCCATGCCCAGGCCTACCTCTTCCTATCGGGTAGTTGTTGTTCTGATTGCATGGGCGTTGGTTATTCTCCTCCTTCTCTTCTTTCTGGTTCTGGCTACTACTTGCTTCACCAGTCTTCCCCAGATCTCTATATCTTCCTCCACTGGTCCTTCCACCAGCTCTTCCACCATGATCCTTTCCTCTCTACTTACCATCAAATCTCCTATTCAGTTTCTCTTCTACTTTTAATGCAAATTGGTATGCATCCTCAACCATGCTCATTCGAACTAGACTCAGATCTTCTTGGATGCTGGTTCTCAAGCCATTGATGTAGCATGCGACTTTCTCCTTATTCACCTCAGAATGATCGGTTTGAATTGAGATTTGATAGAACTCCTATGTGTACTCCTTGATAGATTTACTCGCCTATCTAAGACTCTGCATCTTCCTCAACAGATCCAACTCATAATTTGTGGGGATGAATTGCCTCTTCAATTTCTCTACCATCCGATCCCACCTGGTGATATTTTCCTTTCCCCTCCTGTTTCTTTCTAGTTGTACTCCTTTCCACTAGATGCTAGCATGTCCCTTCAACTTTGTTTTTGTGAACCTGATCTGATTTGGGTCTGAGATCTCCTCATACTCGAAGTATTCCTCCATGTCGTTGATCCAATCTATCAGCTCCTCGGGATTGAGATTCCCAGAATAGGTGGAGATGTCAAACTTCTACTTCTTCCCAATCTGGGATATGGCCCTATACAGCCTAGCCTCTATTGGATCCAATGCTTCTTCCTTATCAGATGGACCCTCTTCTTCCCAAACTTCATCTTCATTGGGTTCCTCCCTTCTTGGCTCAACTCCTCTTTTGATTTCCTCCTATAGGGCTTGCACTTGCCTCTGCAAGGCTCTAAGATTGACCTCTGCTCCCCTATTCCTCGCACCACCACGGTTCCTTCACGGAGGCATCCTGCTTGATTCCTCACAACCCACAACCATAATCCTGGGCAAAACTGCCTCACAGTCGGCGATCTGTTCGCGCACTCAGAACCTTCTGGCTCTGATACCACTTGAAGTAGAACTAAATTTTACGCAAAAAACTCAACAAATTTTCATTAACAGAGCCTTTGAATTCAAAATATAGAAGTTATAAAATGGCCAACCCCTTTTTACAATGTATGCACTACCTTTTATAACAGACCCGACCCCCTTCGGACATCATTACATAGAATGCGAGGTTTCCTGTAACCGCCCGCATGAATGTTCTGTCGCCGCCTGCATGTTGCTGCCAGGTGTCTTCAATCATCATGGCATGGAGTGGCGAAATGCTCTGCAGCCACCTGTCCATCAACCCGCCGGGTCATCATTCATAGGAGTGCTCTATAGCCATCTATAATCTGCTGCCATGTGCCCTTCTACAATGGCCTCTGTAACCGCCTAGTGCTCTATGGCCACCTGTAATTTGCTGCCATGTGCCCTTATGCAATGGCATCTGCAACCATCGGCTTGTCTGGAGTCGTGAGCGTTTCGTCGTGATATCATGACGTTTTTGCTTCCTTACTCTCTCTCTCCTCTTCGATCGCGATATCGCAACATTTTGGCATTTGACTTCTATTTTCTCCTTTAGGCCACGATTTCGTGACACGTCACGAAATCATGACGTCTTAGTCTTTCGTACTTGTCTTCTGCCCTTGGGTCACGAAACTACGACATGTCATGATTTTGCGACATCTTTGCCTTTCGGTTCTTCTTTTCAAAATGTGTCACGATTTCGCGATAGCTGTTCCCCTTGGTGCTTCTTTACGAAATGTGTCACAATTTCACGACAACTTTGTCCCTTGGCGTATTTTCTCAAAAAGTGTCATGATTTCGTGACCACTTTGCCCCTTGGTGCCTTTGCTCCAAAAGTGTCACGATTTCGCGACCACCTTGCCCCCTTGGCGCCCTTGCTCCAAAAGTGTCACGATTTCGTGACCACTTTGCGCCTTGGCCCCTTTGCTCCGAAAGTGTCACGATTTTGTGACCACTTTGCGCCTTGGCCCCTTTGCTCCGAAAGTGTCATGATTTCGTGACCACTTTGCACCTTGGCCCCTTTGCTCCGAAAGTGTCACGATTTCGCGACCATTTTGCACCTTGGCCCCTTTGCTCCGAAAGTGTCACGATTTCATGACCACTTTGGGCCTTGGCCCCTTTGCTCCGAAAGTGTCATGATTTCATGACCACTTTGTGCCTTGGCCCCTTTGCTCTGAAAGTGTCACGATTTCGTGACCACTTTGTGCCTTGGCCCCTTTGCTCCGAAAGAGTCGTGATTTCGCGACCACTTTGCACCTTTGCCCCTTTGCTCCGAAAGTGTCACGATTTCATGACCACTTTGCACCTTGGCCCCTTTGCTCCGAAAGTGTCACGATTTCGTGACCACTTTGCGCCTTGGCCCCTTTGCTCCGAAAGTGTCGCAATTTCGTGACCACTTTGCACCTTGGCCCCTTTGCTCCGAAAGTGTCACGATTTTGCGACCACTTTGCGCCTTGGTCCCTTTTCTCAAAAAGTGTCGCGATATCGCGACAGTTTGGCCCCTTGGTGCCTTTTCTCAAAAAGTGTCGTGATATCGCGACAGCTTTGGCACTTAGAGAAAAAAATATTTTTGGGTGATGCAAGATTGCTCTTCCACCTCCGGATGCTCCTGCATCAAATTTTAGTTTTTAAATTTCACAAAAAAACAAATAATCATATTGCATTCATTCATTTTATCCTTCATTCGTTCATCATTCTATGATCAAATTCAATTTTATATTATTGTTTCTAACATTAAAAAAAAAAATCACTATTTCTCCTTTAAATATTAATTTCACCTTCACTCAAACTAGTTTCAATCTCAACTCATGTTTTAAATCTATTTCCTTATAACTCCCATGCATTTAATTCATTTATTTTATCCAGAAATTTAATTTTGTATATCCTTATATCTCCAATTTTATAAAATTTAAATTCTAAATTCTTTAAATATTACAACTCCACACTAGTTTAATGAAATCATGTGCCCAAAATTTAACTTTTTGAAAAAAATTAATAATTCAACATTTCCTCTCTTGTCTTCCACATCATGAGGTGCTTCAAAAATATAAGTATGTAGTAACATGTTTTCTAAATTTATAAATTTTTGACATGTGATAGTAGAATTACTCCATTTAAATGCACCAACTTTTACACAATTGACATATTCGTTCTAATTAGCTAACAATTCCTCTTGTACTGAATGCATCAAATTGTTTACAAGTGCTCATAGCACTCAACTTCTAGTTATGAAATGGATATTTTTATCTTCTAAACCTCATAGACTCCTCTTATTTTATTTATGTGGCCATAGAATCACATTCATGGGCTCTTCGGCTCCTAGATTTGCCATAGTCTAGCTTCTCCATATTTGATGCTCCTTTGTTGTATCAATACTCCTATTTTGGTATGCTTATTGCTTTTGTACTATGGACATATTATTAGTCAGGAATCTTCTTTAAGCAGTACTTGTCTCCATTAATGCTTGGCTTCTTAAATAAATTTTACCATCAATGTATGATGTCTTTATATTTAAAAACTTCGCCAATAGTCTTCTTTAGAAATATCATATTTTCAAGTATATTTCCTTGTTTTATTTTTACATTCAATATTCTCCAAATTTCTATTATTTATTTCACTCATCCTTCCAAAATTACTCAAAAATTCTCCTTAGGCAATCAACCTAATTTTCAAGATGCTTGTCAACAAATCCAAGGGTGCAATATTTATCAATCCTTTTCTCTCCAATACTTTTTAAATTCACACCAAAGTACAACTATGATGTTTGCTTCTTCAATATATAACTTTTATCTCCAATAATATCCAAATTCACACCTTTAAATTATTCTCATGTATAGTGATACTTTGATAACATTGATGGATTTTTAGCTAGATTAAACTACATGTCCTATTGATCAGTATATAGCATAAATCATATAAAGGCCCTCTAAAAATAATATAAATATCAATGAATTAAATTCATTAGATAATAACAATATTTCTCAATAATAAAACTCATAATATTATTCATAGATCATCAAATATGACAAGGAACCTTCTCTTTGAATATTCATTGAATACAATGCAAGGAGATTTATCTCCATAATATAACCTTAGAAGAAAACTCTTTAATACTTAACTATTATTCTCCTCACATATTGTAATGACCCAAAAACACACAAACAAAAAAATACAAAAATAGAAAAAGTTTTTTTCACTAAGGAGAGAGGTACATGAACCCTTCATGAACCCCTAATCCACTAGCAAAACCTAAAGTTTCATTCTCCTAAGTTTCCCTGGAAGTTACATCTCATGAATTACCCTAGCACAAATCCATCTGTGTAGGCGTATAATGTGTTACTATGGATAAGTCCATCTGTTTCATCATCCTTGATGAGCTAGACTTATCACCCTCTGTCCATCGAAGGTGTACACGCATCTCCATACCATACACAAATCCTTATGTGTAGGTATGCTACGAGTACCACGAGTTAAGCTATCCATCTCGTCTCCACGATGAGCTATCTTAACTCAGATGTAATCTCTTCCTACTTAGTCCTCTATCTCCCTAAGGGGGTCTCAATTCCCTTAGGTCCTCCTATGTTCACCCTAAGGGGGTCTCAATTCCCTTAGGTTACCTCTGAGTTCACCCTAGAACTCTACACTAGATTCCCTATCATCAAGCAATCAATGATAATACATCTATGCTACCACATCATAAAACAATCAAACAATAATAGAGAAAATGAAGCAAGATTAACTCTAAAATAGAATCTAATACATGGCATAATCAAATACAAACATATAGTAAAATTACTTTCAATAACCCAATAATGATTAACTCAACATTACTTGCATAATAAGCCTTTCCTACTCAAAGGTATCACATTAACTATATTGGGGATATCTCCCCACAATTCTAATCTATGGAACATAAGTAAATCAACGTAATATGCCATACCTATTCTTTGTTTCCATTCGATTCCTTGCTTCTCCTTGCTTCCCTTTGGTTCTTTGAGGGTAGTAGGGGATCAGGATACTCATGGTTCAGGATAGGCATACCTTTAAATGCATCTATTCATCTACTATGCCAAATTGCAACTATACAATATTCCATTAAGTCTCTAACCATCTAATGCATAATGGACATCATAAAAGAAACCTTACTTTTATTTTCACCTCCACCAAATCCCCTTGGAGAGTCATCCAAACATGCTATCACTTAGATTAAGGTCTAACTTAATTTCATTTCATTCATGTCCTAAAGCATTAAAGTCCCATACCCTTAACCTTTAGAACAATCATTCCTTCATTCCCTAAACCAAAGCCCCATAACTTCAACTTAAAGAATAAATCCACATTTCATTCTATTTAAAAACTCCTAAGATAATCAACATTAATCCAAGGGTTCTCTTTAAATAAACCTTCCATATATTTCCCTAAGATCAAAGGTTCCTTTTCAATCAAAACCTAACATTTACATATCCCATATAAATCAAAGGTTCCTTTAAATAAAACCCATTATATGTCTCATATAAATCAAAGGTCCATTTAATTAAAACCTACTATATGTTTCACATATAAATCAAAGGTCCATTTAATTAAAACCTACTATATGTTTCACATATAAATCAAAGGTCCATTTAATTAAAACCTAATATATGTTTCACATATAAATCAAAGGTCCATTTAATTAAATCCTAATATATGTTTCACATATAAATCAAAGGTCCATTTAATTAAATCCTAATATATGTTTCACATATAAATCAAAGGTCCATTTAATTAAATCCTAATATATGTTTCACATATAAATCAAAGGTCCATTTAATTAAATCCTAATATATGTTTCACATATAAATCAAAGGTCCATTTAATTAAATCTTAATATATATCTCACATATAAATCAAAGGTCCTAATATATGTCATATATATAAATCAAAGGTCCTTATTTTTATTTAAAACCATGATCTAAAACCTTTCGTAAACTATGGCTCTTTTACGTAGAAAATCTATGATCAGTGCTAATGCCATACAAGGCACACCAAACATCCATGGCGAACCCAATGTCCACTAAAACTAGGGATGTTCTACTGATGCTGATTGGTTTTCTCAACTTGCACTCCCTAAAACCTAGGGGTTTTCCTTTGTCGAACACTATGCTTACTTGTCGAACGTTGTTCCAAGGTAAATAGAGCATTTGACGTCGCTCTCTGTAGCACTGGTTAAACATGGTGCCCTCTCATGGTGCTAGGGGTTTCTGACTCAAACATAGCATAGAGTGGCCTTACCAATAACACACCTCTCCCACTAGTATTGAAGTTCCCAATGTAGGTACAATGCACAATGCTTCCAAGCAAGAATGGCTTCACTAAAACACATAGTTCTCCCACTCAAGGTGGTTTCAAATGAAGGTACAATGCACAATGCTTCCAAGCAAGAATGGCTTCACTAAAACACATAGTTCTCCCACTCAAGGTGGTTTCAAATGATACAAAAGCTTCCAAGAATGAGTTCACTAAAACACACAGTTCTCCCACTCAAGGTGGTTCCAAATGAAGGTACAACACATTTGTTCTAATTCTTCTCCTCGTGGGTTCTAATGGTATAGCACAATGCTTCCAAGAAAGAATGGCTTCACTAAACACATAGTTCTCCCACTCAATGTGGTTCCAAATGAAGGTACAGTGCACAACATTTCCAAGAAATAATGGCTTCACTAAAACACAAGTTCTCCACTAAGGGTTCAAAAGGTAATTCCAATTATCACGGTTTAATGTACAATGCACAATGCTTCCAAGGCAAGAATGGCTTCACTAAAATAGCATAGTTCTCCCACTCAAGGTGGTTCCAAATCTAGGTACAACACACAATGCTTCCAAGAAAGAATGGCTTCACTAAAAACATATTTAATTAAAACCAAAGCTTAGCTTAGAATAACCCAACCTATGGTTTCATTGAGATAGATGTCCGATGAAGTCTGTTGCCTCCCTTTTGGCTCTTGGTGTGCTTCCTTTCCTCTGCCTTCCCCCTCGCTTCCTCTGTTCTTCCCTTACATTTTTTTCTTCCCCTCCTTTCATTCTGCCTCTTCCTTACGTGCCCCCTCACCTTGGTGGTCCATCCACCACCCTCTCGAAGCTTGCACCACCACCTTTCCTTCAATGCTCATCCCCTATCCCTTGTGCATTCCTCCCATATTTTCCTTCTTTGGAAAGTTTAAGCATCGTAGGCCTTTCCTTAGGTTGCACCATGTAGGAATGTGGGATCATGACATATTATTTTAAAATAATAAAGATATTTATAATATATTATAATATATCTATTATTATTTTATTTAAATGAAAGATCCTCTTTCAATTTATTCTTAATTAATTAAAACTTTTTTAATGAATTTTCTCTTATCATTAAAATAATCACTTTTAATTAATCTCTAATGAATCATAACCACTATTAATTAAAATATCTATTTTTAATTAATTAAAATGAAAACTCCTTAATTAATTGCAAATGAAGTTTACAAATGAGCTCTAATGAGCCAATCATTATTTTCCTAAACTCCATTAATTAATTTAAAAGCATCTAAATTCAGCATATAACTTAATTTATTCTCTTTCACAAGGAGGATGCTTTGTTTTCATTTTTAATATGACAATTAATCTTATGCATATATAATCATCTTGCAGTGGTTCTTATATAGGAGCTAAATCATCAAACTACTCAAGTTATGATGCAGTAGAAAGCAAACACATTTATACAATTAACCAAAGAGGGAGTCTTTCCATCAATTCAATCACCCATCTTAGCTAGAGATTTTATGATAGCTACTAGGCTATCAACTAAAGCTCCAGGTGATCAACTATTGATGATTATCCCTTCCATCAATGCATGCCTATATGAAGGTATCTATCCATGTTACCTTCGAGTACCTTAATCATCATTTCCCCTGATATTTGGTACCCTCATCTCTGGTGGGTAACTCTGCCTATTCCACCTATGAGTGTACCTGATCCTGCACACTTGGCAATATGTTAGCAATAACATGCCCTCATAAATCAACTAAACATCACATAGTTGGTTCAATTGTTCAAACTAAGTATCACCACATCTTCGGTTAATACATTGTTTTCTTGTGCCTTAAAGTCAGCTAGGGAGGGTCATGACATCCTCCCCCACTAGGATTAAACATCGTCCTCGGTGTTTCTAGTTTTCCTTTTGTTGTTCAATAAAAAATAAAATTATTACATCATATAGTTTCAAACAAAAAGGGAAAATATTTTTGCATAACCTCCACTTTCTCCCAAGTGGCATTCTTCTCATAGAACTGGTCCCACTAGACCTTACATTGATCGAGAGTCTGATTTCATAGAGATTTGGATTGAAACTCAAGAATCTTCATCGATAGTACTTCAATGGCCTCCAGATTTGCCATCTACAATTTAGAAACATCCCACACATGTTCAGGGTCAACAACATATTTCCTAAGCAAGGATATGTGGAAGGTGTCATGGATTTTGGATAGATTAGGTGGTAATGCAAGTCGGTATGCAACCAAATTGATATTTTATATGATCTCAAAGGGCCCCACAAAACGTGGATCCAACTTCATGGATTTGATAGCACTTTTCTTTGGCTTAACCCTTAATAACACCTTATCTCCAATAGAATACTCTCTGGGAGTCCTTTTTAGATCTGCATAACTCTTCTACCTATCCGTAACTTCCTTAAGCCTTTGCCTAATTTCCTTTAGCTGCTCTTCCATTATCCTGACCATTTCTGGCCCAATCACAACTCGATCCTCTAGGTTATCCCATGACAATGGTGTTCTACACTTTCATCCATACAAGGCATCGAAAGGTGCCATTCCTAGCGAGGAGTGATATCCATTATTGTAGGAAAATTCTACCAAAGGTAGATAATCTTCCCACTAAGATTTATGATCCATGCAGTACATGCGGAGCATGTCTTCTAAAACTTGGTTTACCCACTCTATTTGTCCATCAGTTTTGGGATGGTATGCTGAACTCATATTCAATTTCATACCAACTGCACTATGAAGGGATTTCCAAAATTCAGAAGTGAATTTGGAGTCTCTATCTGAGATGATTACCTCTAGAAACCCATGCAATCGGAATACCTCTTTGATGAATCTTCTAGCTACTACCTGAGCATCATCCTTGGTATTTCCTGGTATGAAGTGGGCAACCTTAGTCAACTTGTCGACCACTACAAATATGGCATCATGTTGGTACCGAGTCTTGGGTAATCCCACAATAAAATCCATGGATATGACCTACCATTTTTGCATAGGTACCTCATGCAGATGAAGTTTTCCTATGGGATGTTGGCATTCTACCTTAACCTTCTGACATTCGAGGCATCGAGCAACAAAATATATGATATCCTTCTTCATTCCTACCCAAAAGAAGGCTCTTTTCATGTTTTCTCACATTTTTGTCCCTCCTAGATGAGCATAATAAGGAGATCTATGAGCTTCTTGCATTATCAAGTTCCTCAAATCACCTATCTTTGGTATAATGACCCTTCCCTTATAGCACATAAAGTCATATTTCACACTAAACTCCTTATTTCCCTTAGGATCTCTATCCATCTTACAATCCTGGCAATCCCCTGGAAATACTCATCCTAAGATTACCTCTATCTCACTTGATCCATCAGATCCATGTGAGCTCTAGTGATGGCTGCTATATATCTCCTTCTACTTAAAGCATCAACCACTTTGTTCTCCTTTCCTTTTATGTACTCAATCTCAAAATCATACTCAATGAGGAATTCTACCCATATTCTCTACCTTGCATTAAGTATTGGTTGGGTGAATATATATCGTAGACTCTGATGGTCTATTTTCAATTCAAAGGGCCTTCCCACCAAGTAGTGGCACCAAACCTTTAGAGCATGCACCACTGCAACTAGCTCCAAATCATGCGTAGCATAATTAACTTCATGCTTTTTAAGCTTCCTTGAAGTATATGCCACTACTAAATCCTCTTGTGAGAGTACCCCACCCAACCCATCTATTGATGCATCTGTGCATACTAAAAAGTCCCCTTGAGGATCGAGAACCTTTAGTACCGGTGTAGTAGTAAGCTTATGCTTTAATAGCTCAAAGGTAACTTCACACTTCTCTGACCACTTGAATTCTTTCCCTTTCTTCTGAAGGTTCGTTATGGGTCCAAAAATATTGGAATAGTCCTTTATATAATGTCTATAATAGCCCGTTAACCCCATGAAACTTTGCACTTTAGTGACATTAGTTAGGGGTGGCCAATTCAGAATAGCCTCTATCTTTTCTGGATCCACAACAATCCCTTTTTTGATATAACGTGTCTAAGGTACCTTACCTCTGGAACATAGAATTCACTCTTAGCTATATTTCCATAAAGTTGATTCTTTCTCAACAATTCCAACATGATCCTAAGATGCTTATCATGCTCTTCTTTATCTCGAGAGTATATAAGGATATCATCTAGGAATACTAGAACAAATTGGTCCAAATGTCTCTAAAACATGTTGTTCATTAGGTTCATGAAAGTGGTTGGGGCATTAGTCAGCCCAAAGGGTAGAACCGTAAACTCATAATGCCCATACCTAGTCTTAAATGTCATTTTGTGAGTATCTTCCTCATGAATTCTCAATTGGTGATACCCTGACCTCAGATCAATTTTGGTAAACACCTTGGCATCCTTCAATTGATCGAATAAATCTTTGATCCTAGGTAAAGGATATCGATTCTTGATTGTAGCCTTATTTAGCATTCTGTAATCAATACACAGTCTTAGTGAACCATCCTTTTTTTCATGAATAGAATCGGTGCACCCCATGGTGACACACTTGGTTTTATCAAACCCTTCTCCAATAACCCTTGCAATTGAACCTTCAGTTCATGCATTTTAGTAGGATTCATTCTATATGGGGATCTATGAATAGGTTCAGTTCCCATCATAAGTTCAATTGTAAAATCAAATTCCCATACAGGAGGTAATCCAGGTAGGTCCTCTAGAAATACATCCTAAAAATCTTGTAGGATTGGATGTTGTCCTAGTATTTCTCCTTTCTCTTGGTCCCCCACCTCATTGAGTTTTACCACATACACTATCCCTCCTCTCTTTAGGGCCTTTTTCACTTGCATAGCGGACAACATTTGAGGTTCAAAAGCCCCTTGATCGCTATGAACTCTTAGTATTTCTCCACCTTTCTCTGAATACTCAATCCAACGGTCTTGGAAATTGACTAAGGCTTTATGATCCTGTAGCCAATCCATCCCTAGAATCACATCAAAGGCATGTAGGGGAGCTACATATAAACAACATTCTGTAGTCCCTTCAGATAAAGTAACTTCTGCCATAGGGTAACATTGGTTTACCGAGTAGGTTTACCTAGAACCATACTCTACCTTCCACCCTTGAGCCAAATACCCAGGCCTTTCCAACATAGTCCTTGCTAGACTAGATGAAATAAAACTGTCAGTGGCTCCACTATCTATTAAAATGTTTACTTGCTTATTGAAAACCTTACCTTTCACAAGTAATGGGGTGGCTTGTCCCTCTAGCTTCTGCTTCCTAGTTGTGGCATAGATCCGATGTTTCGGTTCCTTCCCTTTTGCACTAGCTGAGCTAGTCCCTGCTCGATATGGACACTGATTATAGTAATGAGGTCCTCGATAATTGTAGCACCCTTCCTTGGGTCCTTGCTATTTCTCAGGCTTCTCATTCCCATTCTTAACTACTGGAGTTGAAGTATGCGACTTCTGTGGCTGAGGTTTCATATCATTGGGCTTGTTATCCTTCTTACAAAAGTTCTTCTTGAACTTATTCTGATTCCCATAGGGTTTCTTCTCAGGATTTTGGGGATTCTTGGCTTTTCGCTCTTGCTCAACCTCCCATTTTACAAACCCATTACTATTCCTCTTCTTTAGTTCTTGTCATGCTTGCTCGGGTAGAGTGTCATACTTATAACAGAAGTGTGACTCTACTTTCTTTGCTAAGTCATATGCCTTTTGTAGTGATTTGGGCTCCTGCATCTCCACATCATGCCTTAACCTAGATTCCAATCCAAGGATGAACTTATGAACTCACATTTTCTCATTATAAAAAGGTACATATTTGAATAGTCTTACCATCTTCTTATAGTACACTTCTACTATGTTGGTTCCTTGTCTAAGACTAGCAAATTCTTCAAATTTTAGGGCATAGAAATGCTCTGTTAGAAATCTCTTTTTGAAGATGTTTATAAATTCTTCCCATGGAGTATCAATGGGTTCAATATTGGTTTCCTCATAGTGGGTTTCCCACCACTCCAGAGCAGCTCCTTCTAGGTTAATCATAGCCCATAGTGTTCAGGTTCCATATGAGTAACCTTTTACCATAAAATGAACCTCTGCCTCTCTCAGCCATGCTTCCATTGCATCCCCATCACCTTCTCCATAAAAATTTGAGATACTAATGTTTTTCATGTCCCTAGTTATTTCCTTTTTTGCTAAGGCTCTAGCTTGTACTTGTTCTATAGTTAGTCCACTATCTAGGCCAACCTCTGAGCCTCAAACTTGCAAATTCTAATTTGTAACCATTTTGAGCAACTATCTTATCTGATCCTGCATAGCAATGATCATAGCGGTGAGGTCTTCTACCTCCCTATTGGGGTTGGTTGGTTCCTCATCTTGGTTTTCTTCTCCAACATCACTTTGTCAAGTTTTTCTAGGTGTAGGCCTCCCTCTTCTGGTCTTAGGTGGCATCTTAACCTGATTCCATCCAAGCAAGGGGATTAGATTATAGTTTCATCTTAAGTTGTATCTCTAATCAAGCCATAATATAAAGTTCTCTTGCTATATGCATCATCAACCTAACTAGGGCAATACCCTGGGTTGGGATGCATCACCGATACCAAAGCCCATACTAAGGCATCCTGACACTCCACACTCCCTTGGGCTAATTCTCATTAGATTCTAGCAATTGGGGTATCCTAGATCATCCCATATTTAGCCTATGCCATAAGCGAGCCTTCATTGGATGCATCTAATTTCCCTTTAGCACACATAGAAGCTCTATACCCTCGTACCTAGAGCTCTGATACCAAATGTAATGACCCAAAAACACACAAACAAAAAAATACAAAAATAGAAAAAATTTTTTTCTACTAAGGAGAGAGGTACATGAACCCTTCATGAACCCCTAATCCACTAGCAAAACCTAAAGTTTCATTCTCCTAAGTTTCCCTGGAAGTTACATCTCACGAATTACCCTAGCACAAATCCATCTGTGTAGGCGTATAATGTGTTACTATGGATAAGTCCATCTATTTCATCATCCTTGATGAGCTAGACTTATCACCCTCTATCCATCGAAGGTGTACACACATCTCCATACCATACACAAATCCTTATGTGTAGGTATACTATGAGTACCATGAGTTAAGCTATCCATCTCATCTCCATGATGAGCTATCTTAACTCAGATGTAATCTCTTCCTACTTAGTCCTCTATCTCCCTAAGGGGGTCTCAATTCCCTTCCCCCCTTTTCCCCCAAGGGGGTCTCAATTCCCTTAGGTTACCTCTGAGTTCACCCTAGAACTCTACACTAGATTCCCTATCATCAAGCAATCAACGATAATACATCTATGCTACCACATCATAAAACAATCAAACAATAATAGAGAAAATGAAGCAAGATTAACTCTAAAATAGAATCTAATACATGGCATAATCAAATACAAACATATAGTAAAATTACTTTCAATAACCCAATAACGATTAACTCAACATTACTTGCATAATAAGCCTTTCCTACTCAAAGGTATCACATTAACTATATTGGGGATATCTCCCCACAATTCTAATCTATGGAACATAAGTAAATCAACGTAAGATGCAAATACCTATTCTTTGTTTCCATTTGATTCCTTGCTTCTCCTTGCTTCCCTTTGGTTCTTTGAGGGTAGTAGGGGATCAGGATACTCATGGTTCAGGATAGGCATACCTTTAAATGCATCTATTCATCTACTATGCCAAATTGCAACTATACAATATTCCATTAAGTCTCTAACCATCTAATGCATAATGGACATCATAAAAGAAACCTTACTTTTATTTTCACCTCCACCAAATCCCCTTGGAGAGTCATCCAAACATGCTATCACTTAGATTAAGGTCTAACTTAATTTCATTTCATTCATGTCCTAAAGCATTAAAGTCCCATACCCTTAACCTTTAGAACAATCATTCCTTCATTCCCTAAACCAAAGCCCCATAACTTCAACTTAAAGAATAAATCCACATTTCATTCTATTTAAAAACTCCTAAGATAATCAACATTAATCCAAGGGTTCTCTTTAAATAAACCTTCCATATCTTTCCCTAAGATCAAAGGTTCCTTTTCAATCAAAACCTAACATTTACATATCCCATATAAATCAAAGGTTCCTTTAAATAAAACCTATTATATGTCTCATATAAATCAAAGGTCCATTTAATTAAAACCTACTATATGTTTCACATATAAATCAAAGGTCCATTTAATTAAAACCTAATATATGTTTCACATATAAATCAAAGGTCCATTTAATTAAAACCTAATATATGTTTCACATATAAATCAAAGGTCCATTTAATTAAAACCTAATATATGTTTCACATATAAATCAAAGGTCCATTTAATTAAATCCTAATATATGTTTCACATATAAATCAAAGGTCCATTTAATTAAATCCTAATATATGTTTCACATATAAATCAAAGGTCCATTTAATTAAATCCTAATATATGTTTCACATATAAATCAAAGGTCCATTTAATTAAATCCTAATATATGTTTCACATATAAATCAAAGGTCCATTTAATTAAATCTTAATATATATTTCACATATAAATCAAAGGTCCTAATATATGTCATATATATAAATCAAAGGCCCTTATTTTTATTTAAAACCATGATCTAAAACCTTTCGTAAACTATGGCTCTTTTACGTAGCAAATCTATAGTCAGTGCTAACACCATACAAGGCACACCAAACATCCATGGTGAACCCAACGTCCACTAAAACTAGGGATGTTCTACTGATGCTGATTGGTTTTCTCAACCTACACTCCCTAAAACCTAGGGGTTTTCCTTTGTCGAACACTATGCTTACTTGTCGAATGTTGTTCCAAGGAAAATAGAGCATTTGACATCGCTCTCTACAGCACTAGTTAAACATGGTGCCCTCTCATGGCGCCAAGGGTTTTTGAATCAAACTCAAATGCATAGTGGCCTTACCAACAACACACCTCTCCCACTGGTATTGAAGTTCCCAATGTAGGTACAATGCACAATGCTTCCAAGAATTGCATAAAAGTTCTCCCACTCAAGGTGGTTTCAAATGAAGGTACAATGCACAATGCTTCCAAGCAAGAATGGCTTCACTAAAACACATAGTTCTCCCACTCAAGGTGGTTCCAAATGAAGGTATAAGCAAGTTCCCAAGCAAGAATGGCTTCACTAAAACACATAGTTCTCCCACTCAAGGTGGTTCCAAATGAAGGTATAGTGCATAATGCTTCCAAGCAATAATGGCTTCACTAAAACACATAGTTCTCCCACTCAAGGTGGTTTCAAATGAAGGTACAATGCACAATGCTTCCAAGAAAGAATGGCTTCACTAAAATACAGTTCTCCACTCAAGGTGGTTCCAATACATTCGATGGCTTCTACCCAGTTCTCCCACTCAAGGTGGTTCCAAATAAAGGTACAATGCACAATGCTTCCAAGGCAAGAATGGCTTCACTAAAAACACATTTAATTAAAACCAAAGCTTAGCTTAGAATAACCCAACCTGTGGTTTCACTGAGATAGATGTCCGATGAAGTCTGTTGCCTCCCTTTCGGCTCCTGGTGTGCTTCCTTTCCTCTACCTTCCCCCTCGCTTCCTCTGTTCTTCCCTTACATTTTTTCTTTCCCTCCTTTCATTCTACCTCTTCCTTACATGCCCCCTCACCTTGGTGGTCCATCTGCCACCCTCTCGAAGCTTGCACCATCACCTTTCCTTCAATGCTCGTCCCCTATCCCTTGTGCATTCCTCCCATATTTTCCTTCTTTGGAAAGTTTAAGCATCGTAGGCCTTTCCTTAGGTTGCACCATGTAGGAATGTGGGATCACGACATATTATTTTAAAATAATAAATATATTTATAATATATTATAATATAAGATATTTATAATATATCTATTATTCTTTTATTTAAATGAAAGATCCTCTTTCAATTTATTCTTAATTAATTAAAACTTTTTTAATGAATTTTCTCTTATCATTAAAATAATCACTTTTAATTAATCTCTAATGAATCATAACCACTATTAATTAAAATATCTATTTTTAATTAATTAAAATGAAAACTCCTTAATTAATTGCAAATGAAGTTTACAAATGAGCTCTAATGAGCCAATCATTATTTTCCTAAACTCCATTAATTAATTTAAAAGCATCTAAATTCAGCATATAACTTAATTTGTTCTCTTTCACAAGGAGGATGCTTTGTTTTCATTTTTTAATATGACAATTAATCTTATGCATATATAATCATCTTGCAGTGGTTCTTATATAGGAGCTAAATCATCAAACTACTCAAGTTATGATGCAGTAGAAAGCAAACACATTTATACAATTAACCAAAGAGGGAGTCTTTCCATCAATTCAATCACCCATCTTAGCCAGAGATTTTATGATAGCTACTAGGCTATCAACTAAAGCTCCAGGTGATCGACTATTGATGATTATCCCTTCCATAAATGCATGCCTATATGAAGGTATCTATCCATGTTACCTTCGAGTACCTTAATCATCATTTCCCCTGATCTTTGGTACCCTCGTCTCTGGTGGGTAACTCTACCTGTTCCACCTATGAGTGTACCTGATCCTGCACACTTGGAAATATGTTAGCAATAACATGCCCTCATAAATCAACTAAACATCACATAGCTGGTTCAATTGTTCAAACTAAGTATCACCACATCTTCGGTTAATACATTGTTTTCTTGTGCCTTAAAGTCAGCTAGGGAGGGTCATGACACATATCCAAGAGTTGCATATTTTCCTATTTATTAATATGACAAAAATATCATGTTTACTGAATTTACATTTTGTAACATATCATGTGACCCTTCACTTGTAAATTTGACATCTACACATATGACTCTTTACTTACATGACACATTGCATACTTTCACACTTTCCACACTTACACTTTAATACATGATACTTTGCACACTGCCACACTCTACTCACTTGCACACTTTATTACATGATATTTGAAATCTTCTCATACATTGACATATACTTTAGAGAAATATAATTCACAATCCCTAATATAATTTTTAAAAATATATGTAATACCTCCAAAAAAATTACAAGATTTATAAAATTGATATGAATTTCAACATGGTATCAAAGTGAACTCAAAGAAATTTCGATCAATCATATAAAAATAATGTATAGAAAATTTTGTAAAGTTTTCAATAGTGTCCTAGCTCAACATTTTGTAATGTTGACTCTCATTTTTGCAATTGAAATTTTCCCTACTTTTTATCCAAATTTAAGTTTAAAATAAAAATATTCCAAAGAATATTATATTGTATGGTGGGAAAATATAGAAAGGTTCACATGGGATTTGATATAAAATTTAGTAATGTAGGATGTACAATCAAGGAATAATTAAATATTTCTCAGACAGATAGGCCTAGTGGTAGAATGTTTTCATGAGACACCTAAGTGTTGGAATAGTGCGAGTCTAAATTTTTTGCTCCATTAATTTGAGAATAGTTGAAAATAAAAGGCTTACCTAATGTTGCGTAGCAACTTATAATAGAATAACTACTACTTTCGACTACCTATGAACTCATGGACCCTATTTTGATTGGTTGCAACCACTTTACTTATTATTATGCCAAACTAAGATGATAATAATTCTAAATATTCACTCCTTGATTACATCATAGTTTAGATTTTCTTGGAGATAAAATATCAAAATACCTCAAAATTAACATGTGCAAGCAACTTGGTGAAGATGTCTATGTGTTTGTTCCTAACTAGGGAAAAATTTAAGCTCTAAATCTATCTCTAGATTTGGATCTACCTTTAGCGATGGATCTTAGCACTTGCTTTAGCACTTGGATTTAGCTTGGCTATTGGATCTGGCTGTAGCTCTTGGGTCTTGCTTTCACTCTTGACTCTTTCTTTGGCACTTGGATCTAGCACTAGCTCTTGGATATTTCTATTCAATGGGAATAATATTATTGAAAACTTAACGAAGCATAGGTACAAATTGTTCTATCCAAGGTCCTAGAATTTTTTATTTGGATTCATACAACCAATAAAAAATAATTAGTTGGGTTGATCTTGATTGATTTTTGTCTTCTTGAAAATGGAGATAAACATAACCATTCACCTTGAGTATGACATTGGACTTTATGTTGGCAATTTTGGGTTTGAGATCCTAGTTTCTTGTCTATGAGTTGTCATTGATGTCAAAAGGAAATGGCATTAATTTTAAGAGGATGTGTTGGCTTCAAAGGTGGAATATTCCAAGAAAATATTTTTAAGAGAATCCAGAGAGATTCCATTGGCAAGGGTTTTTCATTAAAACCAAACCGGTTTTTATTAAAACCAAGTTGGATAGGGTTTTTATTAAAACCAATGGAGGTTCTCTTTATTATTTATTTAATTATTATTTAAAACCCTTCAAGGTTTTAATTAATTAATTAAGGGAGAAATTATTTTTAATTTATTAAAAATACTTAAAGGTTTTAAAACCTTTTTTATTCTTAATTTATTAAAATTATTTAAGGGTTTTAAAACCGTTTTTGAAAAGACTTTTGATTTATTTCGAAATGGTCTTTATTTTTGTCGACGTCAAGGTGTCTTCGAAGAGACTATTTATTCTCCAACTCCTAAGGTTGGAAGGCCAATGAATTCAAAATTCCTCGAATGCAATTTGTGATGTTTGTGCTCTGTATTCGCTACGATCGAAGGAAGACTTAGAAGCACGTGCGGTTGAAAAGTCTTCGGGAGTTTTTTTGAGGGTGAAGTGGAGGGAAGTTCACTTGTGAAATTCGTAACCCGTGTGGGCTAGTGGCAACGAAGGCTTCTGTTGGGCGCTGCATTGGCGGAGGTCACTATTTCGAGTCTCGCGGGGGTGCTTTGCTAGAGTAACACACGTTTTTATTAAAACATCTTTATGCCGCGAAATTTAGAGTTTCTTGGACAACGATTTATAAGGTGTGATTAAATTTTATGAGTTTTGGATTTTATGATTAGCATTGAATAAAAGCTTAGGAGAAATAAGGGCATATTTCTTTGGATGTATTTTTAAGATTATTCTTTGTTATGCTAAAATTAAAAATGGAGGTATAAGGTGTGAGTCTGTGATTTTTGATTTATTGGCATGTTATGGTGGTTGTGTTTAAAGAAGTGGAGCTAAAAGGTGTAATAAAGGAAGTTTATATTATTGCTCATTTCATTTTATTCTAACCCTAACTTGGTTGGAAGTTTGAGAGTTGTGTGTGGTGACAGCTTGAAGGTTCAATTATCTTCTACTCCAATAAGGTATGGGCACATTCTTCTTATGAGTATGATTGGTGTGTGTTTTCTGAAATAAGGTTGGAGTGAAAAGGTATTCTACTAGGTATCCTTTGGCTAGGTGTAAATCCTATTTTCTGGTTTGTTGAAGACTACTTATGCATTGTTATCCTTAAGGAGAGTTTTTGGTGAATGCATAATTTCTGGTTTGAGATAGTGGAAGCTTTGTGCACTAGGGTTTATATTTATGAGTCTAGCTACTTGCATTGAGTTGGTAGAACCCTTGGTTGGCTATTTTGAGTTTGATGGTTGAGTTGCTTCCGTAGAGGTTGTTTGATCAAGTTATTGCTTTACTTGATTCATGATATTGGGATTACTCCATTGAGTTGATTTGAGCAAGTTATTCTTTGCATTTGGTGATATTGTGTTGGTGGCTATTTTGTTCAAATATCTTTGGAGGGAAAAGGATTTCTACTTGTTTCCTTTTCTTGTGATGATTTGTTGAATGCTTCAAGGTTGATGTTGAGTTGAATGGTGTTGGTTGACTAAACCTTGTTTGATGAGCATTGTTGTTGAAACCCTAAATGATGGTGAAAAGAACATGAGTATCATTGTTATGTGATTCTTTGCATAGTTGGAAATTGTTGGGGTTTCATGTTCTTGAAAGAAAACATTCTATCCTATCCATTTCAGATATTGAGTTGAGTTTTTAGATTTGAGATTGATATTGAGCTGAGTTGATTTGATTTGAGTTTTGAGATTGGGATTTGAGTATAGAACATATTGAGTCTCTAACAATTCTCTTTATGCTTCTATGAGTTTGACAAATCACATTGGGTCTCTAACAATTCACTTTGTGATTTCCTACTAGGAAATTTTTTCTTGGTGAGCTTGCCGAGTTTTTGGACAGGTTCTAGTGGGGACTTGTGAGCAGTTTTTGGACAGGTTCCGGTGGGGACTTGTGAGCAGTTTTTGGATAGGTTCTAGTGGGGACTTGTGAGAAATTTTGGACAGGTTTCGGTGGGGACTTGTGAGCAATTTTGGATAGGTTTCGGTGGGGACTTGTGAGAAAATTTGGACAAGTCCTAGCAGAGGACTTGTGAGCTGAGTTTGATACTTCTATCAGAGAACTTGAGGACAGAGGTGCATTGGTTCTATGAGAAGAACCCGAGGACAGATTTGGAAAGTCTTTGAGAAGGCTTGTATGTAGAGGATTGATTTGTTCAAGAGTTGGACAGATCTAACGGACAGAGGAAGACTTGCACTAGACCGACTGACTGTGTTTGGTATAGGTTGCTGAGCTCCTGTGGACATGATCATAGAAGGCAAAGGTCTCTTAGGCTAAGCATTGAGGACAGGAGGTCTTCAGTGGAAAGGAGTTCCACATGCCGACAAGAGGTAGAGGCAGTTGATCTTCTAAGGGATCATTTCCAGAGCAGAGAGGAAGGTATCTCCTTTGAGCAGAGGCTCATAAATTTTGATTGTGGGAAGGTATCTCCTTTGAGCAGATGCTCATAAATTTTGATTGGGGGAAGGTATCTCCTTTGGGCCGAGGCTCATAAACATTGTAATTGGGAAGGATTCCCAAAGAACTTTGAGATAACTTTTAGAGAAAAGTTTTGTGGACGTAGGCCAACCATTCTAGGTGAACCACGTTAAAATTGGTGTCACTTTGTGGATGATTTTGTGCATTGCTTTGATATTTCTTTGGGTATATTGCTTTACTATTTTGAAGTATAAAGGAAAAAGTAAAAAGAGGTCTTATATTGTTCACCCCCCCCTCTCAGTATAAGCTTGTGTTCTTCAATTGGTATCAGAGTAGGTGCCTTCGGAAAGTTTAATAGCTTGAAGGAAAAGCTAGTAAATAACACAATGGATCATTCAAGTGGCAATGCAGCACCTATTCTTGATGGGTCAGATTTTGGTCTTTGGAGTGCAAGGATGAAGGTTCATCTAATGGCACTTGGGAATGAGGTTTGGGAAGTGATTGAAGATGAGTACACTATTCCTGAACATGGTCCTAATACTAAAGAAGAAAGGCTCCTACATCATAGCAATTCAAAAGAAATGAATGCAATCCGGAAAGGCTTACAAAAAGCAGATCTCACCAAAGTAATTCACTACAAGACAGCTAGTGAAATGTGGAATCAGTTGAAGGTGGTTCATACAGGTGATACAAATGTCAGAAATGCCAAGTTGAGACACTTCAAAGGTATGTATGAACAACTCAAGATGAATGATGATGAAAATATTAGTGACTACATGCTTCGTGTGGATGAGGTTGTTAACTCCATGAAAGACTTAGATCTTGAGCTTGCTGAAAATGATGTTTGTGATAAGATTTTAAGATCTCTTCCTAATATATTTAGTGAAAATATTTCTGCTATTGAGGAAGCTAAATATTTGGATAAGTTGAAAAAGGATGAGCTCCATAGTATACTTGCAGCATTTGAGTTGAGAACTCAAGTGAAGGTTGATGTCAAGAAAGAGGCGACTTTCAAGGCTACCAAGAAATCCAAGGGTAAATAGCTTCAAGATAGTGATGAGTCTTCTAGTGATGAAGAGGCATATTACAACAAGAAAGGCAAGTTCTCTAGAAAGCACAAAAGTATGAAAAATATAAGATGTTTCAATTGTGGAAAGTTTGGTCATTATGCTACTAATTGTATTGTTCCCAAGAATGAAAGTGATGAAGATAAATAGGATTCTAAGAGCAAGGATTCTGAAAAGCACAAGCATCACAGGAAAAACAAAGATGAGCACAACAATCAAGGAAAGAGGTATTCTCACAAGCACAAGAAGAGTTTCTACCTAGACAAAGCAAGTAAGTGTTCTAGTAGTGATAGTGAAAGTTCTTCAAGTGATAATGAAAATGATATGTTGTTCATATCAGAAAAAGAGGAAGAACCGAAACATAGATTCATTATCATGAAATGTCTTAGATGTGGAAATTTTGGTCACCTTGAGGATGATTGCACAAATAATGATTTGGTTTCTAGTATGTATGAGGATGCTTCAGAAAACTATAAGGAAGATGCATGTATGGTTTTTGAAAAGGGTAGCACCTCTAGTGATAAGAAATTTGAAAAAGGCTTTGATGATTCAAAAAGCAAACAAATAGATGAAGATATAGAGGAAGGTGAAGTAGATCTTGAAGGTGAACTTATTAGTTCTCTTAGTGCTTTGAAAAAGGAAAGAAAGAAGAATGCTAGACTCAAGGATAAGTTAGATGAATGTTGTATGGAGAGAGATGATCTTATAGAAAGTCTTGACTTCTCTATAGCTAAGACACAAGAACTCAAGGATGAGTTAGAGTCTAAGGTTCTTGAGTATAGTGAGTTAGAAAAGAAAATGGCTTCTTTGAAAGAGGAAACTAAAGAGTACAAGGATAAGCTTTACAGGTTTCAAGATAGCTCCAAAGATGTTAAGTCACTCATCAAAGGTCAAAGAAAGACAAAAGATAAAATAGGCCTTGGTTTTGTTAAGACACACAAGGAACAAGTTGGAGAGTCTAGTAAGAGACTCCAAAAGGAAGAGAGTTCTGATGAGGAAAGTATTTTAGAAAAGGAGTCCTTGAATGATAGATGCACAGAAATAGAAAATAGAATTCAGAATGAGAAGAAGTTTTTAGAACCTAAGAGGTCAATTAAAGGAAAGTTTCAAGGCAGATGTTTTGCTTGTCACAGGTTTGGTCACATGGCTTCACATTGCATGGCTCAAGTGAAGGAGGTAAATGATAGTTTCAGAAGTGCTAGTTACTTTCAAGGGTATTGCTACTCTTGTCAATAGTTTGGGCACAAGGCGGTTTATTGCAAGACAAATAACAGGAACAGGTTTGGCTAGAACAGGTTTGGTCAGAACAGGTTTGGCCAGAACATGTTTGGTCAGAACAGGTTTGGTCATAATAGGTTTGGTCAGAACTGGTGGATTCAAATATCAGGTTTACCTTAGAGAAACAACATCATCAAGTGTTTCAAGTGCAACAATGAAGGTCACAAAATCGGACAGTGTAGAGCTGAAATTCCAGAATACAGGAACAGGAACAGTGGCATGATCAGGTCCAAGGATCAAGGCATGGACAAGAACAGAGATGAGAACAAGAACAAGAATAGTGAAATGAATAGGAATATGGACAAAGAGTTCAAGAGAAGGCCCAGAAAGGAAGTTATAGACGCTGATTATGATCAGTGCCTAATGGGAGTTTTACTCCCACTCCAAAATTAAACACCTCAACAGGAGGTGGGGGAGGGACTAAGCTAAGAGGCTCATTCTTAGTCCCGAGCCCCAAAGGTGACCCTTTGCCATTGATGACAAAGGGGGAGAGATTTGAGTAAGGGGGAGAGCCTCAAGATAGGAGAAGCATGGTTTGCCATCAATGACAAAGGGGGAGATTGTTGGCAATTTTGGGTTTGAGATCCTAGCTTCTTGTCTATGAGTTGTCATTGATGTCAAAAGGAAATGGCATTAATGTTAAGAGGATGTGTTGGCTTAAAAGGTAGAAGATTCCAAGAGAATATTTTTAATTAAGGGAGAAATTATTTTTAATTTATTAAAAATACTTAAAGGTTTTAAAACCTTTTTTATTCTTAATTTATTAAAATTATTTAAGGGTTTTTAAACCCTTTTTGAAAAGACTTTTGATTAATTTTGAAATGGTCTTTATTTCCGTCGAAGTCAAGGTGTCTTCGAAGAGACTATTTATTCTCCAACTCCTAAGGTTGGAAGGCTAATGAATTTGAAATTCCCTGAATGCAATTTGCGGTGTTTGTGCTCTGTATTCGCTGTGATCGAAGGAAGACTTAGAAGCACGTGCGGTTGAAAAGTCTTCGGGAGTTTTTTTGAGGGTGAAGTGGAGGGAAGTTCACTTGTGAACTTCGTAGCCCGCGTGGGCTAGTGGCAGCGAAGGCTTCGTTGGGCACTGCATTGGCGGAGGTCACCGTTTCGAGTCTCGCGGGGGTGCTTTGCTAGAGTAACACGTTTTTATTAAAACGTCTTTATGCCACGAAATTCGGAGTTTCTTGGACAGCGATTTATAAGGTGTGATTAAATTTTATGAGTTTTGGATTTTGTGATTAGCATTGAATAAAAGCTTAGGAGAAATAAGGGCATATTTCTTTGGATGTATTTTTAAGATTATTCTTTGCTATGCTAAAATTAAAAATGGAGGTATAAGGTGTGAGTCTGTGATTGTTGATTTATTGGCATGTTATGGTGGTTGTGTTTAAAGAAGTGGAGCTAAAAGGTGTAATAAAGGAAGTTTATATTATTGCTCATTTCATTTTATTCTAACCCTAACTTGGTTGGAAGTTTGAGAGTTGTGTGTGGTGACAGCTTGAAGGTTCAATTATCTTCTACTCCAATAAGGTATGGGCACATTCTTCTTATGAGTATGATTGGTGTATGTTTTCTGAAATAAGGTTGGAGTGAAAAGGTATTCTACTAGGTATCCTTTGGCTAGGTGTAAATCCTATTTTCTGGTTTGTTGAAGACTACTTATGCATTGTTATCCTTAAGGAGAGTTTTGGGTGAATGCATAATTTCTGGTTTGAGATAGTGGAAGCTTTGTGCACTAGGGTTTATATTTGTGAGTCTAGCTACTTGCATTGAGTTGGTGGAACCCTTGGTTGGCTGTTTTGAGTTTGATGGTTGAGTTGCTTCCATAGAGGTTGTTTGATCAAGTTATTGCTTTACTTGATTCATGATATTGGGCTTACTCCATTGAGTTGATTTGAGCAAGTTATTCTTTGCATTTGGTGATATTGTGTTGGTGGCTATTTTGTTCAAATATCTTTGGAGGGAAAAGGATTTCTACTTGTTTCCTTTTCTTGTGATGATTGGTTGAATGCTTCAAGGTTGATGTTGAGTTGAATGGTGTTGGTTGACTAAACCTTGTTTGATGAGCATTGTTGTTGAAACCCTAATTGATGGTGAAAAGAACATGAGTATCATTGTTATGTGATTCTTTGCATAGTTGGAAATTGTTGGGGTTTCATGTTCTTGAAAGAAAACATTCTATCCTATCCATTTCAGATATTGAGTTGAGTTTTCAGATTTGAGATTGAGATTGAGCTGAGTTGATTTGAGTTGAGTTTTGAGATTGGGATTTGAGTATAGAACATATTGAGTCTCTAACAATTCTCTTTATGCTTCTATGAGTTTGACAAATCACATTGGGTCTCTAACAATTCACTTTGTGATTTCCTACTAAGAAAGTTTTTCTTGGTGAGCTTGCGATTTTTGGACAGAGTTCTAGTGGGGACTTGTGAGCAGTTTTGGACAGGTTCCAGTGGGGACTTGTGAGCAGCTTTTGGATAGGTTCTAGTGGGGACTTGTGAGCAGTTTTGGACAGGTTTTTGACTTATGAGCAATTTTGGATAGGTTTCGGTGGGGACTTGTGAGAAGATTTGGACAGGTCCTAGCAGAGGACTTGTGAGCTGAGTTTGATAGTTCTATCAGAGAACTTGAGGACAGAGGTGCATTGGTTCTATGAGAAGAACCTGAGGATAGATTTGGCAAGTCTTTGAGAAGGCTTGTATGTAGAGGATTGATTTTTTCAAGAGTTGGACAGATCCGACAGATAGAGGAAGACTTGTACTAGACCGACTGACTGTGTTTGGTATAGGTTGCTGAGCTCCTGTGGACGTGATCATAGAAGGCAAAGGTCTCTTAGGCTAAGCATTGAGGACAGGAGGTCTTTAGTGGAAAGGAGTTCCACGTGCCGAAAAGAGGTAGAGGAAGTTGATCTTCTAAGGGATCATTTCCAGAGCAGAGAGGAAGGTATCTCCTTTGAGCAGAGGCTCATAAATTTTGATTGAGGGGAAGGTATCTCCTTTGAGCAGAGGCTCATAAATTCTGATTGGGGGAAGGTATCTCCTTTGGGCCGAGGCTCATAAACATTGTAATTGGGAAGGATTCCCAAAGAACTTTGAGATAACTTTTAGAGAAAATTTTTGTGGACGTAGCCCAACCATTCTGGGTGAACCACGTTAAAATTGGTGTCACTTTGTGGATGATATTGTGCATTGCTTTGATATTGCTTTGGGTATATTGCTTTACTATTTTGAAGTATAAAGGAAAAAGTAAAAAGAGGTCTTATACTTGTTCACCCCCCTCTCAGTATAAGCTTGTGTTCTTCAATTGGTATCAGAGCAGGTGCCTTCGGAAAGTTTAACAACTTGAAGGAAAAGCTAGTAAAGAACACAATGGATCATTCAAGTGGCAATGCAACACCTATTCTTGATGGGTCAGATTTTGGTCTTTGGAGTGCAAGGATGAAGGTTCATCTAATGGCACTTGGGAATGAGGTTTGGGAAGTGATTGAAGATGAGTACACTATTCCTGAACATGGTCCTAATACTAAAGAAGAAAGGCTCCTACATCACAGCAATTCAAAAGCAATGAATGCAATCCCGAAAGGCTTACGTAAAGCCAGATCTCACCAAAGTGATTCACTACAAGACAACTAGTGAAATGTGGAATCAGTTGAAGGTGGTTCATACAGGTGATACAAATGTCAGAAAGGCCAAGTTGAGACACTTCAAAGGTATGTTTGAACAACTCAAGATGAATTATGATGAAAATATTAGTGACTACATGCTTCGTATGGATGAGGTTGTTAACTCCATGAAAGACTTAGGTCTTGAGCTTGCTGAAAATGATGTTTGTGATAAGATTTTAAGATCTCTTCCTAATAGATTTAGTGAAAATATTTCTGCTATTGAGGAAGCTAAATATTTGGATAAGTTGAAAAAGGATGAGCTCCATAGTATACTTGCAGCATTTGAGTTGAGAACTCAAGTGAAGGTTGATGTCAAGAAAGAGGCGACTTTCAAGGCTACCAAGAATTCCAAGGGTAAACAACTTCAAGATAGTGATGAGTCTTCTAGTGATGAAGAGGCATATTACAGCAAGAAAGGCAAGTTCTCTAGAAAGCACAAAAGTATGAAAAATGTAAGATGTTTCAATTGTGGAAAGTTTGGTCATTATGCTACCGATTGTACTATTCCCAAGAATGAAAGTGATGAAGATAAACAGGATTCTAAGAGCAAGGATTCTGAAAAGCACAAGCATCACAGGAAAAACAAAGATGAGCACAACAATCAAGGAAAGAGGTATTCTCACAAGCACAAGAAGAGTTTCTACCTAGACAAAGCAAGTAAGTGTTCTAGTAGTGATAGTGAAAGTTCTTCAAGTGATAATGAAAATGAGATGTTGTTCATATCAGAAAAAGAGGAAGAACCGAAACATAGATTCATTATCATGAAATGTCTTAGATGTGGAAATTTTGGTCACCTTGAGGATGATTGCACAAATAATGATTTGGTTTCTAGTATGTATGAGGATGCTTCAGAAAACTATAAGGAAGATGCATGTATGGTTTTTGAAAAGGGTAGCACCTCTAGTGATAAGAAATCTGAAAAAGGCTTTGATGATTCAAAAAGCAAACAAATAGAGGAAGATATAGAGGAAGGTGAAGTAGATCTTGAAGGTGAACTTATTAGTGCTCTTAGTGCTTTGAAAAAGGAAAGAAAGAAGAATGCTAGACTCAAGGATAAGTTAGATGAATGTTGTATGGAGAGAGATGATCTTATAGAAAGTCTTGACTTCTCTATAGCTAAGACACAAGAACTCAAGGATGAGTTAGAGTCTAAGGTTCTTGAGTATAGTGAGTTAGAAAAGAAAATGGCTTCTTTGAAAGAGGAAACTAAAGAGTACAAGGATAAGCTTTACAGGTTTCAAGATAGCTCCAAAAAGGTTAAGTCACTCATCAAAGGTCAAAGAAAGACAAAAGATAAAACAGGCCTTGGTTTTGTTAAGAAGCACAAGGAACAGGTTGGAGAGTCTAGTAAGAGACTCCAAAAGGAAGAGAGTTCTGATGAGGAAAGTATTTCAAAAAGGAGTCCTTGAATGATAGATGCACGAAATAGAAAACAGAATTCAGAATGAGAAGAAGAAGTTTTTAGAACCTAAGAGGTCAATTAAAGGAAAGTTTCAAGGCAGATGTTTTGCTTGTCACAGGTTTGGTCACATGGCTTCACATTGCATGGCTCAAGTGAAGGAGGTAAATGACAGCTTTAGAAGTGCTAGTTACTTTCAAGGGTATTGCTACTCTTGTCAATAGTTTGGGCACAAGGCAGTTTATTGCAAGACAAATAACAGGAACAGGTTTGGCTAGAACAGGTTTGGTCAGAACAGGTTTGGTCAGAACAGGTTTGGCCAGAACAGGTTTGGTCAGAACAGGTTTGGTCATAATAGGTTTGGTCAGAACTGGTGGATTCAAAGATCAGGTTTACCTCAGAGAAACAACATCGTCAAGTGTTTCAAGTGCAACAATGAAGGTCACACAATCAGACAGTGTAGAGCTGAAATTCCAGAATACAGGAACAAGAACAGTGGCATGATCAGGTCCAAGGATCAAGGCATGGACAAGAACAGGGATGAGAACAAGAACAAGAATAGTGACATGAATAGGAATATGGACAAAGAGTTCAAGAGAAGGCCCGAAAAGGAAGTTATAGACGCTGATGATGATCAGTGCCTAATGGGAGTTTTACTCCCACCCCAGAATTAAACACCTCAACAGGAGGTGGGGGAGGGACTAAGCTAAGAGGCTCATTCTTAGTCCCGAGCCCCAAAGGTGACCCTTTGCCATTGATGACAAAGGGGGAGAGATTTGAGTAAGGGGGAGAGCCTCAAGACAGGGGAATTTGTTTATGTTGAGTTTCCGTGTTGTTGAGAAGCATGGTTTGCCATCAATGACAAAGGGGGAGATTGTTGGCAATTTTGGGTTTGAGATCCTAGCTTCTTGTCTATGAGTTGTCATTGATGTCAAAAGGAAATGGCATTAATGTTAAGAGGATGTGTTGGCTTCAAAGGTGGAAGATTCCAAGAGAATATTTTTGATTAAGGGAGAAATTCCATTTTTAATTTATTAAAAATACTTAAAGGTTTTTAAACCTTTTTTATTCTTAATTTATTAAAATTATTTAAGGGTTTTTAAACCCTTTTTGAAAAGACTTTTGATTAATTTCGAAATGGTCTTTATTTCCGTCGACGTCAAGGTGTCTTCGAAGAGACTATTTATTCTCCAACTCCTAAGGTTGGAAGGCTAATTAATTCGAAATTCCTCGAATGCAATTTGCGGTGTTTGTGCTCTGTATTCGCTACGATCGAAGGAAGACTTAGAAGCACGTGCGGTTGAAAAGTCTTCGGGAGTTTTTTTGAGGGTGAAGTGGAGGGAAGTTCACTTGTGAACTTCGTAGCCCGCATGGGCTAGTGGCAGCGAAGGTTGCTGTTGGGCGCTGCATTGGCGGAGGTCACCGTTTCGAGTCTCGCGGGGGTGCTTTGCTAGAGTAACACACGTTTTTATTAAAACGTCTTTATGCCACGAAATTCGGAGTTTCTTGGACAACGATTTATAAGGTGTGATTAAATTTTATGAGTTTTGGATTTTGTGATTAGCATTGAATAAAAGCTTAGGAGAAATAAGGGCATATTTCTTTGGATGTATTTTTAAGATTATTCTTTGCTATGCTAAAATTAAAAATGGAGGTATAAGGTGTGAGTCTGTGATTGTTGATTTATTGGCATGTTATGGTGGTTGTGTTTAAAGAAGTGGAGCTAAAAGGTGTAATAAAGGAAGTTTATATTATTGCTCATTTCTTTTTATTCTAACCCTAACTTGGTTGGAAGTTTGAGAGTTGTGTGTGGTGACAGCTTGAAGGTTCAATTATCTTCTACTCCAATAAGGTATGGGCACATTCTTCTTATGAGTATGATTGGTGTATGTTTTCTGAAATAAGGTTGGAGTGAAAAGGTATTCTACTAGGTATCCTTTGGCTAGGTGTAAATCCTATTTTCTGGTTTGTTGAAGACTACTTATGCATTGTTATCCTTAAGGAGAGTTTTTGGTGAATGCATAATTTCTGGTTTGAGATAGTGGAAGCTTTGTGCACTAGGGTTTATATTTGTGAGTCTAGCTACTTGCATTGAGTTGGTGGAACCCTTGGTTGGTTGTTTTGAGTTTGATGGTTGAGTTGCTTCCATAGAGGTTGTTTGATCAAGTTATTGCTTTACTTGATTCATGATATTGGGCTTACTCCATTGAGTTGATTTGAGCAAGTTATTCTTTGCATTTGGTGATATTGTGTTGGTGGCTATTTTGTTCAAATATCTTTGGAGGGAAAAGGATTTCTACTTGTTTCCTTTTCTTGTGATGATTGGTTGAATGCTTCAAGGTTGATGTTGAGTTGAATGGTGTTGGTTGACTAAACCTTGTTTGATGAGCATTGTTGTTGAAACCCTAATTGATGGTGAAAAGAACATGAGTATCATTGTTATGTGATTCTTTGCATAGTTGGCAATTGTTGGGGTTTCATGTTCTTGAAAGAAAACATTCTATCCTATCCATTTCAGATATTGAGTTGAGTTTTCAGATTTGAGATTGAGATTGAGCTGAGTTGATTTGAGTTGAGTTTTGAGATTGGGATTTGAGTATAGAACATATTGAGTCTCTAACAATTCTCTTTATGCTTCTATGAGTTTGACAAATCACATTGGGTCTCTAACAATTCACTTTGTGATTTCCTACTAAGAAAGTTTTTCTTGGTGAGCAGTTTTTGGACAGGTTCTAGTGGGGACTTGTGAGCAGTTTTTGGACAGGTTCCGGTGGGGACTTGTGAGAAGTTTTGGACAGGTTTCAGTGGGGACTTGTGAGGTTTTGGAAGGTTGATGGGGACTTGGAGAATTTTGGATAGGTTCGATGGGGACTTGTGAGCAGATTTGGACAGGTCCTAGCAGAGGACTTGTGAGCTGAGTTTGATAGTTCTATCAGAGAACTTGAGGATAGAGGTGCATTGGTTCTATGAGAAGAACTTGAGGACAGATTTGGCAAGTCTTTGAGAAGGCTTGTATGTAGAGGATTGATTTGTTCAAGAGTTGGACAGATCCGACAGATAGAGGAAGACTTGTACTAGACCGACTGATTGTGTTTGGTATAGGTTGCTGAGCTCCTATGGACGTGATCATAGAAGGCAAAGGTCTCTTAGGCTAAGCATTGAGGACAGGAGGTCTTCGGTGGAAAGGAGTTCCACGTGCTGGCAAGAGGTAGAGGCAGTTGATCTTCTGAGGGATCATTTCCAGAGCAGAGGGGAAGGTATCTCCTTTGAGCAGAGGCTCATAAATTCTGATTGGGGGAAGGTATCTCCTTTGAGCAGAGGCTCATAAATTCTGATTGGGGGAAGGTATCTCCTTTGGGCCGAGGCTCATAAACATTGTAATTGGGAAGGATTCCCAAAGAACTTTGAGATAACTTTTAGAGAAAAGTTTTGTGGACGTAGCCCAACCATTCTGGGTGAACCACGTTAAAATTGGTGTCACTTTGTGGATGATATTGTGCATTGCTTTGATATTGCTTTGGGTATATTGCTTTACTATTTTGAAGTATAAAGGAAAAAGTAAAAAGAGGTCTTATACTGTTCACCCCCCTCTCAGTATAAGCTTGTGTTCTTCAATTGGTATCAGAGCAGGTGCCTTCGGAAAGTTTAACAACTTGAAGGAAAAGCTAGTAAAGAACACAATGGATCATTCAAGTGGCAATGCAGCACCTATTCTTGATGGGTCAGATTTTGGTCTTTGGAGTGCAAGGATGAAGGTTCATCTAATGGCACTTGGGAATGAGGTTTGGGAAGTGATTGAAGATGAGTACACTATTCCTGAACATGGTCCTAATACTAAAGAAGAAAGGCTCCTACATCACAGCAATTCAAAAGCAATGAATGCAATCCTGAAAGGCTTACAGAAAGCAGATCTCACCAAAGTGATTCACTACAAGACAGCTAGTGAAATGTGGAATCAATTGAAGGTGGTTCATACAGGTGATACAAATGTCAGAAAGGCCAAGTTGAGACACTTCAAAGGTATGTTTGAACAACTCAAGATGAATGATGATGAAAATATTAGTGACTACATGCTTCGTATGGATGAGGTTGTTAACTCCATGAAAGACTTAGGTCTTGAGCTTGCTGAAAATGATGTTTGTGATAAGATTTTAAGATCTCTTCCTAATAGATTTAGTGAAAATATTTCTGCTATTGAGGAAGCTAAAGATTTGGATAAGTTGAAAAAGGATGAGCTCCATAGTATACTTGCAGCATTTGAGTTGAGAACTCAAGTGAAGGTTGATGTCAAGAAAGAGGCGTCTTTCAAGGCTACCAAGAATTCCAAGGGTAAACAACTTCAAGATAGTGATGAGTCTTCTAGTGATGAAGAGGCATATTACAACAAGAAAGGCAAGTTCTCTAGAAAGCACAAAAGTATGAAAAATATAAGATGTTTCAATTGTGGAAAGTTTGGTCATTATGCTACTAATTGTACTGTTCCCAAGAATGAAAGTGATGAAGATAAACAGGATTCTAAGAGCAAGGATTCTGAAAAGCACAAGCATCACAGGAAAAACAAAGATGAGCACAACAATCAAGGAAAGAGGTATTCTCACAAGCACAAGAAGAGTTTCTACCTAGACAAAGCAAGTAAGTGTTCTAGTAGTGATAGTGAAAGTTCTTCAAGTGATAATGAAAATGAGATGTTGTTCATATCGAAAAAGAGGAAGAACCGAAACATAGATTCATTATCATGAAATGTCTTAGATGTGGAAATTTTGGTCACCTTGAGGATGATTGCACAAATAATGATTTGGTTTCTAGTATGTATGAGGATGCTTCAGAAAACTATAAGGAAGATGCATGTATGGTTTTTGAAAAGGGTAGCACCTCTAGTGATAAGAAATCTGAAAAAGGCTTTGATGATTCAAAAAGCAAACAAATAGAGGAAGATATAGAGGAAGGTGAAGTAGATCTTGAAGGTGAACTTATTAGTGCTCTTAGTGCTTTGAAAAAGGAAAGAAAGAAGAATGCTAGACTCAAGGATAAGTTAGATGAATGTTGTATGGAGAGAGATGATCTTATAGAAAGTCTTGACTTCTCTATGGCTAAGACACAAGAACTCAAGGATGAGTTAGAGTCTAAGGTTCTTGAGTATAGTGAGTTAGAACAGAAAATGGCTTCTTTGAAAGAGGAAACTAAAGAGTACAAGGATAAGCTTTACAGGTTTCAAGATAGCTCCAAAAAGGTTAAGTCACTCATCAAAGGTCAAAGAAAGACAACAGATAAAACAGGCCTTGGTTTTGTTAAGCCACACAAGGAACAAGTTGGAGAGTCTAGTAAGAGACTCCAAAAGGAAGAGAGTTCTGATGAGGAAAGTATTTCAGAAAAGGAGTCCTTGAATGATAGATGCACAAAAATAGAAAATAGAATTCAGAATGAGAAGAAGAAGTTTTTAGAACCTAAGAGGTCAATTAAAGGAAAGTTTCAAGGCGGATGTTTTGCTTGTCACAGGTTTGGTCACATGGCTTCACATTGCATGGCTCAAGTGAAGGAGGTAAATGATAGTTTTAGAAGTGCTAGTTACTTTCAAGGGTATTGCTACTCTTGTCAATAGTTTGGGCACAAGGCAGTTTATTGCAAGGCAAATAACAAGAACAGGTTTGGCTAGAACGAGTTTGGTCAGAACAGGTTTGGCCAGAACAGGTTTGGTCGAAACGAGTTTGGTCATAATAGGTTTGGTCGAAGCGGTGGATTCAAAGATCAGGTTTACCTCAGAGAAACAACATCGTCAAGTGTTTCAAGTGCAACAATGAAGGTCACACAATCAGACAGTGTAGAGCTGAAATTCTAGAATACAAGAACAAGAACAGTGGCATGATTAGGTCCAAGGATCAAGGCATGGACAAGAACAGGGATGAGAACAAGAACAAGAATAGTGACAGGAATAGGAATATGGACAAAGAGTTCAAGAGAAGGCCCGACAAGGAAGTTATAGACGCTGATGATGATCAATGCCTAATGGGAGTTTTACTCCCACCCTAGAATTAATCACCTCATCAGGAGGTGGGGGAGGGACTAAGCTAAGAGGCTCATTCTTAGTCCCGAGCCCCAAAGGTGACCCTTTGCCATTGATGACAAAGGGGGAGAGATTTGAGTAAGGGGGAGAGCCTCAAGACAGGGGGAGTCTGTTTATGTTGAGTTCACGTGTTGTTGAGAAGCATGGTTTGCCATCAATGACAAAGGGGGAGATTGTTGGCAATTTTGGGTTTGAGATCCTAGCTTCTTGTCTATGAGTTGTCATTGATGTCAAAAGGAAATGGCATTAATGTTAAGAGGATGTGTTGGCTTCAAAGGTGGAAGATTCCAAGAGAATATTTTTAATTTTGATATTAAGGGAGAAATTATTTTTAATTTATTAAAAATACTTAAAGGTTTTTAAACCTTTTTTATTCTTAATTTATTAAAATTATTTAAGGGTTTTTAAACCCTTTTTGAAAAGACTTTTGATTAATTTCGAAATGGTCTTTATTTCCGTCGACGTCAAGGTGTCTTCGAAGAGACTATTTATTCTCCAACTCCTAAGGTTGGAAGGCTAATTAATTTGAAATTCCTCGAATGCAATTTGCGGTGTTTGTGCTCTGTATTCGCTATGATCGAAGGAAGACTTAGAAGCACGTGCGGTTGAAAAGTCTTCGGGAGTTTTTTTGAGGGTGAAGTGGAGGGAAGTTCACTTGTGAACTTCGTAGCCCGCATGGGCTAGTGGCAGCGAAGGCTGCCGTTGGGCGCTGCATTGGCGGAGGTCACCGTTTCGAGTCTCGCGGGGGTGCTTTGCTAGAGTAACACACGTTTTTATTAAAACGTCTTTATGCCATGAAATTCGGAGTTTCTTGGACAGCGATTTATAAGGTGTGATTAAATTTTATGAGTTTTGGCTTTTGTGATTAGCATTGAATAAAAGCTTAGGAGAAATAAGGGCATATTTCTTTGGATGTATTTTTAAGATTATTCTTTGCTATGCTAAAATTAAAAATGGAGGTATAAGGTGTGAGTCCGTGATTGTTGATTTATTGGCATGTTATGGTGGTTGTGTTTAAAGAAGTGGAGCTAAAAGGTGTAATAAAGGAAGTTTATATTATTGCTCATTTCTTTTTATTCTAACCCTAACTTGGTTGGAAGTTTGAGAGTTGTGTGTGGTGACAACTTGAAGGTTCAATTATCTTCTACTCCAATAAGGTATGGGCACATTCTTCTTATGAGTATGATTGGTGTATGTTTTCTGAAATAAGGTTGGAGTGAAAAGGTATTCTACTAGGTATCCTTTGGCTAGGTGTAAATCCTATTTTCTGGTTTGTTGAAGACTACTTATGCATTGTTATCCTTAAGGAGAGTTTTTGGTGAATGCATAATTTCTGGTTTGAGATAGTGGAAGCTTTGTGCACTAGGGTTTATATTTGTGAGTCTAGCTACTTGCATTGAGTTGGTGGAACCCTTGGTTGGCTGTTTTGAGTTTGATGGTTGAGTTGCTTCCATAGAGGTTGTTTGATCAAGTTATTGCTTTACTTGATTCATGATATTGGGCTTACTCCATTGAGTTGATTTGAGCAAGTTATTCTTTGCATTTGGTGATATTGTGTTGGTGGCTATTTTGTTCAAATATCTTTGGAGGGAAAAGGATTTCTACTTGTTTCCTTTTCTTGTGATGATTGGTTGAATGCTTCAAGGTTGATGTTGAGTTGAATGGTGTTGGTTGACTAAACCTTGTTTGATGAGCATTGTTGTTGAAACCCTAATTGATGGTGAAAAGAACATGAGTATCATTGTTATGTGATTCTTTGCATAGTTGGCAATTGTTGGGGTTTCATGTTCTTGAAAGAAAACATTCTATCCTATCCATTTCAGATATTGAGTTGAGTTTTCAGATTTGAGATTGAGATTGAGCTGAGTTGATTTGAGTTGAGTTTTGAGATTGGGATTTGAGTATAGAACATATTGAGTCTCTAACAATTCTCTTTATGCTTCTATGAGTTTGACAAATCACATTGGGTCTCTAACAATTCACTTTGTGATTTCCTACTAAGAAAGTTTTTCTTGGTGAGCTTGCTTGAGTTTTTGGACAGGTTCCAGTGGGGACTTGTGAGCAGTTTTGGACAGGTTCGTGGGGACTTGTGAGAGGGAAGGTTTGAGTGGGGAGTTGTGGGGGGTTTGGATAGGTTTCGGTGGGGACTTGTGAGCAGATTTGGACAGGTCCTAGCAGAGGACTTGTGAGCTGAGTTTGATAGTTCTATCAGAGAACTTGAGGACAGAGGTGCATTGGTTCTATGAGAAGAACCTGAGGATAGTTGGCAAGTCTTTGAGAAGGCTTGTATGTAGAGGATTGATTTGTTCAAGAGTTGGACAGATCTGACAGATAGAGGAAGACTTGTACTAGACCGATCGACTGTGTTTGGTACAGGTTCTTGAGCTACTGTGGACGTGATCATAGAAGGCAGGAGGTCTCTTAGGCTAAGCATTGAGGACAGGAGGTCTTCGGTGGAAAGGAGTTCCACGTGCTGGCAAGAGGTAGAGGCAGTTGATCTTCTGAGGGATCATTTCCAGACGAGAGGGGAAGGTATCTCCTTTGAGCAGAGGCTCATAAATTTTGATTGGGGGAAGGTATCTCCTTTGAGCAGAGGCTCATAAATTCTGATTGGGGGAAGGTATCTCCTTTGGGCCGAGGCTCATAAACATTGTAATTGGGAAGGATTCCCAAAGAACTTTGAGATAACTTTTAGAGAAAAGTTTTGTGGACGTAGCCCAACCATTCTGGGTGAACCACGTTAAAATTGGTGTCACTTTGTGGATGATATTGTGCATTGCTTTGATATTGCTTTGGGTATATTGCTTTACTATTTTGAAGTATAAAGGAAAAAGTAAAAAGAGGTCTTATACTGTTCACCCCCCTCTCAGTATAAGCTTGTGTTCTTCAATTGGTATCGGAGCAGGTGCCTTCGAAAAGTTTAACAGATTGAAGGAAAAGCTAGTAAAGAACACAATGGATCATTCAAGTGGCAATGCAACACCTATTCTTGATGGGTCAGATTTTGGTCTTTGGAGTGCAAGGATGAAGGTTCATCTAATGGCACTTGGGAATGAGGTTTGGGAAGTGATTGAAGATGAGTACACTATTCCTGAACATGGTCCTAATACTAAAGAAGAAAGGCTCCTACATCACAGCAATTCAAAAGCAATGAATGCAATCTCGAAAGGCTTACGTAAAGCAGATCTCACCAAAGTGATTCACTGCAAGACAACTAGTGAAATGTGGAAACAGTTGAAGGTGGTTCATACAGGTGATACAAATGTCGGAAAGGCCAAGTTGAGACACTTCAAAGGTATGTTTGAACAACTCAAGATGAATGATGATGAAAATATTAGTGACTACATGCTTCGTATGGATGAGGTTGTTAACTCCATGAAAGACTTAGGTCTTGAGCTTGCTGAAAATGATGTTTGTGATAAGATTTTAAGATCTCTTCCTAATAGATTTAGTGAAAATATTTCTGCTATTGAGGAAGCTAAAGATTTGGATAAGTTGAAAAAGGATGAGCTCCATAGTATACTTGCAGCATTTGAGTTGAGAACTCAAGTGAAGGTTGATGTCAAGAAAGAGGCAGCTTTCAAGGCTACCAAGAATTCCAAGGGTAAACAACTTCAAGATAGTGATGAGTCTTCTAGTGATGAAGAGGCATATTACAAGCAAGAAAGGCAAGTTCTCTAGAAAGCACAAAAGTATGAAAAATATAAGATGTTTCAATTGTGGAAAGTTTGGTCATTATGCTACTGACGTACTATTCCCAAGAATGAAAGTGATGAAGATAAACAGGATTCTAAGAGCAAGGATTCTGAAAAGCACAAGCATCACAGGAAAAACAAAGATGAGCACAACAATCAAGGAAAGAGGTATTCTCACAAGCACAAGAAGAGTTTCTACCTAGACAAAGCAAGTAAGTGTTCTAGTAGTGATAGTGAAAGTTCTTCAAGTGATAATGAAAATGAGATGTTGTTCATATCGGAAAAAGAGGAAGAACCGAAACATAGATTCATTATCATGAAATGTCTTAGATGTGGAAATTTTGGTCACCTTGAGGATGATTGCACAAATAATGATTTGGTTTCTAGTATGTATGAGGATGCTTCAGAAAACTATAAGGAAGATGCATGTATGGTTTTTGAAAAGGGTAGCACCTCTAGTGATAAGAAATCTGAAAAAGGCTTTGATGATTCAAAAAGCAAACAAATAGAGGAAGATATAGAGGAAGGTGAAGTAGATCTTGAAGGTGAACTTATTAGTGCTCTTAGTGCTTTGAAAAAGGAAAGAAAGAAGAATGCTAGACTCAAGGATAAGTTAGATGAATGTTGTATGGAGAGAGATGATCTTATAGAAAGTCTTGACTTCTCTATGGCTAAGACACAAGAACTCAAGGATGAGTTAGAGTCTAAGGTTCTTGAGTATAGTGAGTTAGAACAGAAAATGGCTTCTTTGAAAGAGGAAACTAAAGAGTACAAGGATAAGCTTTACAGGTTTCAAGATAGCTCCAAAAAGGTTAAGTCACTCATCAAAGGTCAAAGAAAGACAACAGATAAAACAGGCCTTGGTTTTGTTAAGCCACACAAGGAACAAGTTGGAGAGTCTAGTAAGAGACTCCAAAAGGAAGAGAGTTCTGATGAGGAAAGTATTTCAGAAAAGGAGTCCTTGAATGATAGATGCACAGAAACAGAAAACAGAATTCAGAATGAGAAGAAGAAGTTTTCAGAACCTAAGAGGTCAATTAAAGGAAAGTTTCAAGGCAGATGTTTTGCTTGTCACAGGTTTGGTCACATGGCTTCACATTGCATGGCTCAAGTGAAGGAGGTAAATGACAGTTTTAGAAGTGCTAGTTACTTTCAAGGGTATTGCTACTCTTGTCAATAGTTTGGGCACAAGGCAGTTTATTGCAAGGCAAATAACAGGAACAGGTTTGGTCAGAACAGGTTTGGCCAAAACAGGTTTGGTCAGAACAGGTTTGGTCAGAACGAGTTTGGTCGAACAGGTTTGGTCAGAACAGGTTTGGTCAGAACTGGTGGATTCAAAGATCAGGTTTACCTCGGAGAAACAACATCGTCAAGTGTTTCAAGTGCAACAATGAAGGTCACATAATCAGACAGTGTAGAGCTGAAATTCCAGAATACAGGAACAGGAACAGTGGCATGATCAGGTCCAAGGATCAAGGCATGGACAAGAACAGGGATGAGAACAAGAACAAGAATAGTGACAGGAACAGGAATATGGACAAAGAGTTCAAGAGAAGGCCCGGCAAGGAAGTTATAGACGCTGATGATGATCAGTGCCTAATGGGAGTTTTACTCCCACCCCAAGAATTAATCACCTCATCAGGAGGTGGGGGAGGGACTAAGCTAAGAGGCTCATTCTTAGTCCCGAGCCCCAAAGGTGACCCTTTGCCATTGATGACAAAGGGGGAGAGATTTGAGTAAGGGGAGAGCCTCAAGACAGGGGGAGTTGTTTATGTTGAGTTTCTGTGTTGTTGAGAAGCATGGTTTGCCATCAATGACAAAGGGGGAGATTGTTGGCAATTTTGGGTTTGAGATCCTAGCTTCTTGTCTATGAGTTGTCATTGATGTCAAAAGGAAATGGCATTAATGTTAAGAGGATGTGTTGGCTTCAAAGGTGGAAGATTCCAAGAGAATATTTTTAAGTTTAAAGGAAATAATTAAGGGAGAAATTCATTTTTAATTTATTAAAAATACTTAAAGGTTTTAAAACCTTTTTTATTCTTAATTTATTAAAATTATTTAAGGGTTTTTAAACCCTTTTTGAAAAGACTTTTGATTAATTTTGAAATGGTCTTTATTTTCGTCGACGTCAAGGTGTCTTCGAAGAGACTATTTATTCTCCAACTCCTAAGGTTGGAAGGCTAATGAATTCGAAATTCCCCGAATGCAATTTGCGGTGTTTGTGCTCTGTATTCGCTGCGATCGAAGGAAGACTTAGAAGCACGTGCGGTTGAAAAGTCTTCGGGAGTTTTTTTGAGGGTGAAGTGGAGGGAAGTTCACTTGTGAACTTCGTAGCCCGCATGGGCTAGTGGCAGCGAAGGCTGCTGTTGGGCGCTGCATTGGCGGAGGTCACCGTTTCGAGTCTCGCGGGGGTGCTTTGCTAGAGTAACACACGTTTTTATTAAAACGTCTTTATGCCACGAAATTCGGAGTTTCTTGGACAACGATTTATAAGGTGTGATTAAATTTTATGAGTTTTGGCTTTTGTGATTAGCATTGAATAAAAGCTTAGGAGAAATAAGGGCATATTTCTTTGGATGTATTTTTAAGATTATTCTTTGCTATGCTAAAATTAAAAATGGAGGTATAAGGTGTGAGTCCGTGATTGTTGATTTATTGGCATGTTATGGTGGTTGTGTTTAAAGAAGTGGAGCTAAAAGGTGTAATAAAGGAAGTTTATATTATTGCTCATTTCTTTTTATTCTAACCCTAACTTGGTTGGAAGTTTGAGAGTTGTGTGTGGTGACAACTTGAAGGTTCAATTATCTTCTACTCCAATAAGGTATGGGCACATTCTTCTTATGAGTATGATTGGTGTATGTTTTCTGAAATAAGGTTGGAGTGAAAAGGTATTCTACTAGGTATCCTTTGGCTAGGTGTAAATCCTATTTTCTGGTTTGTTGAAGACTACTTATGCATTGTTATCCTTAAGGAGAGTTTTTGGTGAATGCATAATTTTTGGTTTGAGATAGTGGAAGCTTTGTGCACTAGGGTTTATATTTGTGAGTCTAGCTACTTGCATTGAGTTGGTGGAACCCTTGGTTGGCTGTTTTGAGTTTGATGGTTGAGTTGCTTCCATAGAGGTTGTTTGATCAAGTTATTGCTTTACTTGATTCATGATATTGGGCTTACTCCATTGAGTTGATTTGAGCAAGTTATTCTTTGCATTTGGTGATATTGTGTTGGTGGCTATTTTGTTCAAATATCTTTGGAGGGAAAAGGATTTCTACTTGTTTCCTTTTCTTGTGATGATTGGTTGAATGCTTCAAGGTTGATGTTGAGTTGAATGGTGTTGGTTGACTAAACCTTGTTTGATGAGCATTGTTGTTGAAACCCTAATTGATGGTGAAAAGAACATGAGTATCATTGTTATGTGATTCTTTGCATAGTTGGCAATTGTTGGGGTTTCATGTTCTTGAAAGAAAACATTCTATCCTATCCATTTCAGATATTGAGTTGAGTTTTCAGATTTGAGATTGAGATTGAGCTGAGTTGATTTGAGTTGAGTTTTGAGATTGGGATTTGAGTATAGAACATATTGAGTCTCTAACAATTCTCTTTATGCTTCTATGAGTTTGACAAATCACATTGGGTCTCTAACAATTCACTTTGTGATTTCCTACTAAGAAAGTTTTTCTTGGTGAGCTTGCTGAGTTTTTGGACAGGTTCTAGTGGGGACTTGTGAGCAGTTTTGGACAGGTTCGTGGGGACTTGTGAGGGGGTTGTGGGGCTTGTGGGTTTTGGAAGGTTTCGGTGGGGACTTGTGAGCAGTTTTGGATAGGTTTCGGTGGGGACTTGTGAGCAGATTTGGACAGGTCCTAGCAGAGGACTTGTGAGCTGAGTTTGATAGTTCTATCAGAGAACTTGAGGACAGAGGTGCATTGGTTCTATGAGAAGAACCTGAGGACAGATTTGGCAAGTCTTTGAGAAGGCTTGTATGTAGAGGATTGATTTGTTCAAGAGTTGGACAGATCTGACAGATAGAGGAAGACTTGTACTAGACCGACTGACTATGTTTGGTACAGGTTGCTGAGCTACTGTGGACGTGATCATAGAAGGCAGAGGTCTCTTAGGCTAAGCATTGAGGATAGGAGGTCTTCGATGGAAAGGAGTTCCACGTGCTGGCAAGAGGTAGAGGCAGTTGATCTTCTGAGGGATCATTTCCAGAGCAGAGGGGAAGGTATCTCCTTTGAGCAGAGGCTCATAAATTCTGATTGGGGGAAGGTATCTCCTTTGAGCAGAGGCTCATAAATTTTGATTGGGGGAAGGTATCTCCTTTGGGCCGAGGCTCATAAACATTGTAATTGGGAAGGATTCCCAAAGAACTTTGAGATAACTTTTAGAGAAAAGTTTTGTGGACGTAGCCCAACCATTCTGGGTGAACCACGTTAAAATTGGTGTCACTTTGTGGATGATATTGTGCATTGCTTTGATATTGCTTTGGGTATATTGCTTTACTATTTTGAAGTATAAAGGAAAAAGTAAAAAGAGGTCTTATACTGTTCACCCCCCTCTCAGTATAAGCTTGTGTTCTTCAATTGGTATCGAGCAGGTGCCTTCGAAAAGTTTAACAACTTGAAGGAAAAGCTAGTAAAGAACACAATGGATCATTCAAGTGGCAATGCAAGCACCTATTCTTGATGGGTCAGATTTTGGTCTTTGGAGTGCAAGGATGAAGGTTCATCTAATGGCACTTGGGAATGAGGTTTGGGAAGTGATTGAAGATGAGTACACTATTCCTGAACATGGTCCTAATACTAAAGAAGAAAGGCTCCTACATCACAACAATTCAAAAGCAATGAATGCAATCCTGAAAGGCTTACAAAAAGTAGATCTCACCAAAGTGATTCACTGCAAGACAGCTAGTGAAATGTGGAAACAGTTGAAGGTGGTTCATACAGGTGATACAAATGTCAGAAAGGCCAAGTTGAGACACTTCAAAGGTATGTTTGAACAACTCAAGATGAATGATGATGAAAATATTAGTGACTACATGCTTCGTATGGATGAGGTTGTTAACTCCATGAAAGACTTAGGTCTTGAGCTTGCTGAAAATGATGTTTGTGATAAGATTTTAAGATCTCTTCCTAATAGATTTAGTGAAAATATTTCTGCTATTGAGGAAGCTAAAGATTTGGATAAGTTGAAAAAGGATGAGCTCCATAGTATACTTGCAGCATTTGAGTTGAGAACTCAAGTGAAGGTTGATGTCAAGAAAGAGGCGACTTTCAAGGCTACCAAGAATTCCAAGGGTAAACAACTTCAAGATAGTGATGAGTCTTCTAGTGATGAAGAGGCATATTACAACAAGAAAGGCAAGTTCTCTAGAAAGCACAAAAGTATGAAAAATATAAGATGTTTCAATTGTGGAAAGTTTGGTCATTATGCTACTAATTGTACTGTTCCCAAGAATGAAAGTGATGAAGATAAACAAGATTCTAAGAGCAAGGATTCTGAAAAGCACAAGCATCACAGGAAAAACAAAGATGAGCACAACAATCAAGGAAAGAGGTATTCTCACAAGCACAAGAAGAGTTTCTACCTAGACAAAGCAAGTAAGTGTTCTAGTAGTGATAGTGAAAGTTCTTCAAGTGATAATGAAAATGAGATGTTGTTCATATCGAAAAAGAGGAAGAACCGAAACATAGATTCATTATCATGAAATGTCTTAGATGTGGAAATTTTGGTCACCTTGAGGATGATTGCACAAATAATGATTTGGTTTCTAGTATGTATGAGGATGCTTCAGAAAACTATAAGGAAGATGCATGTATGGTTTTTGAAAAGGGTAGCACCTCTAGTGATAAGAAATCTGAAAAAGGCTTTGATGATTCAAAAAGCAAACAAATAGAGGAAGATATAGAGGAAGGTGAAGTAGATCTTGAAGGTGAACTTATTAGTGCTCTTAGTGCTTTGAAAAAGGAAAGAAAGAAGAATGCTAGACTCAAGGATAAGTTAGATGAATGTTGTATGGAGAGAGATGATCTTATAGAAAGTCTTGACTTCTCTATGGCTAAGACACAAGAACTCAAGGATGAGTTAGAGTCTAAGGTTCTTGAGTATAGTGAGTTAGAACAGAAAATGGCTTCTTTGAAAGAGGAAACTAAAGAGTACAAGGATAAGCTTTACAGGTTTCAAGATAGCTCCAAAAAGGTTAAGTCACTCATCAAAGGTCAAAGAAAGACAACAGATAAAACAGGCCTTGGTTTTGTTAAGCCACACAAGGAACAAGTTGGAGAGTCTAGTAAGAGACTCCAAAAGGAAGAGAGTTCTGATGAGGAAAGTATTTCAGAAAAGGAGTCCTTGAATGATAGATGCACAAAAATAGAAAACAGAATTCAGAATGAGAAGAAGAAGTTTTTAGAACCTAAGAGGTCAATTAAAGGAAAGTTTCAAGGCAGATGTTTTGCTTGTCACAGGTTTGGTCACATGGCTTCACATTGCATGGCTCAAGTGAAGGAGGTAAATGACAGTTTTAGAAGTGCTAGTTACTTTCAAGGGTATTGCTACTCTTGTCAATAGTTTGGGCACAAGGCAGTTTATTGCAAGGCAAATAACAGGAACAGGTTTGGCTAGAACAGGTTTGGTCAGAACAGGTTTGGTCAGAACAGGTTTGGTCAGAACAGGTTTGGTCAGAATAGGTTTGGTCAGAACTGGTGGATTCAAAGATCAGGTTTACCTCAGAGAAACAACATCGTCAAGTGTTTCAAGTGCAACAATGAAGGTCACATAATCAGACAGTGTAGAGCTGAAATTCTAGAATACAAGAACAGGAACAGTGGCATGATCAGGTCCAAGGATCAAGGCATGGACAAGAACAGGGATGAGAACAAGAACAAGAACAGTGACAGGAATAGGAATATGGACAAAGAGTTCAAGAGAAGGCCCGGCAAGGAAGTTATAGACGCTGATGATGATCAGTGCCTAATGGGAGTTTTACTCCCACCCAAGAATTAATCACCTCATCGGGAGGTGGGGGAGGGACTAAGCTAAGAGGCTCATTCTTAGTCCCGAGCCCCAAAGGTGACCCTTTGCCATTGATGACAAAGGGGGAGAGATTTGAGTAAGGGGGAGAGCCTCAAGACAGGGGGAGCTTTTTATGTTGAGTTTTCGTGTTGTTGAGAAGCATGGTTTGCCATCAATGACAAAGGGGGAGATTGTTGGCAATTTTGGGTTTGAGATCCTAGCTTCTTGTCTATGAGTTGTCATTGATGTCAAAAGGAAATGGCATTAATGTTAAGAGGATGTGTTGGCTTCAAAGGTGGAAGATTCCAAGAGAATATTTTTAAATAAGTTTTTTTTAAATTTTAAAGGAATAATAATATAATAATTAAGGGAGAAATTCATTTTTAATTTATTAAAAATACTTAAAGGTTTTTAAACCTTTTTTATTCTTAATTTATTAAAATTATTTAAGGGTTTTTAAACCCTTTTTGAAAAGACTTTTGATTAATTTTGAAATGGTCTTTATTTTCGTCGACGTCAAGGTGTCTTCGAAGAGACTATTTATTCTCCAACTCCTAAGGTTGGAAGGCTAATTAATTCGAAATTCCTCGAATGCAATTTGCGGTGTTTGTGCTCTGTATTCGCTATGATCGAAGGAAGACTTAGAAGCACGTGCGGTTGAAAAGTCTTCGGGAGTTTTTTTGAGGGTGAAGTGGAGGGAAGTTCACTTGTGAACTTCGTAGCCCGCATGGGCTAGTGGCAGCGAAGGCTGCTGTTGGGCGCTGCATTGGCGGAGGTCACCGTTTCGAGTCTCGCGGGGGTGCTTTGCTAGAGTAACACACGTTTTTATTAAAACGTCTTTATGCCACGAAATTCGGAGTTTCTTGGACAGCGATTTATAAGGTGTGATTAAATTTTATGAGTTTTGGCTTTTGTGATTAGCATTGAATAAAAGCTTAGGAGAAATAAGGGCATATTTCTTTGGATGTATTTTTAAGATTATTCTTTGCTATGCTAAAATTAAAAATGGAGGTATAAGGTGTGAGTCCGTGATTGTTGATTTATTGGCATGTTATGGTGGTTGTGTTTAAAGAAGTGGAGCTAAAAGGTGTAATAAAGGAAGTTTATATTATTGCTCATTTCTTTTTATTCTAACCCTAACTTGGTTGGAAGTTTGAGAGTTGTGTGTGGTGACAACTTGAAGGTTCAATTATCTTCTACTCCAATAAGGTATGGGCACATTCTTCTTATGAGTATGATTGGTGTATGTTTTCTGAAATAAGGTTGGAGTGAAAAGGTATTCTACTAGGTATCCTTTGGCTAGGTGTAAATCCTATTTTCTGGTTTGTTGAAGACTACTTATGCATTGTTATCCTTAAGGAGAGTTTTTGGTGAATGCATAATTTTTGGTTTGAGATAGTGGAAGCTTTGTGCACTAGGGTTTATATTTGTGAGTCTAGCTACTTGCATTGAGTTGGTGGAACCCTTGGTTGGCTGTTTTGAGTTTGATGGTTGAGTTGCTTCCATAGAGGTTGTTTGATCAAGTTATTGCTTTACTTGATTCATGATATTGGGCTTACTCCATTGAGTTGATTTGAGCAAGTTATTCTTTGCATTTGGTGATATTGTGTTGGTGGCTATTTTGTTCAAATATCTTTGGAGGGAAAAGGATTTCTACTTGTTTCCTTTTCTTGTGATGATTGGTTGAATGCTTCAAGGTTGATGTTGAGTTGAATGGTGTTGGTTGACTAAACCTTGTTTGATGAGCATTGTTGTTGAAACCCTAATTGATGGTGAAAAGAACATGAGTATCATTGTTATGTGATTCTTTGCATAGTTGGCAATTGTTGGGGTTTCATGTTCTTGAAAGAAAACATTCTATCCTATCCATTTCAGATATTGAGTTGAGTTTTCAGATTTGAGATTGAGATTGAGCTGAGTTGATTTGAGTTGAGTTTTGAGATTGGGATTTGAGTATAGAACATATTGAGTCTCTAACAATTCTCTTTATGCTTCTATGAGTTTGACAAATCACATTGGGTCTCTAACAATTCACTTTGTGATTTCCTACTAAGAAAGTTTTTCTTGGTGAGCTTGTGAGTTTTTGGACAGGTTCTAGTGGGGACTTGTGAGCAAGTTTTGGACAGGTTCCGGTGGGGACTTGTGAGAGTTTGGAGGTTGTGGGGACTTGGGGGAAGGTTTCGGTGGGGACTTGTGAGCAGATTTGGAGAGGTCCTAGCAGAGGACTTGTGAGCTGAGTTTGATAGTTCTATCAGAGAACTTGAGGACAGAGGTGCATTGGTTCTATGAGAAGAACCTGAGGACAATTGGCAAGTCTTTGAGAAGGCTTGTATGTAGAGGATTGATTTGTTCAAGAGTTGGACAGATCTGACAGACAGAGGAAGACTTGTACTAGACCGACTGACTATGTTTGGTATAGGTTGTTGAGCTACTGTGGACGTGATCATAGAAGGCAGAGGTCTCTTAGGCTAAGCATTGAGGATAGGAGGTCTTCGGTGGAAAGGAGTTCCACGTGCTGGCAAGAGGTAGAGGCAGTTGATCTTCTGAGGGATCATTTCCAGAGCAGAGGGGAAGGTATCTCCTTTGAGCAGAGGCTCATAAATTTTGATTGGGGGAAGGTATCTCCTTTGAGCAGAGGCTCATAAATTCTGATTGGGGGAAGGTATCTCCTTTGGGCCGAGGCTCATAAACATTGTAATTGGGAAGGATTCCCAAAGAACTTTGAGATAACTTTTAGAGAAAAGTTTTGTGGACGTAGCCCAACCATTCTGGGTGAACCACGTTAAAATTGGTGTCACTTTGTGGATGATATTGTGCATTGCTTTGATATTGCTTTGGGTATATTGCTTTACTATTTTGAAGTATAAAGGAAAAAGTAAAAAGAGGTCTTATACTGTTCACCCCCCCTCTCAGTATAAGCTTGTGTTCTTCAATTGGTATCAGAGCAGGTGCCTTCGAAAAGTTTAATAGCTTGAAGGAAAAGCTAGTAAAGAACACAATGGATCATTCAAGTGGCAATGCAACACCTATTCTTGATGGGTCAGATTTTGGTCTTTGGAGTGCAAGGATGAAGGTTCATCTAATGGCACTTGGGAATGAGGTTTGGGAAGTGATTGAAGATGAGTACACTATTCCTGAACATGGTCCTAATACTAAAGAAGAAAGGCTCCTACATCACAGCAATTCAAAAGCAATGAATGCAATCTTGAAAGGCTTACATAAAGCAGATCTCACCAAAGTGATTCACTGCAAGACAGCTAGTGAAATGTGGAAACAGTTGAAGGTGGTTCATACAGGTGATACAAATGTCGGAAAGGCCAAGTTGAGACACTTCAAAGGTATGTTTGAACAACTCAAGATGAATGATGATGAAAATATTAGTGACTACATGCTTCGTATGGATGAGGTTGTTAACTCCATGAAAGACTTAGGTCTTGAGCTTGCTGAAAATGATGTTTGTGATAAGATTTTAAGATCTCTTCCTAATAGATTTAGTGAAAATATTTCTGCTATTGAGGAAGCTAAAGATTTGGATAAGTTGAAAAAGGATGAGCTCCATAGTATACTTGCAGCATTTGAGTTGAGAACTCAAGTGAAGGTTGATGTCAAGAAAGAGGCAGCTTTCAAGGCTACCAAGAATTCCAAGGGTAAACAACTTCAAGATAGTGATGAGTCTTCTAGTGATGAAGAGGCATATTACAACAAGAAAGGCAAGTTCTCTAGAAAGCACAAAAGTATGAAAAATATAAGATGTTTCAATTGTGGAAAGTTTGGTCATTATGCTACTGATTGTACTATTCCCAAGAATGAAAGTGATGAAGATAAACAGGATTCTAAGAGCAAGGATTCTGAAAAGCACAAGCATCACAGGAAAAACAAAGATGAGCACAACAATCAAGGAAAGAGGTATTCTCACAAGCACAAGAAGAGTTTCTACCTAGACAAAGCAAGTAAGTGTTCTAGTAGTGATAGTGAAAGTTCTTCAAGTGATAATGAAAATGAGATGTTGTTCATATCAGAAAAAGAGGAAGAACCGAAACATAGATTCATTATCATGAAATGTCTTAGATGTGGAAATTTTGGTCACCTTGAGGATGATTGCACAAATAATGATTTGGTTTCTAGTATGTATGAGGATGCTTCAGAAAACTATAAGGAAGATGCATGTATGGTTTTTGAAAAGGGTAGCACCTCTAGTGATAAGAAATCTGAAAAAGGCTTTGATGATTCAAAAAGCAAACAAATAGAGGAAGATATAGAGGAAGGTGAAGTAGATCTTGAAGGTGAACTTATTAGTGCTCTTAGTGCTTTGAAAAAGGAAAGAAAGAAGAATGCTAGACTCAAGGATAAGTTAGATGAATGTTGTATGGAGAGAGATGATCTTATAGAAAGTCTTGACTTCTCTATGGCTAAGACACAAGAACTCAAGGATGAGTTAGAGTCTAAGGTTCTTGAGTATAGTGAGTTAGAACAGAAAATGGCTTCTTTGAAAGAGGAAACTAAAGAGTACAAGGATAAGCTTTACAGGTTTCAAGATAGCTCCAAAAAGGTTAAGTCACTCATCAAAGGTCAAAGAAAGACAACAGATAAAACAGGCCTTGGTTTTGTTAAGCCACACAAGGAACAAGTTGGAGAGTCTAGTAAGAGACTCCAAAAGGAAGAGAGTTCTGATGAGGAAAGTATTTCAGAAAAGGAGTCCTTGAATGATAGATGCACAGAAACAGAAAACAGAATTCAGAATGAGAAGAAGAAGTTTTTAGAACCTAAGAGGTCAATTAAAGGAAAGTTTCAAGGCAGATGTTTTGCTTGTCACAGGTTTGGTCACATGGCTTCACATTGCATGGCTCAAGTGAAGGAGGTAAATGACAGTTTTAGAAGTGCTAGTTACTTTCAAGGGTATTGCTACTCTTGTCAATAGTTTGGGCACAAGGCAGTTTATTGCAAGGCAAATAACAAGAACAGGTTTGGTCAGAACAAGTTTGGTCAGAACAGGTTTGGTCAGAACAGGTTTGGTCAGAACAGGTTTGGTCAGAACAGGTTTGGTCAGAATAGGTTTGGTCAGAACTGGTGGATTCAAAGATCAGGTTTACCTCGGAGAAACAACATCGTCAAGTGTTTCAAGTGCAACAATGAAGGTCACATAATCAGACAGTGTAGAGCTGAAATTCCAGAATACAAGAACAGGAACAGTGGCATGATCAGGTCCAAGGATCAAGGCATGGACAAGAACAGGGATGAGAACAAGAACAAGAACAGTGACAGGAATAGGAATATGGACAAAGAGTTCAAGAGAAGGCCCGACAAGGAAGTTATAGACGCTGATGATGATCAGTGCCTAATGGGAGTTTTACTCCCACCCCAAGAATTAATCACCTCATCAGGAGGTGGGGGAGGGACTAAGCTAAGAGGCTCATTCTTAGTCCCGAGCCCCAAAGGTGACCCTTTGCCATTGATGACAAAGGGGGAGAGATTTGAGTAAGGGGGAGAGCCTCAAGACAGGGGGAGCTGTTTATGTTGAGTTTCTGTGTTGTTGAGAAGCATGGTTTGCCATCAATGACAAAGGGGGAGATTGTTGGCAATTTTGGGTTTGAGATCCTAGCTTCTTGTCTATGAGTTGTCATTGATGTCAAAAGGAAATGGCATTAATGTTAAGAGGATGTGTTGGCTTCAAAGGTGGAAGATTCCAAGAGAATATTTTTAAAATAATTAAGGGAGAAATTATTTTTAATTTATTAAAAATACTTAAAGGTTTTTAAACCTTTTTATTCTTAATTTATTAAAATTATTTAAGGGTTTTTAAACCCTTTTTGAAAAGACTTTTGATTAATTTCGAAATGGTCTTTATTTTCGTCGACGTCAAGGTGTCTTCGAAGAGACTATTTATTCTCCAACTCCTAAGGTTGGAAGGCTAATTAATTCGAAATTCCTCGAATGCAATTTGCGGTGTTTGTGCTCTGTATTCGCTGCGATCGAAGGAAGACTTAGAAGCACGTGCGGTTGAAAAGTCTTCGGGAGTTTTTTTGAGGGTGAAGTGGAGGGAAGTTCACTTGTGAACTTCGTAGCCCGCATGGGCTAGTGGCAGCAAAGGCTACTGTTGGGCGCTGCATTGGCGGAGGTCACCGTTTCGAGTCTCGCGGGGGTGCTTTGCTAGAGTAACACACGTTTTTATTAAAACGTCTTTATGCCATGAAATTCGGAGTTTCTTGGACAACGATTTATAAGGTGTGATTAAATTTTATGAGTTTTGGCTTTTGTGATTAGCATTGAATAAAAGCTTAGGAGAAATAAGGGCATATTTCTTTGGATGTATTTTTAAGATTATTCTTTGCTATGCTAAAATTAAAAATGGAGGTATAAGGTGTGAGTCCGTGATTGTTGATTTATTGGCATGTTATGGTGGTTGTGTTTAAAGAAGTGGAGCTAAAAGGTGTAATAAAGGAAGTTTATATTATTGCTCATTTCTTTTTATTCTAACCCTAACTTGGTTGGAAGTTTGAGAGTTGTGTGTGGTGACAGCTTGAAGGTTCAATTATCTTCTACTCCAATAAGGTATGGGCACATTCTTCTTATGAGTATGATTGGTGTATGTTTTCTGAAATAAGGTTGGAGTGAAAAGGTATTCTACTAGGTATCCTTTGGCTAGGTGTAAATCCTATTTTCTGGTTTGTTGAAGACTACTTATGCATTGTTATCCTTAAGGAGAGTTTTTGGTGAATGCATAATTTCTGGTTTGAGATAGTGGAAGCTTTGTGCACTAGGGTTTATATTTGTGAGTCTAGCTACTTGCATTGAGTTGGTGGAACCCTTGGTTGGCTGTTTTGAGTTTGATGGTTGAGTTGCTTCCATAGAGGTTGTTTGATCAAGTTATTGCTTTACTTGATTCATGATATTGGGCTTACTCCATTGAGTTGATTTGAGCAAGTTATTCTTTGCATTTGGTGATATTGTGTTGGTGGCTGTTTTGTTCAAATATCTTTGGAGGGAAAAGGATTTCTACTTGTTTCCTTTTCTTGTGATGATTGGTTGAATGCTTCAAGGTTGATGTTGAGTTGAATGGTGTTGGTTGACTAAACCTTGTTTGATGAGCATTGTTGTTGAAACCCTAATTGATGGTGAAAAGAACATGAGTATCATTGTTATGTGATTCTTTGCATAGTTGGCAATTGTTGGGGTTTCATGTTCTTGAAAGAAAACATTCTATCCTATCCATTTCAGATATTGAGTTGAGTTTTCAGATTTGAGATTGAGATTGAGCTGAGTTGATTTGAGTTGAGTTTTGAGATTGGGATTTGAGTATAGAACATATTGAGTCTCTAACAATTCTCTTTATGCTTCTATGAGTTTGACAAATCACATTGGGTCTCTAACAATTCACTTTGTGATTTCCTACTAAGAAAGTTTTTCTTGGTGAGCTTGCTGAGTTTTTGGACAGGTTCTAGTGGGGACTTGTGAGCAGTTTTGGACAGGTTTGGAGTGTGGAAGGTTGTGGGGACTTGTGAGCAGTTTTGGATAGGTTCTGGTGGGGACTTGTGAGCAGTTTTGGATAGGTTTCGGTGGGGACTTGTGAGAAGATTTGGATAGGTCCTAGCGAGAGGACTTGTGAGCTGAGTTTGATAGTTCTATCAGAGAACTTGAGGACAGAGGTGCATTGGTTCTATGAGAAGAACCTGAGGACAGATTTGGCAAGTCTTTGAGAAGGCTTGTATGTAGAGGATTGATTTGTTCAAGAGTTGGACAGATCTGACAGACAGAGGAAGACTTGTACTAGACCGACTGATTGTGTTTGGTACAGGTTGTTGAGCTACTATGGACGTGATCATAGAAGGCAGAGGTCTCTTAGGCTAAGCATTGAGGACAGGAGGTCTTCGGTGGAAAGGAGTTCCACGTGCTGGCAAGAGGTAGAGGCAGTTGATCTTCTGAGGGATCATTTCTAGAGCAGAGGGGAAGGTATCTCCTTTGAGCAGAGGCTCATAAATTTTGATTGGGGGAAGGTATCTCCTTTGAGCAGAGGCTCATAAATTCTGATTGGGGGAAGGTATCTCCTTTGGGCCGAGGCTCATAAACATTGTAATTGGGAAGGATTCCCAAAGAACTTTGAGATAACTTTTAGAGAAAAGTTTTGTGGACGTAGCCCAACCATTCTGGGTGAACCACGTTAAAATTGGTGTCACTTTGTGGATGATATTGTGCATTGCTTTGATATTGCTTTGGGTATATTGCTTTACTATTTTGAAGTATAAAGGAAAAAGTAAAAAGAGGTCTTATACTGTTCACCCCCCTCTCAGTATAAGCTTGTGTTCTTCAATTGGTATCAGAGCAGGTGCCTTCGAAAAGTTTAACAACTTGAAGGAAAAGCTAGTAAAGAACACAATGGATCATTCAAGTGGCAATGCAACACCTATTCTTGATGGGTCAGATTTTGGTCTTTGGAGTGCAAGGATGAAGGTTCATCTAATGGCACTTGGGAATGAGGTTTGGGAAGTGATTGAAGATGAGTACACTATTCCTGAACATGGTCCTAATACTAAAGAAGAAAGGCTCCTACATCACAACAATTCAAAAGCAATGAATGCAATCTTGAAAGGCTTACGTAAAGCAGATCTCACCAAAGTGATTCACTGCAAGACAACTAGTGAAATGTGGAAACAGTTGAAGGTGGTTCATACAGGTGATACAAATGTCGGAAAGGCCAAGTTGAGACACTTCAAAGGTATGTTTGAACAACTCAAGATGAATGATGATGAAAATATTAGTGACTACATGCTTCGTATGGATGAGGTTGTTAACTCCATGAAAGACTTAGGTCTTGAGCTTGCTGAAAATGATGTTTGTGATAAGATTTTAAGATCTCTTCCTAATAGATTTAGTGAAAATATTTCTGCTATTGAGGAAGCTAAAGATTTGGATAAGTTGAAAAAGGATGAGCTCCATAGTATACTTGCAGCATTTGAGTTGAGAACTCAAGTGAAGGTTGATGTCAAGAAAGAGGCAGCTTTCAAGGCTACCAAGAATTCCAAGGGTAAACAACTTCAAGATAGTGATGAGTCTTCTAGTGATGAAGAGGCATATTACAACAAGAAAGGCAAGTTCTCTAGAAAGCACAAAAGTATGAAAAATATAAGATGTTTCAATTGTGGAAAGTTTGGTCATTATGCTACTATCTGTACTGTTCCCAAGAATGAAAGTGATGAAGATAAACAGGATTCTAAGAGCAAGGATTCTGAAAAGCACAAGCATCACAGGAAAAACAAAGATGAGCACAACAATCAAGGAAAGAGGTATTCTCACAAGCACAAGAAGAGTTTCTACCTAGACAAAGCAAGTAAGTGTTCTAGTAGTGATAGTGAAAGTTCTTCAAGTGATAATGAAAATGAGATGTTGTTCATATCAGAAAAAGAGGAAGAACCGAAACATAGATTCATTATCATGAAATGTCTTAGATGTGGAAATTTTGGTCACCTTGAGGATGATTGCACAAATAATGATTTGGTTTCTAGTATGTATGAGGATGCTTCAGAAAACTATAAGGAAGATGCATGTATGGTTTTTGAAAAGGGTAGCACCTCTAGTGATAAGAAATCTGAAAAAGGCTTTGATGATTCAAAAAGCAAACAAATAGAGGAAGATATAGAGGAAGGTGAAGTAGATCTTGAAGGTGAACTTATTAGTGCTCTTAGTGCTTTGAAAAAGGAAAGAAAGAAGAATGCTAGACTCAAGGATAAGTTAGATGAATGTTGTATGGAGAGAGATGATCTTATAGAAAGTCTTGACTTCTCTATGGCTAAGACACAAGAACTCAAGGATGAGTTAGAGTCTAAGGTTCTTGAGTATAGTGAGTTAGAACAGAAAATGGCTTCTTTGAAAGAGGAAACTAAAGAGTACAAGGATAAGCTTTAGAGGTTTCAAGATAGCTCCAAAAAGGTTAAGTCACTCATCAAAGGTCAAAGAAAGACAACAGATAAAACAGGCCTTGGTTTTGTTAAGCCACACAAGGAACAAGTTGGAGAGTCTAGTAAGAGACTCCAAAAGGAAGAGAGTTCTGATGAGGAAAGTATTTCAGAAAAGGAGTCCTTGAATGATAGATGCACAGAAACAGAAAACAGAATTCAGAATGAGAAGAAGAAGTTTTCAGAACCTAAGAGGTCAATTAAAGGAAAGTTTCAAGGCGGATGTTTTGCTTGTCACAGGTTTGGTCACATGGCTTCACATTGCATGGCTCAAGTGAAGGAGGTAAATGACAGTTTTAGAAGTGCTAGTTACTTTCAAGGGTATTGCTACTCTTGTCAATAGTTTGGGCACAAGGCAGTTTATTGCAAGGCAAATAACAGGAACAAGTTTGGTCAGAACAAGTTTGGCCAGAATAGGTTTGGTCATAACAGGTTTGGCCAGAACAGGTTTGGTCAGAATAGGTTTGGTCAGAATAGGTTTGGTCAGAACTGGTGGATTCAAAGATCAGGTTTACCTCGGAGAAACAACATCGTCAAGTGTTTCAAGTGCAACAATGAAGGTCACATAATCGGACAGATGTAGAGCTAAAATTCTAGAATACAAGAACAGGAACAGTGGCATGATCAGGTCCAAGGATCAAGGCATGGACAAGAACAGGGATGAGAACAAGAACAAGAATAGTGACAGGAATAGGAATATGGACAAAGAGTTCAAGAGAAGGCCCGGAAAGGAAGTTATAGACGCTGATGATGATCAATGCCTAATGGGAGTTTTACTCCCACCCAAGAATTAATCACCTCATCAGGAGGTGGGGGAGGGACTAAGCTAAGAGGCTCATTCTTAGTCCCGAGCCCCAAAGGTGACCCTTTGCCATTGATGACAAAGGGGGAGAGATTTGAGTAAGGGGGAGAGCCTCAAGACAGGGGGAGCTGTTTATGTTGAGTTTCTGTGTTGTTGAGAAGCATGGTTTGCCATCAATGACAAAGGGGGAGATTGTTGGCAATTTTGGGTTTGAGATCCTAGCTTCTTGTCTATGAGTTGTCATTGATGTCAAAAGGAAATGGCATTAATGTTAAGAGGATGTGTTGGCTTCAAAGGTGGAAGATTCCAAGAGAATATTTTTAAGAGAATCCGGAGAGATTCCATTGGCAAGGGTTTTTCATTAAAACCAAACCGGTTTTTATTAAAACCAAGTTGAATAGGGTTTTTATTAAAACCAATGGAGGTTCTCTTTATTATTTATTTAATTATTATTTAAAACCCTTCAAGGTTTTAATTAATTAATTATTTAATTAATTAAGGGAGAAATTATTTTTAATTTATTAAAAATACTTAAAGGTTTTTAAACCTTTTTTTATTCTTAATTTATTAAAATTATTTAAGGGTTTTTAAACCCTTTTTGAAAAGACTTTTGATTAATTTCGAAATGGTCTTTATTTTCGTCGACGTCAAGGTGTCTTCGAAGAGACTATTTATTCTCCAACTCCTAAGGTTGGAAGGCTAATTAATTCGAAATTCCCCGAATGCAATTTGCGGTGTTTGTGCTCTGTATTCGCTGCGATCGAAGGAAGACTTAGAAGCACGTGCGGTTGAAAAGTCTTCGGGAGTTTTTTTGAGGGTGAAGTGGAGGGAAGTTCACTTGTGAACTTCGTAGCCCACGTGGGCTAGTGGCAGCGAAGGCTGCTTGTTGGGCGCTTGCATTGGCGGAGGTCACCGTTTCGAGTCTCGCGGGGGTGCTTTGCTAGAGTAACACACGTTTTTATTAAAACGTCTTTATGCAGTGAAATTCGGAGTTTCTTGGACAGCGATTTATAAGGTGTGATTAAATTTTATGAGTTTTGGCTTTTGTGATTAGCATTGAATAAAAGCTTAGGAGAAATAAGGGCATATTTCTTTGGATGTATTTTTAAGATTATTCTTTGCTATGCTAAAATTAAAAATGGAGGTATAAGGTGTGAGTCTGTGATTGTTGATTTATTGGCATGTTATGGTGGTTGTGTTTAAAGAAGTGGAGCTAAAAGGTGTAATAAAGGAAGTTTATATTATTGCTCATTTCTTTTTATTCTAACCCTAACTTGGTTGGAAGTTTGAGAGTTGTGTGTGGTGACAACTTGAAGGTTCAATTATCTTCTACTCCAATAAGGTATGGGCACATTCTTCTTATGAGTATGATTGGTGTATGTTTTCTGAAATAAGGTTGGAGTGAAAAGGTATTCTACTAGGTATCCTTTGGCTAGGTGTAAATCCTATTTTCTGGTTTGTTGAAGACTACTTATGCATTGTTATCCTTAAGGAGAGTTTTTGGTGAATGCATAATTTTTGGTTTGAGATAGTGGAAGCTTTGTGCACTAGGGTTTATATTTGTGAGTCTAGCTACTTGCATTGAGTTGGTGGAACCCTTGGTTGGCTGTTTTGAGTTTGATGGTTGAGTTGCTTCCATAGAGGTTGTTTGATCAAGTTATTGCTTTACTTGATTCATGATATTGGGCTTACTCCATTGAGTTGATTTGAGCAAGTTATTCTTTGCATTTGGTGATATTGTGTTGGTGGCTGTTTTGTTCAAATATCTTTGGAGGGAAAAGGATTTCTACTTGTTTCCTTTTCTTGTGATGATTGGTTGAATGCTTCAAGGTTGATGTTGAGTTGAATGGTGTTGGTTGACTAAACCTTGTTTGATGAGCATTGTTGTTGAAACCCTAATTGATGGTGAAAAGAACATGAGTATCATTGTTATGTGATTCTTTGCATAGTTGGCAATTGTTGGGGTTTCATGTTCTTGAAAGAAAACATTCTATCCTATCCATTTCAGATATTGAGTTGAGTTTTCAGATTTGAGATTGAGATTGAGCTGAGTTGATTTGAGTTGAGTTTTGAGATTGGGATTTGAGTATAGAACATATTGAGTCTCTAACAATTCTCTTTATGCTTCTATGAGTTTGACAAATCACATTGGGTCTCTAACAATTCACTTTGTGATTTCCTACTAAGAAAGTTTTTCTTGGTGAGCTTGCTTGAGTTTTTGGACGAGGTTCCAGTGGGGACTTGTGAGCGTTTTGGACAGGTTCCGTGGGGACTTGTGAGTTTGGACAGGTGTGGGGACTTGTGAGCAGTTTTGGACAGGTTTCGATGGGGACTTGTGAGCAGTTTTTGGACGAGGTTTCGGTGGGGACTTGTGAGCAGATTTGGACGAGGTCCTAGCGAGAGGACTTGTGAGCTGAGTTTGATAGTTCTATCGGAGAACTTGAGGACAGAGGTGCATTGGTTCTATGAGAAGAACCCGAGGACAGATTTGGCAAGTCTTTGAGAAGGCTTGTATGCGAGAGGATTGATTTGTTCAAGAGTTGGACAGATCTGACAGACAGAGGAAGACTTGTACTAGACCGACTGACTGTGTTTGGTACAGGTTGCTGAGCTACTGTGGACGTGATCATAGAAGGCGAGAGGTCTCTTAGGCTAAGCATTGAGGACAGGAGGTCTTCGGTGGAAAGGAGTTCCACGTGTCTGGCAAGAGGTAGAGGCGAGTTGATCTTCCGAGGGATCATTTCCAGAGCGAGAGGGGAAGGTATCTCCTTTGAGCAAGAGGCTCATAAATTTTGATTGGGGGAAGGTATCTCCTTTGAGCAGAGGCTCATAAATTCTGATTGGGGGAAGGTATCTCCTTTGGGCCGAGGCTCATAAACATTGTAATTGGGAAGGATTCCCAAAGAACTTTGAGATAACTTTTAGAGAAAAGTTTTGTGGACGTAGCCCGACCATTCTGGGTGAACCACGTTAAAATTGGTGTCACTTTGTGGATGATATTGTGCATTGCTTTGATATTGCTTTGGGTATATTGCTTTACTGTTTTGAAGTATAAAGGAAAAAGTAAAAAGAGGTCTTATACTGTTCACCCCCCCTCTCAGTATAAGCTTGTGTTCTTCACTTTACTTATCCATATAAATTCACATGTATTTGAAAATTATTTTTTATTTTAACCATAATTATCTTTATGGTAATCATCTCATCCTACCAGATTGTAAGGATAACTAGTGACTACAACTACTATGTGTAATAGAGTAGATCACTACTTATGAGGTTCACTCTATTATTTCTATATCAAGCCTTTATTTATCTTATATGTGTGATATTGCTTCAATATTTGATCACCTTGTACTTACCTATTATAATATTAAAAAAAAAAATTATTAAATGTAGTATTATAGAGCTTATGGGAACATTAAACATTGGGAAAGATTAGTATTTCCTCCCCCTCAATGTGAACACTACACTTCTAATTTTTTTAGAAGTGGTAGCTATAATAGATCATGTAATCTAACATATTTCTTAGTAAGTCCTAGAGCATATAAGATGTCTATTATATTAAATTTGTGTGACCCAAGTCATAAATTAATATCACCTATGCTTTTGATATTAAAGGATGTATCATCATCTAGGGAGTCTTGTCCTATATAATTTGAATAGTATAGAGTTTGAAACTAGTATTTTTTGACTGGCCATATGTTTGGTTGCTTTATAATCAACATACTTGGTTGTTCAATAGTAGGATATACATACTATTCTTCTCCTGAGTGGTTATATTTGGTAATATCACCATGTTGTTGACGTATAGCCTGTTTTCATTTGAATTTATCCTATTGGTTGATGTCTTCTTCTGATATGAATGTTTTTCTTGAGAGGAGGATCCATTTGTGAAATTATTGTGTCAAAAATCCTTAAATGTGTGGCTATTTTTTCCATAATGTGCATAAGCCTTTTGTGTGTGATAATTATTTTCTTGATGTTTGAAATATTGTTAAGGTCTTATATATTTTTTAACTGATTGATTTCCCTTTTGTTTTGAAAGGATAATATGATATTAATCTTGTGATGGATGAGAGGATTTCATTTTTTGAAGTAGATTGACCTATTTTTCAAATTATGGTGTTTTCTTAGTGACATCATTTATTTTAAACATTGTGATGTATGAGAGCCTTGCTTTGTCAAACCTTATCTATTCATCATCATTTATGTCAGGATAGGTAGTGAACCCATTTACAATTTTTCATACCTTATCAAACTCAAGTTGAGTTTTGAGTTTAGTTTTCAATAAAAAATAATTATTCTCGTAAATAAGTTGGGAATATGGTAATAGAAACCTTGGTGAACTACTAGCTATATTCAATATTCACAAAAATAAAAAATTTCAATTCCAATGGATTTGTCTCAAAAACATCTTTTCAAAAAGTATATATGCACCTATACTCAAAAATTAATCAATTCTTTGAACTACAATAAATTAGCCATGTCTTGTAAGGCAAAACAATAGGTAGGGAAATGAGGTATTTTCATCCAACCAAAATATTAGGGGAATATTCTCATAGTATTCCTCAAGTGTTTCTAGTGCTAACAAATATTAGGTGAATGTCCTTGTTTTTCACTAGTAGACAAAAAATATATGAACAAAAAAATATGTGTAGGCTTCAATAAGTCCTTCCACATTACAAGTGAGATAAAATTACCCTATCAATTTTAGGGTTACCAATGTGTGTAAAAGCACTTATTCTAATTTAACTTGTGTGTGTACTATTGCATGGATGCTAAATTGAGCAATACATTTCTAAGAACAATACATTGTTATCACGCACCATGGGATTTTGACTTCTACCTATGCAACCACTATGTGCATGTGGGAACTAGCAAGCCAACACTAAACATTTTTCTTAGATACACTTTAAATAACAAAATAATAGGGATTCTATCATCAAATCTAGGGCAATTCTTATTCTTGAAAAAATTATTTCAGTCTAAGATAAGGATTCCAACTAAATTAACAAAAATATCATGAAAATTTGTAGTAGGCGATAAAAAAAAGGAAGATGATTTTTTTAGGTACTTACAATTGTTTTAGATTCTAGGCTACAAGTTATAATGCTAATGAAATGATTTTTTAGAATCTTAGTAATCTAATGCATCAATTTTTTCTTTTTAATATACCTCCTACGAGTTGAATATCACTTAGATTGTACTTTATTTCATAGGTGTGGGTGAAGAGAAATTTTTGTAGGAAAATTATAGTGTTGATATGATAGCCCATATAGAGTCAAGGAAAATCCAACTTCATCACCACACAATAATGTTCATCCCAATGCCCAATGTTAATTTTTTTGCTAAATTGGTGTCATTAGCATTGTAACATTTGAGAGGGGAATTTAATTCTGAACTATTTGTTTAAAATATATAATTAAAATTATTAAACGTATAATTAGATTGATCTAGGTCACAAAAGTACACAAAATCCAAGACCATACCTCATAATATTTTCTGATTGCTTTTATTTTTGAGCCCTATATGCAATAGAATTAATCAGTTATGTTTAAGTTTTGCATATTCACCATTTGAATATTTTAAAAAATTATGTTTCTTGTGATGCCTAAAACACATAACCATGTTTTCATTCTTAGTATATTATTAGTGTCTTTCAACTTGGCACCATCTACATGGATGCTTAACACAACCTAATTTGTGCCATTTATACTAAAGTTTTTTTTACCTATTTATTATCAAGATTGTATTTGACATTATTAACCATTATTTTATAGGATTTGAGATATGTCAAACATCCAAATTTGGTTATTGTATTCTTCCTTCAGTTCAAAATCCATATTTTTTCTTGATTTTTTCAAACGAAAATAGCAAAATTTCTCTCCTCCGCAAGCTAAGCATCTTGCTGACAATTTTCTGATATAGGGTACTAAATCCAAAAACTAGATTTTATTTACTGGTGATGAAAACTCCACACTTCTTGGTATTTAACTAGAGCATCACCTCCCAATGCTTATTGAGATGGATAAAAATAATTTTTCATATTGGTTTTTGTTTATCTCTCATGCTAAATTTTGAGCACCCTTTAAAAGAATGTATTGACCAGGAAATAAATGTGACCTATTTTATTTAGGTGATAAAAATATAACAAAAAGGATTTGATCTTGTGCATGCATGCTCCTATGGTCCTTTATGGTTTCCTCTTTTGGTCATGAAGTTAACATATCTATTCTTCTCAATAAATTTACAACTACTATAATAAAAGTATGAATATCCATAGCATATTTAATACAAACAATTAAATAAATTCAAGATCTATTGGTGGTGAGCATCCATCATGTAAAACACTTTAACACACTATGCTGCAACAAGAATAGTAGCATAAGTGAAGGTACTATCCATTTTGGTATTCTAGTTTTTGAAGTTGATGTTGATGGATCCTATTATAGTGAAGGCCAAAATGAACATTGAGCTCTTCACTACTCAATTTGCATCTTTCCTTGTATTTATTCCCTAAGAAGAAGGGAAAGCAAACCCCTTGTACTATAAAATATTTGAATAGGATGATCTACGAATTGTACTATAAATAGATAAGCATGTCATTTTGTCAGCATGGAAACTGGGCATCCACTTGAGGAATTAAGGCTATGTGGCATCCATTCACAAGATATTTCCTCTTTGAAAAAATAATCTATATTGAATATACCTACAAAAAAATTAAGATATTAGTTGATGTATTCATTATAGGTCCTCTATAATAATATCTAATAGGTTGTCATACATGTGTGTGGTTTGAGCCTCAATGAACTAATGACTATTTAGTTGTTTTTTAACTATCGAAGTTAGATGGTTCCAATGCTATTTAGAAAATTTTCTTGGATATTATTGTGGGTCTAGTCTCCTATAATGGCACATCCATCATAGCATATTTTGAAAAATATGTATCTTTCATCTATTATCACTACAAGTTATTAATTCATGTGTAGTTCAATAAGGACAAGACTTAGAAGTGCACCACAGGGCACACATTCTTAGTGGAAGACTACCTAGTAATAAGGGTAGTTAGGCTGGATGACAACACCATGAATGTCACTACCCTAGTAACCATATGTTGGTTGGAGAATCTATATAATGGAAAGGTGTGTGCATCCATAGACCTTAACCAACATTGAATGATCAGGGAGCTATGAAAACTGTAGTGGTCAATATTTGGAGGAGGCCAGTTCCTTTGAAGTTCCAACTAACTATTCCTAAATGCAGAGGAAAAGTGTGCTAAATAAGCAAGAGGAGATAAATCCATAACTTATAATGGTGTAGATTAAGCCACATCAAGACATGTGCATATTTATAGATTGTATGAAAAAACAAAGAAATTACCTAACATACAAGTCAATTCGATTACCACCCATAAAACAAATAGTCACAATGTTTTGTATCTAATCAAACTATAAATTCCAAAACCAATAAATGAACATGAGCACAAATTTATAATTCAGAGTCAGTCCCATGAGAATCTAATATGACTAAATTAGAAATAAGTAGTCATCATACATACATGTTCCACAAATGAAATAAACTAGAAGCCAAACAACAATCCTTTTGCATTGACATGCCAAAATCTTCTCATTACATATGAATTGTAAAATCCTAAGAGTTGACCTGTTTTCCTTTTACATTTTTAGTATTTATAGACTTCCTATAATATTACAATTATAATAAAAAATCATTATCTTAGAAATGGATTTTTGTTATATAAGTGGAAATACTAGCTGATTGGACTACTCAAATGTATGGTTGCTCCTACTGCCTAATTGTGACTTGTTGACTCGGCTAGAATCTATATCATCTTGAGTCATGTTGAGCCTATTGCTTGCATCTCATTCGTTGCTTTTGACTGGTTACATTTAGTTGAGCCACCATGTAACCTATATGATATCCATGAGTATAACCATATTATTGATATTATTTGTATAGGTATTTTTATCCAAAAAGTGTCCTAATATGACTACAATCGTCATGAAGGTGGCTTAGTGCTAGATTCGATTGAGCCAACTGCCAAAATCATACATTTTGAACTCATGGTGCTGGATACCCAGGACCCTGGAAGATTCCATATAGGTACAAATCCTTCAATAGTATCAACACTTGCTTTTCTTACAATCAGGTAGTCTCTGATATCAAGATGGGGGTTTGGTACTTCTCCAAGTGTTGACCAGACATAATTTCTTCGAGCTTCCAAAATTGAACTTTCAATAGCAAATGAAATATTTGGTACCCTCCCAAGATTTTTTCAAATGCAAATCATCTTATGGCCTCCATACTTGTATTATATTCTTCTTATTTTCTTTGGTTGTCTTTCGGTATCTAGGTAGAGAGCTTGCAACCTTGCGGGTCCAAACCGGGGGAAAATATTCTAGCGACATCAATATGAGACTACTCTTGCAAATAGGCCTCCTCTAGTAGTAGGTTGGTCATTTTATACCTTTTTAGGCTCTAGTCGGGCAAGAATATCCCTGCACTTCCAAAATGTAATCATTTCTCATTTTATTTACTACATGTATCATAACCTTTTGACCTTCTTGGGTTCTAATCGGGTGCAAATCCTTCGATGCCTTCTAGTCTTGGTTATTATTTTACATTTTATTTCTTGGTTAATTTTTGGCTTTTGGATGGGGAGTTGGGACATTGGAGGACCTCGACGGGGTGTAGATCCTTCAATGGCTTCTACACTTTGTCATTTTCATCCATATTGAATCTACAACAATGGTCTAACAATTTGATCCCCCATCAGATTCCAAACTGGTACAAATATTTCAGTATTGTTCACACTTGACTACTTTTACTGAAGGTGTGACATTTTTATCCATAGTGTGTGGCTCCTATTTTCCTTTTTGCACCTTCTCATTGAAGTGCTTGTGGGTGGTGATTTGCAAATACCCACACTTTTGGTGACTCACAAGGATTTTTCATCTCGTGAAAAGAGAACTCAGACTTACTATCTATATATCACATATTAGTGATAGAAAAAAGACTAATATAGGAGATAAATTACTAAAATCCTTGAATATATGATCTGCTTAACCGAACAAACAACTGTGAAGGAAACAATGAATAAAATTGTGGTGATGGACTGGATAATGGATTCTATATTAAACTTCATAGGTGGTAAGTGATAGTGGGATGAAGGTGATGAAACCAAAATTGTGCATGGGGACACCTGGAGAATGGGACCTTTCTAGGAGACTCAAGCTAGGATCCACAGGATAAACTATGAAAATAAAATTGAAAGTGAAAGTATGTACAAAAGTGGAAAAAGGGAAGCAAAAAATAAAATTAAATACCTAAAATATGAGATGCACCCACAAAAATGGAACTTCATGAGTAAAATTGGCTATAGCTAAATGTTATTTTAGAACCAAACTGAGAACTTTAGAAAATCATCATTCTTTCACTTGTTGTGCTTCCTCTTCTTTTCTTTTTTCTTGGCTTGGCCTAGTAAGAAGCCTATTATTATATCAGCTACTATCCTCCAATTCTTTAAGATCTCCCTCATTCATTTATCTCTTAATGGTAAAGGGTGCTTATCAAATGTAGCCTAAAATAAGCATATGTTCTAACCTAAATTGTACAAGTTGTCACCTCATAATTATTTGTAATCTAGGTGGATCCTGAAAGTGCCATTGACCTAACTTGGAGTAGTACAATCAATGATGTGTATCTAATCATTAGCATCGATGATATTATGGTAATCTATTATTACTACCCTCTTGCTTGTTGTTCTAGATAATGATTTTATAGATGTATGGCAGTCTTCTTTTACACTTGTTTCATTGGGATTTGGAGTAATTATTTTTGATAATTTGTTATGGTACAACTATAAAAAAAAACAATATAATACAGGAAAATATCATTCTTCACACTTTTCTAATCACCTCCTGATGATACATGTTGTGACACTTCTTCCTATAGAGGCTACATCTATGTAACTATTCCTTGATGATTCTCCATGTTGTGAAACAACCTTAGATGGAATGACTATTTGGAGTTGTTGGCACATATTTTCCTAGATATTCAGAGGGGGGTTTAGAATTCCTTTTAGTTCTAAAATAAATCCATTTAGATTTCTAACATATTAATAAGGAGGGTCATTGTACCTCTCATCTAGATATTCTACTTTTACTAGGAGATGATAAAGCTTATAGAAAAATGCAAACATATTATCTACATCTTGTGGTTCTAATAGCAAGTTTATCTCACTTTGATCTTTGATTTTTATTTCAAAAAAATAGGTCACTAATTTGTGCTTGCACCAAACTAATTTGTCATCCTAGAAACTTGGTGAACCTAGTGTCTTGAGATCTTATGCAATGACACTCATTTCATTAGCATATTTTATGATGATGGTGAACATATTTCTTGTTGTATCAATGAGATCATTTGCTTGGTAATCTAGTGCACCAGCAATCTCTAGTCGTCTACATCATTGTTGGGTTGTGCTTTCAGGGTAGGGAAGCTATTTTTATATCTCACCATTTTCTCCAAATTTTGTACTTCATAAAATTTGGATGCTAGAGCCTTTTTTCCCTCTCTATATTATCTTTTGTTGGCCTAGCACGATTTGTTTGAGCTTCGTATAAAAAGGGAGAAAGTTGGAAAAATAACTCCTTTTATTTTTACCCTATAAAAATTCCAAACCCATTTGAGCCAATATTTAGAGATTGCTAAGCCTTATGGATTATCCCTTTCTTGCTCCAACTCATTTATAGTAATGGAAAAGGCTTCCTCCTATTCTGCAAACTTACTACTTACTCCAGATAATGTTGAATTCTATTGATGTTTCTCTTTTTGTACCTTATTCAATTCATCCTCCAACTCTTTGATTCATTTATATCTCAACTGCAAATATTTCTAATGTATTTCAACCTAATGATGCTATTTTTAGGGAACTATTGTTTATCTTTTTATTAGCAATTTTGGAATCCAAGGTATCAATTTCCCTCTTAGAAGCTACTAGACTCCTATCTATTTTTCTTGTTTACACTAGCAATGTGTCTATCTATGCATGTATGACCTGGGAAATTTTTGTCTTTGATATAATGGAGATATCCCTTCTATACTTCTCCATATTCCAATATTCCAATCTCATAATAGAGGTAGGATTCTTCACTTTTGTCTTGGATAACATATTAACCCTTTATTCATTGATGAGATTCACTATATCATAGCCCATGGTGATATTTTCTTCCTATTTTCCTTGTAAATATTCAAATTTATATTTTTCCTTCTTCTATATTTGTTGGTTCTCTTATGTCAGTCGAATAGTAGAAAATATTTATGGTAGTGGTTCTTGGGTAGCAAATAGGAGGATTGGAATGACATACTGGTAATGGAGTGAGAGGATAGAAGAGTATAGGGGAAGTACATCCCTACAGACATTACCCTCTTTTGGTTGCGGGTGGAGTAGAGAAAATTTGAGGCTGCATAGGTGAATCTTGGAGGGTATACTACTAATTCAATAGAATGGACTCAATGAGTGGTGAGGTAGTTGATTGAGTAGGTAGGGCTTGTGAGGGAATTGGTGGATTGGAAGAAGGGTTCTCTCTGCTTCAATTTTAGTGATAGTAGGGATCATATCTGAAGGAGGCAAAAATTGATGATGAGGGAAGGTTAGGATTTCTAGGGATGAAGGACTTGAGGGAGAATGTGATTTAAGAGATATACCTATATATTGCACTCCTAGCTCTAGCTCCTCTATCTACAAGGCTTCTGGTGGTTCATATTTAGTTCAGTCCTTTATGCCTACTCAACTTTCACTCATGCAACTATTATATTACATATTAGTGCTTCTTACTATATTTATTTCCTATTTTATTTTTTATTTTCCTTTTCTTCCTCCAAAATTTGCTTCCTTATGGCCCTACTATTTTTAGAGATTCTCAAACTTGAGTTATCTTTTTGCTTTTTCCCTGATTTGAAGCTTTGGCTAAAATATTCAGGCTAAAATTTAGAGGGTGCTTCAACTACTTTGTATGAATTTGGTATTCTGATATCAACCACAGGTGCATTTTGATGCAATGATTCTTCTTTTGCCTCAACTTCATCTTTGGATCCTTCCTCTTCCTTGTATATTATGTCATCGACAATTTGCACCCTTAAGATTTTTGGGAAGAATTCTTTTTCATGCTTCTATTTCTAGGTGATATTTTGAGAATCAAGTTCATCATTGAACAAATTATAAATATTATTATTTAACCTTATTGTTCATATTGACATCACAATGTATTACCCACCATTGTTAAATTTTATAGTATTCCCA